>OX333073.1:35264376-35864376 GCA_946863875.1 Alloplasta piceator
ATCAAAATTCATAATGACCGAAATTCAGAAATTTCCGTATTCCAAAAATTGATAATTCCCATGTGCATTATCTAAAAGCTTGATAAAGCAGAGATTGAAAAATGCAGAAAATAAATGTATGAAAGTCTTAACTACTAGAAAAATAAATTTTATCGTACATAAATTGTCGAAGAGCTAATAAGGCACATTGTTCAAAATACATAAACTGGATGAATCGGAAAAATCTTTCTAACATATGTCAAAATTCCGAAAATTTAAATACCGAACTGAAAGTACAAAATGACTGGGATAGCGAATGGTCAAAATACCGAATGTTCAAAATTCCGAATGGTCAAAATACCGACTGATCAAAATTCCGACCGATCAAATTGTAGGGGCAAAATATCGAAAATATATGAAGTATTCCATACCAAGTCGATCCGTGGATCCGACCTTTTATTATTTTGTTGAAAATTTTCAATTTTTTTGTACATACTGAAAGTAGTCGTGAATGGGATTTTAATACTAGCCAAAAGTAGAATAACTTTTCGAGAAAAAATGGTACGAAAATTTTAAAAAAAAACGAAAATGCAGCATCTGTTGACCCTCGCTAATGGCCGTAGATAAAAAACAAAAAAAATAGCCTTAAGTTGTGCGCCCAAATCGCGATGGTCAAAAAACGGCGAAAAAACGGTTACGTAGAAAGCTGCGTACCGTTCGAAAAAAAATCATAAAAAATATTTAAAAAATAAAATAAAGCTAAATTCTTTCCCGTAAAACCTTTTTTTTAAAATTCGATTATCTTTTTCTTTTTACTTTTTCTCACTTACTTTCTTTTTACTATTTTGTTATATCAGTTTGGATGAACCAATGTTTTGAGTTACGTGTTATTCTGGATATTCCACAATTTTTAAAGGTTGCAGAAGAATTTTGTAGATAATCAAATTGTAGTTTTTGCACTGGCGTGACTATAGGTGATTATATGAGTAAACAAAGTTGTATAATAAGGTAAGTGTTTAAATTTTGATTTAATATATAATCTAAAAACCTGTGGCGTGGATAATTTTGAATATTATAGTATGTAAATAGATTTTTCAAGTGAATATTAATAAACCCCTTTGTATAAACGAAAGAGACCCTCTTTATATAGACGAAAGAATTTTTTGAAGTGGTAAATCATCACCATCAATTACGTGATTTTCTTCAGCTATTCGTGTACATCACATTTCTATGTCTGATGCCGACAGTTAAAACGAAGAATATTTTTTAAAACAATCGAAAAAATGGTACTATATTAGTACATTATGATACGAGTGTGAAAAAACTTTTTCTGACGAGTGTGAGTTTGCAGCATGAGCCGAAGGCGAAATTACACTCGTCAGAAAAAGCGATTTTTTTTGCACGAGTTTCGTAGAAAATGTTATTGCCGTCCGTACGTAAAATGGCACTCAACGCACTCGTGCAATAAAATATTGTATGACACTCGTACGAAAAAAATTTATCGTACTCGTGTTAAAATGTACTATTATTGCATGAGTGCGTATAATTCCGACCGAAAAATCGATTTTTCGTCAAGTACGTCATAAATGATTTGGCTGAAATTTTTTTCATAAAAAGCTGAATTCGTGATAAACATTTTAAGACCTGTCCCATTATGCCCCGACTTTTAGTTAAAAAGTGAAAACGATTTAAGGTCTTGAAAATCATTCACGAATCGTTATTTTCGACCCCCTTAGACCCTCTTGAGTCGAAATATCCAGTTTGGGCTGTTTAGAAGGCTGAGGTACTGACCATAGTAAGGGCCTTGTCCAAGTCCAAGTCAAGCTTAATCGAGGGCCTGACCATAGTCATAGTCTGAACCCTCCTAAAGAGCGTAAATTGGACTTTTTCACTCAATAGGGTCTAAGGAAGTAAAAAATTACGACTCGGGTTGGAACTGGAGACTCGACAATATTTCGAAAAAGAATGGATACCCCGTCTTGGCTAAAAGTTACTGATTTATTTACTTAAAAATATAATATTTTATTTTCTGTGGCCGCAAAGTATAATTTCACATGAACTATTCCATCTGCACCTGGCATAATTCAATGCTATTTTTATATGCGTTTTAGAGGTGTCGTATATTCTCGAATCTTCTGGTCAAGAAGTCTTTTGTGAAAATCCTAAATTCGCAACTTCTCAAAAATCTTCGCGACCGATATTGACAATAGCATTGCGTGCGAATTGACAATACCGAAGTCCTGACCATAGCCAGGACCTCGGTTAAGCCTTCTAAACAGTGCAAACTGAATAATTCCACTCAAGAGGGTCTAAGGGGGTCAAAAATTACGACTCAAGAATGATTTTCAAAAACTGAAATCGTTTTCGCTCTTTAACGAAAAGTCGGGGCATAATGGGACAGGTCTGAAAATGTTCATAACGAATTCAGCTTTTTATTAAAAAAATTTTAGCCAAATCAATTATGACGTACTTGACAAAAAATCGATTTTTTCACTCTAAGAACAAAAAAATCACCTTTAAAATAGTTGTAGATTTTTTAACTATTTTTTAATTTAAACTTCGACTCAAACTGCGCACTTTATGCTAATGAACTTTTTTTGTCAGCCCTCACGTTTTTTCGCTACATTCTCTTGAAAAAAGTCAGATTTCAAAAAAGGCGTTTCGAAAAAAAATCACAATTCGAAAGGGATCTTTTTTTAAAAATCTGGAAAGATCTAGAGCCTTCTTGTGGACTGGTAGAATTTTAGAAAAAATTAAGAATTAAATCCCAACCGGTGAGGCCGAAAGTAGGTCGAGTTCAGCTGGAATGCCTCATATATATGTGGGGCATTCCACGTCAGATCACGCGGTCATCGGCTTGACCCCCTCGGATTTTGATGTCCAATGAATTGTGGGTTTCGTTTGGCCCAAAATATGACCTCAAATTTTTAGAAATTTTTATTTTATTTTTTCGGGGTCGCTCAAGCTAAAAAATTATTAAATGGAGGGAAAACATAAAGAGAGGCCTTTTTCAAATCAATGAAATTTTTTTTACAGAAACTGGGGCCCAAAAGAGATATTTTCGTCATAGTTCGATAATGGGACAAAAATGATTACTATTTTTTTTTCTATGTAATTTTTTTTTTGTAATTTTGTATTTTGATTGGTTCTTGTAGTGAGAATAACAATCAAAAATACACTACTGGCGGAAAGTTTCCGGATAAAACTTAAAAAACGGTCCCGAACTTTTTTTGATGCCATTTCGCCGGAAGTCAACGTAAACTAATTTAAAAATTTGAAAAATCCCGTATAACTCGAAAACAAAGATGATTCATAAAAAAACTTCAGGATAGCAAAAAGTTGCGTCTGGCTTTGTTGAGTTCAGAGAAATTTTTTTATATTTTTTTCCCAAATTTTTTTTTCTCATTTTCGGGGTCGGAGCTCAGATAATTCAATTACCATAACTAGAGAACTAAACTTTTAAGAGGAGAAAATACTTTATTCGACCATTTTCAACATATTGGAATTTTTTTTCAAATCTTTTTTCCAAATTTTTTCATTCTACTTCCGGTCGGAACTCATGTGAAAAAAAATTTGAAAAACAGTTCCAATGTGTTGAAAATGGTAAAATGAAGTATTTTCCTCTATTAAAGTTTTATCAATAATCCCATAGTTCTCGAGTTATGATAATTGAATGATCTGAGCTCTGACCCACAAAATGAGAAAAAAAAAATTTGGAAAAAAAATCTTTTAAAAATTCCTTTAAACTCAACAAAGACAGACGCAACTTTTTGCTTTCTTGAAGTTTTTCATTAACCCTCTTTGTTTTCGACGTATTTTTTAAATTTCCTTTTTTTCCACAAAAAATGGAATAACTTTGAGAAAAAAAATCACTCAGAGTTTTCTGAAATAGCAAATTGAACCTCAAACTTTTCTTCTTCATGAATCCGATCCCAAAAATATATTAAAAAATGTCCTCTAGAAAATACGGGCACCTGGAGTGAGGGGTGAAAAAACTTGTTTTCAAAATTGAATCGAAATCGAAAAACAAATTGTAAAAATAATTAAAAATACAGGAAATGACACCAAATTCGTCCTCTTTAAAATGCCGCTTGTTAAATTAGTTTATGTTGACTTTCGGTGAAATAGCATCAGAAATTATTATTGAAAAAATAAATAAAAATGAAAAAAAAGTAATTATTTTGTGTCCGATTATCGAACTATGATGAAAATATCTCTTTCGGGTCCTAGTTTCTGTAAAAAAAAATTCATTAATTTAAAAAAGGCCCCTCTTTATGTTTTCCCTCAATTCAATGATTTTTTAGCCCGAGCAATCGCTAAAAAATGAAGTAAAATTTTTTAAAAATTTTAGCTCATATTTTGGACCAAACAAAGCCTCACAATTCATTGGAAATCAAAATCTGAGGGGGTCAGTCCGATGACCGCGTGATTTGACGTGCAATGCCCGATATATATTAGACTGATTAAAAAAAGCCATTATTTTTATTAGTGATTAAATTCTTTCGGGAAGATGAAAAAAGATGCCTGTTAAAATTAGAGCTTTAAATAAAAATATTTAAAGGTTCCTCATCGCATATTTTTATTTCTTATTTAAATAACACATGAAATTTTTTCTTCAAAATTTTACGTTTTATATCTCGGCCTCAAGTCAATGCACCAAAATGAACGATACATATTCTCGTAGAGAATTCAACGCTCTACAAAAAAGATGTCTGACGATTTTTCGTTAAACTGACTCCTTCAAAAATTATTCAAGGTTCAAGTCAAATTTAGAGTACATTTTTTTAAGTTTCCGGCATAATGTTGAAACTTATTACTAAATATCGTAAAGTATTTATTGAAAATTCTATAATTTGTGATTTTCCATAAGTAGTGGAGTCAGGGAACAATTTCGACAAAGAAATACTATTTAAGATTAGAAACATTATTATTAGAAAAATTAGAAAAATTCGTAGATCGTTAGTGATTTTTTCGAAACAAGTTCACTCGAATTTTTTTCTAAAAACGATTCCAAGTCTATTCCTTCAGTAACATATCGCTTTTTTGTAATAATTGTATTCTCCTGATTTTGAATAGCTTTGCATATTTTTCTTTTACTTTCTTTAGAAACATTTATGTCGAATATCCCTAGCGCAGCGTGATCACCCATTTTCTTAAATGCTTTTCGTGAGACTGAAAATTAATCTTTTTGTCAAGAGGTAACTTTTTCAACAATCGCAAATCATTATTCTGTGCTTGGACTGCTAAAAGAGATGTAAACCATATTTTTATATAAATTTAGATGTTATTTGTTAATTACTTTTAACTCTTTGCCGGAAACTAAACAAAAAAGTGAAATTTACTCTCAATTCGACTTTGACCTTGACTAACTTTTGAAGGAGTGAGTTTATCGAAAAATCATAAGAGATCTTTTTTGTAGAGCGTTAAATTCTCTACAAGAACATGTGTCGTTCATTTTGGTGCCTTGACTTGAGGTCGAGATATAAAATGTCATAGTTTGAAAAAAAAATTTCCTGTGTTATTTAGATGGGAAATAAAAATATGCGATGAGGAACCTCTAAATATTTTCATTATGAGCTCTAATTTTAACAGGCATCTTTTTCATCTTCCCGAAAATATCTGTTTTCGACCCTAGTTTTTGTGACAAAAATTTGATTAATTTGAAAAAGGCCTCTCTGTATGATTCCCTTAAATTTAATTATTTTTTTGCTCGGCAACCCCTAAAAAATGGAATAAAAATTTATAAAAATTTGAGGTCATATTTTGGGTCGAACGAAAGTCACAATTCATTGGACATAAAAATTCGAAGGGGTCAGGCCAATGACCGCGTGATTTCACGTGGACTGCCCCACATATCTCTTTTTCAATTTTTATTTTAATAATGATTGTGAAGTGTTTAGGAGCAATAAACGTAATCCTTAATTTTTTTTCAATTTTAATTTTATTTGAAAAAAAAAAATTCAATAAATTTTCAAATAAATTTTTGAACATTTTTTTTGTTTTCTTCATTCTATAAATTTAAACGTTGTTTGCGATAAAAATATCGAAAGAGCTCAAAAGAATTTTTTTTCATTTTAATAATGATTATCAAGTATTTATGGGCAATAAACATGATCCTTTAATTTTTTCACAAATTTGATTGCTTAAAATAAAAAAAAACGTTTGCTAGATTAAATTGAAACTACATGGTTTTTGTGGGTATATTGAGCTGTGAAAGTCACGCTCAACATTAGCCGTTTTGTCAATATTTTTAATTGAGCCGATGATTATTCTAAAAAACCATAAATAGCCTTTTTCCACCTGTTTTTTCAAATTCACGGCAAGGATGGAAAAACAATTTTGTTTCAAAAAAACATCGTCAATACATGTAGAGCATCATTCAAGATTTTGAAACCCCCTTTTGCAAATTTTTTTTTTCCTGAGTATTTCTTAGGATTGCGTGAAACCTGTAACTTCGAACATTATTTGCTGAAAGATCTTGAAACTAGAAATTTGAAGCTTCAAAATGCTTTTTTCTTATACCTCGATACGACCATTTTTGACTGAGAAATACCATTAAAAATTGAGGTCATTTTTTTGTTCCTTAATTTTTTCCAGTAGTGTACATAACCTTGTATTGATCTTAAAAGATCCTGAGATTTTCAGGATGATGTCTTTTTGTTTTAAAAACATAAATTTTTTGATTTTGGTAATAAAAAAAATTTTAATCTCGAAGTAAAATTAAGCAATCATGTCATTCTGTAATTTTGATCAGTAAAAATTTCAATTAATGACAATAACAAAATCGATTTTTCAATTTTTATAAATACTTTTAAAAAAATATAATGAAAAATTTCTTCCTCCAAAATTCAGATCATATAAGTATGTGTATTGAAAAAAAATATCAATTTTTTGCTACAAAAGTTCATGGGTAAGGAAGGAGCCTTTATCAGTGATACGTCGGAAATCTTTTGTTCTGCGATCTCATATTAGTCTCAAGTTTTCGTGCGTATCACTGCGTTTGTTTTCAATAGCTTACAGCTCAGTTCAGTGTGATTTATCTGACGATTAGTGGATTGACATTTAGTCGGTAAGCAATTTTGTTACTTTCGTGAAGATTGTGAAAATGAGCGACGGCGATGGAAAAAGAAGAAATTTTCTTCCACTTTGTGATCGGTGCAAAGATGGCAGGATATACCAAATAAACAACAGGAGGAATGGAATTATGTAAGTAGAAAATATTTTTAAATCAATTTTATACAAATTACGGTTCCTTTTTTTCTAGCCTTTCAAGAACATTTTTCAGAATTCTTTCAAATTTTTTCACCTAACCGATAAAAGGTTATGAATTCATCTGAAGACTTATCGGGATTTTTTTCAAAATTTCTGTTTTTAAATGTACTTTTCGGAAAAAAATATTTAAAAATTATTTGGTCAGATCTTCAACGTTTTTATTTTTTGAATTTTTAGAATTTTTTTTTCAACGATTGACATTTTTTCTTTTTTCTTTTTTTTTTACAGAAATTTATATATTTTCTGCAAATGCTCTGAAATTTTCAGGATAGAATTTTTTCATTTTCTATTGTTTGTTTTTCAATTAAATTTTTTTTTCACTTAAATTTTTTTAATAGCCTGCAAAAATTAACCATACAACATTTTTCCTTTTCATCTTCTTTGTTTTTAAATTAAGTTTAAAAAAAACAAATATACAAAAATTATCCATAAATATCTTAACTTTTTTACTTTTTCAAAAAACTGTTGTACCCCGAGCAAGTAGCAACAATACGTTATTGCCACATAGCAAGAGTATTGACCGGACGTTCCAGAACGTTCGATTTGTCAACGCTAACAAATAACTGCAGGTCTTTGACCGCTGCTGACAATGCAGCGCGTGTACGAATGACGAAACGCGATTATCCAAAATCGTGAGCCTCCAGCTCACGACAAAATTCGACAGTCTTCGAGGAACTCTCGAAGCGGTTGGTCGATCACTAAACTACACTTCTAATTACATATTAATCATTAGATTAACCATCCCGGTTATTTCTCAATAAAGTCAACGTGCTTTTAAATTACGTCGAACCGAGCAAATTCATTTGCCTTGGCAAATAACCCACAAATCCGGACCTCATTTCCTCCTCTCGAGTTGAGTCGAAATTCGAGGTCACAACATTGGTGGCAGCGGTGGGATGCCAACAGTTCGAAAAATTGATATAATATCGATTGTACGAGAAACTGGACGAGAGAAGATACTCCAAGACTCCAGGTGACCGAGGACCAAGGATCCGAGGATCAAGGAAGGAAGGACGATCAACCGAACCGAAGACTCCCTGAAGAGGCACTTGGTATCCAGCGACGACATCGCTGAAGAAGGCAATCAGTAGTCCAGACGACCAACGCAAAGAGGGTCAAGATCATCATGCGTCTTCTCATCTTACTGTAAGTGATGGAACAAAAATTTTGTAACTCGCCAAAGCCAGCAATTTTTTAACGTCATATGTCGGACGACGAGCTAGTAGACAGACTCAAATTACGCGGAAATAAGTCAATTTCAAGATCGCTAGAATCATTTTTTGATCGTTCATTAGATTACGATCGAGTAGAAGAATCAACCGAAAACTCAAAAAAACGACGTAGGGCAACAGACAGTTCTGAAGAATTTGGACGTACTCCTGTACCCGCTAGACGTACTAAATTTATAGAAAAGAAAAGAAGAGTCACTGTAATTGGACTCGACCCTGAATTAGAGGACAGCGACCCTGAAGTAGAGAATAGCGACCCCTTTGACGTAGTAGAAACAGAACGCGGTCGAGAAATAGACCCGATAGATTTTTCATTGCTAAATATCGACGGACAGACGAACAATATGTCTAGACAAGAAACTCCAGAGAATGCGGAATACATGTCCCTTAAGGAGGCCCGTAGCCTCATACCCCGGTTTGACGGATCGAAACCGGATGAAGTAGACGATATAATAGAAGCGTTCGGTTATGCCGATAAAAGCGTGGCCGTGCGAGATCGCGCGTCGTTGCTAGAATCAGTATTAGCGACAAAAATCGTAGGAAAAGCCCGAAAAGATACGCGATATAAACAGATAAATTCATTCCGACAATTTAAAGAACAAATGACAGCTTTGTATGGCACGCGACGTACAGTAGCTGCGTTGCAAGTCGAATTTAATACGTGTAAGCAGAAACACGGAGAAACGGTATTAGCTTACGGTCAACGACTTGAGGGAATAATGATGGAATTAATTGACGCAAGTACGATAAACGAAGCTACAGCCGCGGGCAAACAAACAATCGAAACATATGTACGTCAACTAGCTCTGCATAATTTCGAAAGAGGATTAAAAAGGGAATATCAGGTAATAATTAAGGCCCGAGGATTCACCGATTTAAGCGAGGCGCTCAAGGGCGCAATAGAAGAGCGCAATAGAAGGGCGCTATGGAAGACAGAGCCTTCCGGCAGCACCATCGAGAGGTATGAATCAGGTAGAGGTGATCTGCCATTACTGCAAGAAGCCAGGACACTACCAAAGGGATTGTCGCCATCGAATACGAGATCAAGGACAGCAAAAATACCAAGGACCAAAAAAGGACTACCAAAGGCAGTCAAACGCGCGCGAGAAAAAGAAAGAACAAGATAAACCGCAGAACGAAAAACGAGACGGAATAATCGAAAAGAAAACCCTCAGCTCATTCGACATCGAAATGGTAACCCACAGACCCGAGAAAAACGATACAAGCACAGCTACGAGGTCAATGGTACGTACGCTACGCGACGTTGAAGATGACGCGTTCGAGACGAAGAAATACGATCCGCAGCAAGGACGTATGGAAAAAATTTTTAATGTGAACGTTCCGACGGCCGAGGAAACAGCCAACGACTTCTTTATCCCTTCAATGCACGCGAAGAGCGGGATGCTCACACTGAAAGGGGATACAGGCGCGCAGTGCAGCGTCATCAAAAAAGGCGTGCTCGATCAAAGCATCGAAATAATAGACGAAATCGTTGAATTCAGAGGAGTCACTGGAACGACGTTTCGAGCATTGTGTAAAATCATGCTGGAGCTGGAGACTCCTACGGCAAAAATAAATCACCCATTTTTTGTTCTCGGAGATGATGTACCATTAGGAATTGACGGGCTAATGGGAATAGATTTGATGAAAAAACACAAAGTCGACATTTTCAATGGAGAAACAATTAAAATGTATGGGCACTGTATGCCCTTAATCAACGGATCAAAAAAATTGTCCCTACCAGCAAGAGCGGAAATTTTAATTTGCGCAAAGGCAACCGGCCCGAAGCAAGGAATCATATCAGGACAAACCTTGGAAAAGGGCGTGCAACTCGGCGAAGGGTTTGTCAAACGTGACGGTCACTGTTGTTTAACCGTGATACGCAATACAAACGAGTATTCGCTCGAAATAGAGACCAACGGTCGAGCTCGAGGAGGACAGAGGAGACTCTGCCGACGCAGCAGAAATTCGAGCGCCTACGGCCGTAATAAATGCAGCCAACTCGTACTATGCGAATGAACGTATAGAAAACATATGGAAAGAAATTACGAGAGAAACACATCTCAATGCGGAAGAGGAAAAATATCTCAGGAATTTTTGCCAACAATATGCAGACGTATTTCATATAGAGGGTGAACCCCTATATGGCACGAACAAAGTACAGCACGAAATACACGTAAAGGAAAATACTCTCCTGATCAAAGTACGTCCTTATCGACTCCCAGAAGTACACAAACAGGAAGTGATGAAACAAACGAAGGAAATGCTGAAAGAAGGAATTATTCGGCCGAGCAAAAGCCAATGGAACGCGCCTTTGTTGGTGGTGCCGAAGAAAACCGGTGTTGACGGCATAATAAGAAAAAGGGTCGTAGTTGATTTTCGAAAATTGAATGACGTCACCGAAGGCGACTCATACCCACTGCCTAATATTACGAAGATACTGGACCAGTTGGGACAAGCAAAATATTTTTCGACTCTGGATCTCGCATCGGGTTTTCATCAGATACCAATGGCGGAAAAAGACAAAGGAAAAACAGCATTTTCAACTCCGTTAGGGCATTACGAATTCAATCGCATGCCTTTCGGTTTGAAAAATGCGCCACCGACGTTCCAAAGATTAATGGACGCCGTACTAGCAGGAATACAAGGTATCAAATGCTATGTATACCTAGATGATATTGTCGTTTACGGAAGATCGTTCAAGGAACATAACGATCGACTCGAAGAAATTTTCGAACGGCTGAGAGAGGCGAAATTAAAAATACAACCTCGAAAATGCCAATTCCTGAAAAAAGAAACGCAATATTTGGGACACATCATAACGGAGGTAGGGGTAAAACCAGACCCCTCGAAAATATCGGCAGTACAGGATTTCACTGCTCCAAAAAACGTGAAACAATTACAATCGTTTTTGGGACTGATAGAATACTACAGGAAGTTCATTTCGGACTTCGCAAAAATTGCGAAACCTCTCACGGAACTGATAAAAAAAGATAAAAAATACGATTGGACAGAAACATGCCAACTCTCATTCGCAAAGTTAAAGGAAAAAATCATCACTGCTCCAATTTTGCAGTACCCAGATTTTTCGAAGCCCTTCGTTATCACGACCGACGCATCAGACAAAGCAATCGGAGGCATATTATCACAAGGGAAAATTGGATCGGATTTACCCATATGCTATGCGAGTAGGACGTTGAACAAAGCTGAAATAAATTATTCTACAACGGAGAAAGAAATGCTCGCGATAGTATGGGCGGTAGCTCAATTTCGGCCTTATGTATATGGAACTGCCTTTACAATCGTTACAGACCATAAACCCCTCACCTGGTTATTTAGCATAAAAGACCCAGGTTCGAGATTAATGCGATGGAGAATAAAACTTGAAGAATACGACTACACAGTCGAATATAAAGCTGGAAAAATGAATACAAACGCCGATGCCCTTAGCCGGTTGTATCTACTCGGATTGCAGCAGCAGGGTGGAGCAAGTGATACGGCAACAGTAGAGAAAAGGGGGAGGGGAAGGCCGCGCAAGGCCGCCCGCGCGATCGCGACACCCGCCGGACACCCGGGGCCAGAGGGGCCGCGGAAAAGAGGGAGACCGCGCAAGGTAACACCACAGAGCGCGAGCCCCCCACCCGCCACCGACTCGGAGACGGAGCACGAACAACGCGAGGAAAAGGAGAACACAAAAGACGAAGGAGAGAAAGAGAAAGAAATAGTGAACGAAAACTACGAATCGGAAGATAGCGACATCAGCTGTAGTGAAGAATGCGATGATAACTGGGCACATGCTAGCCCCACCGAGGACGAAAGAAAACTTATCTTGAGAGAATATCATGACACACCGTTGGGCGGTCATCAAGGAGTCCAACGCATGCTAAATAGAATAAAAAGACTATACCACTGGCCGGGAATGAAGAAAGAAATAGAAGAATACGTCGCCAAGTGTGATAAATGCCAACGGAACAAAACAGCATACAGAAAAAATGCACCTTTAATGATTACCGACACGCCAGAGCATGCATTTGAAAAATGCGCTGTCGATATAGTAGGGCCATTACCCGAAACCGAAAATGGAAACAAATATATTTTGACATTCCAGGATTTGCTAACCAAATTTAGCGCAGCCATACCCTTGAAAAATCAGGAAGCGGAAAGCGTCGCTAAAGGACTCGCGACAGAAATAATTTGCAAATATGGAACACCCAAGGTAATTTTATCAGACCAGGGAACGAATTTTTTAAGCGAAATATTCAAAGACTTATGCAAATTATTCAAAATAAAAAAGATACAAACCACAGCGTACCATCCAGAATCTAACGGTGCGTTAGAAAGATCGCATAAAACATTGGCGGAATATCTTAAGGCATTTGTGAATAAGGACCAAACAGACTGGGATGAATGGCTACCATATGCCATGTGTGTGTATAACGTTACGCCACACACAGCAACGGGATTGTCGCCACACGAACTGGTGTTCGGGAGAAACGCAGTGCTACCGACCGCGCTTCAAACACCACCGAACACACAATACACATATGATAATTTCCTGCAAAATCTCAAACAAAAATTGAGAACCGCATGGCAGGAAGCGAAAGAGAATTTAATGGAAAAAAAGTTAAAAACAAAAAAATATTATGATCAAAAAACAAAAGAACAAAAATTCAGGGTGGGAGATAAAATATTATTATCGAGCCCAATCGTTCGCCAAGGACGGTCAGGAAAATTAACGCCAAAATGGGTTGGGCCTTACATGGTAATGGGTAAAGAATCACCCGTTACCTACATTATTGGTCGCGGAAAAAAGCAACAGAGAATCCACATAAATCGTCTCAAGCACTACGTCGAGCACTGAGACGAAGAGTATAGGGGAAAGGAGAGGTTACGACGAGCCAACAGACGGAGGCCCGCCTCGTATTTCGCTGATACCTACCTCTCCGACTCCGGCAAACACCGATCCAGCGAATAATAAGGGCACATACTCGTGCAAGAAACGAAAAATATCTTACGAAAAATGTCATACACGAAAATTTTCTTAACCAAAATGAATTTTAGGATACCGAGAAAAATAAATAGATGAAAATAAAAAATAAATAAATAAATAAAGAGAGAAGAAAATTTTGCTTGGGATTTTAAATCATTAATAAAATAAGTACAAAAAAAAAACACAAAACGCTTAGCAAACAGAAAAGGAGAACAAAACCAGAACAGAAATAAAGAAGAGTGGATACATATGAAAAAAAAAAATTTAATAATTAAATAAATAAAAAACTTATTGAACAATGAATATATCCGCAGGACTCTCGTGATAATAATGACCCAGGGAGCAGAAACGGGACAACGGTCATACGAAATAGAAAAATTTTCCACAGCACCAGGAATCTACTATGAAGAGATAGGAAAGATGTCGATCTCATCAAGCAATTGGAAATTAGCGATACAAATAGATTTACAACCCATCGTAAGAAAGGAAGCGAACATCAAGATCGGATTAAAAAAACTTTTAAAAGCGTGTGAAAAAGAAATACGCGAAGATGCACTATGCAACTTCCTAACGGGCTCAATAAAGCAAATGTTGCAGAAATTGGAGGACGAAGTCGAGGTAACATTCGACATCACAGGAGCAAAAAGAATACGAACAAAACGTGGATTGATAAACGGACTTGGTACAATAATTAAATCAATCACGGGAAATATGGACGAAAATGACGCAATAGAAATTAACAATAAAATTAATACCATTGCAACAAGACAAGAAAACGCAGAAACAACAATTAAAGACAATTTACAGATTTTAGAATACACCGTAAAAGCGTTCAATAAAAGTACGGAAGAATTAACAGCAAACGAAAACATGTTAAAAACTCTTGTAAAAAACGTAGAAGAAAGTCTTTCAAACAAAGTAAACGAACAAACAGCAAGACAACAATTAGACGAACGAATCACAGCATTGAGCATGATCATCGAATCACTTTTAAGCGACATGCGAAGAATGGTAGATTTTTTGTCAGGAATAACTCACGGAATAATAAATCCAGGCATAATCTCGCCCAGAAAATTAATAGATTATTTAAGGGAAGCTGTACCGAACTTACCGACCGGACTGACTTTCCCAACACGTCTAGAACGTACAACGATAAGCAATTTATTCAAGTTAGCAGATATAGGAGCGTATAGTACACGCTACACGTTAATAGTAGTAATAAAAATACCTTTAATCGATAATAATTTGTATACTATAAGCATAGTATATCCGTTACCGTCAAGAGTAAAAGAAAATATATTTTCGTTCGTAGAGACTACCCGAAAACATGTTATTATCGATGAAAAATTACAAACATATGTATCAATGGATGAAAACGAATTAAATCAATGTAAAAAAACTGTGAATCACTACTATTGTAAAGCAAAGAACGGAATATTAACGATAAAACCGGGAGTACCATGCGAGATAGCTATGTATAATAATCCACACACACACGCGCAACAATGCAAACATAGAATAACGCATCTAAACACTACAATACTGATCGCGCTAGAGAAAATAAATCGCTGGTTATACATAGCACCAAGCGCCGATGCGCTAACAATAAGATGTAACAAGACACAAGCGAAACATGAAACGATAATAGATACAGGAAGACTGGCTTTGGACGAGAAATGTTCCGTCACATCTAGAAATTTTAGATTAGAATCTTTATCAGATATAGAACAAAAAGTTCGAAATTCTTATTTACCCGCAATTAACATGACATTTTTAGAAAGCGAAATAAGAAAACTAAACGTTTCAGATTTGATCACACATAATACATTAACACACGATATAGTGCACGACCCAGCGGAATTAAATCGCATTGGAGACAGAATAGAAAATTTGAAAGAAAAACTAAATTCAAATAAGAAACTGTCAACTATGTACTATCAATCGGTCGGCACATACTCTATAGGATCATTCATAATTATATCTATTGTAGCATTGTGCATTTATCTATACAAGAAAAAATCACCACCAATTGTTTACGCAATGCCAACCGTATCAGCGATAGAAGAACTAAGACCAGCAAAACGAAAGAATCGTACAGGTCTAACAGTAAGATTTAAGCGCAATACCCCTGCAACTGGTACGGTATAAAAAAACAAAAATGTATGGAAAAACGTATAATTTAACGAAATTGTAACGACGACCGTTTCGAGAGACAACAAAAATCACGGAGTGATTTCATTTAAAGGGGGAGGGATGTTGTACCCCGAGCAAGTAGCAACAATACGTTATTGCCACATAGCAAGAGTATTGACCGGACGTTCCAGAACGTTCGATTTGTCAACGCTAACAAATAACTGCAGGTCTTTGACCGCTGCTGACAATGCAGCGCGTGTACAAATGACGAAACGCGATTATCCAAAATCGTGAGCCTCCAGCTCACGACAAAATTCGACAGTCTTCGAGGAACTCTCGAAGCGGTTGGTCGATCACTAAACTACACTTCTAATTACATATTAATCATTAGATTAACCATGCCGGTTATTTCTCAATAAAGTCAACGTGCTTTTAAATTACGTCGAACCGAGCAAATTCATTTGCCTTGGCAAATAACCCACAAATCCGGACCTCATTTCCTCCTCTCGAGTTGAGTCGAAATTCGAGGTCACAACAAAACATTGAAATTTTTTCGATGATTACCACTTACAATTTTAATCATTTTTTTTTTTAAACCTTGAGGTTCTTTCAACATCCTCAATCCAGAGTGGTATCATGAGAAATAAGCTGAGTTAAAAAAAAAAAAATTTCGTATTGAAAAAAAAGAATAGAGAACAAAAAAATACCAGTCTGGAAATTTCAAAAAATGACAAAGTTTCTATAAAAAAAGACAAAAAAAAATTACAAATGACAATCATCGAGCATTTTTTTTCCCGAAAATTCGAAAAAAACCTTGAAGATCGGTCTAAATAATTTTTTTTTATTTTTTTCTGAAAAGTACATTTAAAAACAAAAATTTTGAAAAAAAACGTTCCGATGAGTTGATTTTTGAAAAAGTTATAGATATTTGAAATATAAAAACCCCACTTTTTGGAAAATTCATAATTTTTCATCCGTTTGGTAAAAAAATAAAAAAAATTCTGAAATTATATATAAGGGGTATTCCATGTCAAATTTACAACTTTTGAAGCCGATCACTTTCGATTTGTCTGAAATTTTGTTTTCCTTTTATACCCCGATGAAATCATTTTTCAGTGAATTTTCAAAATTCTTTACTCAACCGAAAAGAAAAGTCTTTTTCATTTTTACATAGCTGTAACTCCTTCAAAAATTAACCAATTGGGACGATTATTTTTTAAATATTTTAGTTTTGGAATGTACATTCTGAAAAGAATACAAAAAATTCAAGATATTAAAATCTATGAAATTTTTCACTTTTTTGAGGAAAATCATCTTTTTCTCAAAATTCGTCACTTAAAATATTCTTTTTTTTACTCAAAAAATAGTTTGATAAATTTCGGAAAAAATGTCGACATTTACCTATATATATATATTTTTTTAATTGATTTGAAAAGGAAATAATTTTTTTTCGACGATTACAACTGCCAGTTTCTTTTTTCCTTCTCAATTTTTCAAACTCTGAGGTCCTTCATAAATCCTTAAAAATTTCCAGAGTGGTGGTTTGTGAAACAAGCCCAACTAAGAAATTTTTTTTCAATCGATACAAAAAAATAGAAGGAAATGTCAAGCCACTCCATGTTGGCCGGCATTTTTTCTGGAATTGATAGAAGTATTTTTTGAGCGAAAAAAAAAGAGAATTAAAAGTGGCGAGCTTTGAGAAAAAGCTTATTTTTCTCGAAAAAGTGAAAAATGTCATAGATTTTAATATCTTAAATTTTTTTTGTATTTTTTTCAGAAAGTACAGTCAAAATCGAAAATTCTGAAAAATAATCGTCCCAATTAGTCCATTTTTGAAGGAGATATGGCTATAAAAAAAAGCAGACTTTTATTTTGGGTGGAGTAAAAAAATATTTAAATTTCCTGAAAAATGTTTTTAATGGGGTAGAAAAGGAAAACAAAATTTCAGCCAAATCGAAAGGGGTCGGGTTCACTGTTGTAAATTTGATATGGAATACCCCATATTCAAGTATACATTTTATATGTTACATTGGTCATTCCATGTCAAATCTGCTATGAGTTGGAATCGACGCCTTTCAATTTCAATTCAATTATGTCAGAAGTTTTTGTTTTTAATAAAGCGACGTTCTACCAAAGGAAAAAAATAATTTTTTTTTTCGAAAATGAAGCGAAATTCAAAATTTCACAATTTTTTAAATCTCTCAAGATCATTGTTGAAATATATCTAAAACTATTATAGTTACAAAAAAATCGTTCTGGTTTCGTCTTCAAAAGTGTACTCGTAGCTATGGAAAAAAAAATCAATCAATGTAGAGAATTTTGAATTTGTACTTATCGTGCAAATCCACAATCGCACTGAGAAAAAAAATTGTTGAATGTTCGAAATCGTTAGTTGAATACGTTCAACTAAATATTTATTTGGTCTAACTTAATAATTCGTTTCTTGAATAAATCTGCACTTCGGTTGACCAAAATATTGTTCAGGCAAAAAATGTTGAATTGTACAACTAATTATTTAGTTGAACGCATACAACTACCGATTTCGTAAATTCAACAATTTTTTTTCCTCAGTGTGCGATTAAAAAATTGGTTCAATTTTTAAAAATATAATACCTTTTAGTGATCTTCAAAGACCCGAAAATTTTCAGAGGTTTATCGTTTTTTCAAAAATATTAATTTTTGAATTTTCAAAAAACGTGAAAATTTATAATCCACATTAAATTTGTAGTTAAATTTATTTCATAAATTTCTGGAAAAAAGTAAAGAAACAAAAAAATTTCATCAATTTTTAGTGGGTTTTCACAATGCTGTATCTCAGTCAAAAATGGTCGTATCAAGGTCTAAAAAAAAGTATTTTGAATCTTCTAGTTTTACGTTCATTGAGCAAAGAAAAATCGAAGCTACAGGTTCCACGCAATCCTAATTAATAGTGTAAAAAAAGAAAATTGACAAATTTTTAGTACTTTTTTTTACTGCTGTTACTCGGAAAAAAAATTTCCAGCTCAACCATTCAACCATTGCATGGACAGGATAGCTTCTTTATTTAGCTTTTATTTACTTTTTTTTCAACCTCGATGCGACCATTTTCGCTGAGATATCGGACTTTTAATGAAAAAGGATCCTTTTGTGTTTGACCATTGATATCTCAGCAACCAATGATTGCACAGAAAATAGAAGGGGATTTTAAAATTTTGAATGAATGCTCTACAAGCATTGACGATGATTTTTTTTTTAAATGTCTTTTCCCTCCTTGACGTGAATTTGAAAAAAACAGGTGGTAAAGGGCTATTTGATGTTTTTTTAGAAAATCAACATCGAAATCAAAAATATTGACAAAACGACAAATGTTGAGCGTGACTTTTACAGCTCAATGCACCCACAAATATCGCGTACAGTTTCAATTTGATGTATCGAAGGGTTTTTTTGTTTCGAGCAATCAAATTTAATCAATTTTGCGCCACTAACTATTACAAATGATGTTTATGGTTCAAATCCCGGTCGAAGCAGGAAATTTGAATTGGTGGAATCAGTCGCCCACCGAAGGCCTCTAAATTAATATGGTCGAGTTTAAGTTTCCCATGGTAAACCAATGTTTTATTATTTCGTTAACAAAGTAAACTTGTAATTCATATTTATTAGAAAAATAAGAATAATATACCTAATACATATTTTGTATGCATACATAGATGTTTACTTTCATATATGTATATGGGGCATTCCACGTCAGATCACGCGGTCATCGGCCTGACCCCCTCGGATTTTGATGTCCAATGAATTGTGAGTTTCGTTTGGCCCAAAATATGACCTCTAATTTTTAGAAATTTTTATTTTATTTTTTAGGGGTCGCTTAAGCTAAAAAATTATTAAATTGATGGAAAACATAAAGAGGGGCTTTTTTAAAATCAATGAAATTTTTTTCACAGAAACTGGAGCCCATAAGAAATATTTTCGTCATAGTTCGATAATGGGACAAAAATGATGACTATTTTTTTTATGAAAAAAAAGTAAATTTAAAAAATCCCGTATAACTCGAAAACAAAGAGGATTCATGAAAAACTTCAGGATAGCAAAAAAATGCGTCTGGTTTTGTTGAGCTTAGAGGAATTTTTTCAGATTTTTTTTCCCAATTTTTTTTCTTCTCATTTTTGGGGTTGGAGCTCAGATCATTCAATTAGCAGAACTCGAAAACTATGGTATTATTGACAAACTTTTAAAAGGGGAAAATACTTTATTTGACCATTTTCAACGCATTGGAATTTTTTTTCAAATTTTTTTCCAAATTTTTTCATCCTACTTCCGGTTGGAACTCAGATCATTTGAAAAAAAAATTAAGAAATAAAATTTGAAAAAAAATTTCAATGTGTTGAAAATGGTAAAATGAAGTATCTTCCCCTATTGAAGTTTTATCAATAATCCCATGATCCTCGAGTTATGGTAATTGAATGATCTAAGCTTCGATCCAGAAAAGGAGGAAAAAAAATTTGGAAAAAAAATCTTAAAAAATTCCTTTGAACTGAATAAAGATAGACGCAACTTTTTGCTTTCCTGAAGTTTTTCATTAATTCTCTTTGTTTTTGAGGTATACGGGATTTTTCAAATTTCCTCTTTTTTCACAAAAAACGGAAAAACAAATTGTAAAAATAATTAAAAATACAGGAAATGAAGCCGAATTGATCCTCTTTAAAACAGGGGTTGCGAGCGAAACGTTTTGCTCGATTGGGGATTTAATCCTTGAGCGAGCACATTGCAGGTATACGAAGGGTAGCTCGTATCGCGAGAGGAACTTTATGGTATACCAGGACGATCGAATCGGAGAGGGAGCGCAAAGGGACTCAGGTAGTTTCCCTCTCCTCGCGAATCGAGGAGACATTTATTTTTGGGGATCGTATCGCGAGCGAGTAAATAGTTCTCGAACGAGGTTTCCATCCTATCGCGATTTATTGGGTGTCTCGAGTCCGTCGGATCGATCCTATGAGGATCGAAACGTCCGAGAACTCTTCCAGTAAAACTCGCCGAGGATCGAAACCTCGAGCGACGCAAAAGGGTTTCGAATGTTTCGATCTTTACCTGGCCCGAACTCGTTGGGCATTGGATGTTTCCCTTTTTGTTTTGCGTTACACTATATAGGTACGATCGTGACGATTAGATGAAATATTAAAACGGCATTTTCACATGAAATACTAAAACATTGAACTTTTAAAAAATGGTTACTGCATAAATCTCATAGATTACATATTATGATAAGTGTAATCTTTTCAATGGAAACGTATTTTTTTTTAAATATTCTACTATTGAAATGACGATTGTTTTTGAACGCTTCATTTTCTTTTGTGCATGCAACCGTTAATAGTTAATTACGTTGCAACAATCTTTTTTTTTTATTTTAAGCCAACAATTATTTTTTAATCTTTAAATTCTTGGGAAACAGGAGTATTGAAATACAAATTTTTGTTAACATGATTAATTGCGAATTGTCGTAATTTATTTCCGCTAATTTCGTTGTTTTTCTAAATTATCCTTTCCTGTTATTCTTTTATTTGGATTTTTGCTTGACAATTATCACCAGTGATGAATGTAACGAAAAATTATGACACATACAGTCGATAGGTAAGCACTAACGCAAGCCGGGCTTTCGTAAACTGGATCAACAAATAATAACATATATCTATGTATATATATGTGGCACTCGACGGTATTTCGATCAAAATCTTACCTTGATGATTTCGATTTTCCTCTAAACTTTTTATGTAAATAAGGACATTCAAAAAAATTTCCCAAATTCTTTCAGAATTTTTCAGCCACGCGTTTTTTGGGTTTATAATTTTTTTTTTGAAAAAAAAACGCGACAACTTTGTGGAATCTGAAAAAATGCGGAAAAATCTAGAAAAATATAACAAATTTTTTGGGCTTTGTTCCATAACGGAGATTTCAACACTCTATGAGTTAGATTCAAAAAAAAAAAAAAAGTTGACTCATAGAGTTTTGAAATCTCCATTTTGGAACAAAGCCCAAAAATTTTGTTATATTTTATTAGATTATTCTGAATTTTTTCAGATTTTACAAAGCGGTCCCTTAAAAAAAAAATCCAAAGAACGCGTGACCAAAAATTCTGGAAAAATTCAGGAATATTTTTTTCAAGTGTCGTTTTATATAAAAAATTAAGAGAAAAATCGAAATCATCGAAACAAGATTCCGATCAAAATCTTGCCTAGATCATTTCGATTTTCCTCGAAATTTTTTATATAAAAAAACACATTGGAATCGTTTTTGCCAAAGTATTTCAGAATTTTTTGGTCAGGCGTGCTTTGGATTTTTTTTTTTAAAGAGACCTCTTTGTAAAATCTGGAAAAATTCAGAATAATCTAATAAAATATAACAACATTTTTGGGCTTTGTTCCAAAATGGAGATTTTGGAATTCTATAAATAATTTTTTTTTTTTTTAATTTGACTCATAGAGTATTGAAATCTCCGTTATGGAACAAAGCCCAAAAAATTTGTTATATTTATTAGATTTTTCTGAATTTTTTCAGATTTTACAAAGTTGTCCCGTTTAAAAGAAATAAATAAATAAATTCACAAACACATGACTGAAAAATTCTAAAAAAATTTGGTGAAATTTTTTTTGATGTCCTTATTTATATAAAAAATTAAGAGGAAAATCAAAATCATCAAGCTAAGATTTTAATCGAAATACCGTGGAATGCCACATATATTTTGTGACGTGATTTTTTGGAATCACGGCCACAAAGCCAGAAACGCTCTCGCAAAAACTGTAACGTTCCCGGTTGGCTGCCCGATTCAGTACGGTCAAGAACACGTGTTCTCGCTCAGTCACGTTTCGAGCACGTGACACATGATTTTGGTATTGATTCGGCTGAGAAATTTTCAGAAAAGATCGCGCGCTCGAATCCGTCGGAAAAATATGTCTCCAGGTAATGAGTTGCCCGACGGAGGAGAGCGCCCGACGAGAAGTCTCGGTGGAATTGTCAGAGGTCCGGCTGTAATGCCGGCGCCCCGGCGTAGAAGGAATCACGAGCTGGAGAGCAGGCGGAGAGTGTTACGGGCAATGGCTGGGAAGCATTGCGCCGCGTTAAGTACAGTAGAGCCTTGCTTTCGCTCGGATTCCAGGGGAAGCTGCCACCGAGATTTTCAACACGTTACCGAGGATGATTATTCTCCAATCACGCTCTCGGAAACGTAAGAAAGAAGAATAATGAGGCAGCAGCTATCGGTCAGAGAATTTGGACGATTATCCAAATTCTCGACAAGAAATTAAGAGAGTCGGTCTCCGTTCGTCGTTGAGGCAAGACCTCCTGCTCCCGCTATTGTGTTGGCTTGTTGTCACTCGGTCTCGCTCTGTATTGTTCGCGCTTCGCGTAACAGTGTCCCGCTCTCGCTCGCGTGTGTGATACGCGCGCCTCGTGTCTGTGTGTGTTCGAGTTTGTCACCCGTTCTCGCGGGGTGATTGCGAATAAGAATCGCACCGTTTTCGATGAATAATCCTTTGGATTATTCAAGTGCAGTGTGCGATGCACCGGCGCTGGATCCCGGTTTCGCAAGGAATGGCTCTCGCACCTCACCGAAAGGATTACTCTTTTTCAGGTGAGTCGGTTATCGTTTTGGTTTCGTCCCGTGTTGGAAATAGTTCTCGCGCTACTTGCTGACATCTAACTCCGACCCTCTCTACCACAACCCGCATCCTGAGCGGCCGCGCATTTCCGCAACCGCTCATCCCCGTTCGTGCGTTCCGTCCGTTTGTTCTGTCCTGTTTCGTCCGTGCGGGAATCGAGTTCTTCCCACTCGATTCCCAGGTGCGGGAATCGAGGTCTTCCCACTCGATTCCCAGTTCAGTCCGGTTAGCCCACCGGCGAAATAAAAAGTGCAGTCGTGGAGTCGAATCCTTCCCACTCGACTCCCAGGTATGACCGGTTTGTTAATTCCGGGGAACCAAAAATTAACTGGCGCCCACTAGGAATGTTTGGGACGTTCCGGGCGGGGGTGACGGCCGAAGGCGACGGATTCGGTATCGTCTCGATCTCGTCAAACAAGGAAAAGAAAATCCGTCACAATTTATATAATATATATATAAGGCATTCCGTGCGATTTCGAACGGTCAAAAAGTTGTCCACTCTAAAAAATTGACATTTTGTCAAATTATTTAATTATATGAAAAAGGGTAGTGTACATTTTTTCAAAATTTTCGGATCGCATTTTTTTGAATTTTTGAGAATTTCATAATTTTCTGAGTACCGTTATATCTTGAAACTCTATATCTATATACATATATATCCATCATATGTACACCCCGTGATAAAATATATATAGGTATGGACATTGTAGCGATGGACGTACGGAGAGCAAAATTCAGGTAAGGATCGAAACCGCTCGACTCTCGACGAGTTTTACTCCTCGAGGAGTTATACTCCATCGAGCCCATGCGCATTCGATCCTCGATGATCAACACGTTCAATGAGTTCCGACGGGGGATCCCATTGACTCAGTATACCCATATATATCTCTCTGTATACGTATATTAGACTGATTCACGAAATTAGATTTTTTTTTTTTGAAACTCCGATTAAATACTTTCGGGGAAGTGAAAAAGATGTCTGTTGAAAGCAGAGCTCCGAATGTTGATATATTTAGAAGCCTCCCGTCGTTAATTTAAATTTTAGATTTAAATGTTGCAGGAAAAAAATTTCAAACCTTGAAATTTTTTACCTCGACTTTGTGTGGTCATTTCTTTAAAAATTAGGTTATTTACGATAATGCAATTCAAACTTTTTTTTCAAGAAAGGTTTCACGATGTTTAGTAATAAATTTCGACATTTTTCCGGAAACTAAAAAAGGAAAAATTTCTCTAAATTTTATTTTAACTTTGCATAACTTTCGAAGGAGTGAGTTTTTCAAAAAAATCTTAAGAGACCTTTTCTGTAAAGCGTTCCATTCCCTATAAGAATTTGTATCGCAGATTTTGGTACAGGGAATTGAAGTCGAGGTATGACATTTGAAAGTATAAACATTTTTTTTCCTGTATTATTTAAATGGAAATTCGTGATGAGAGATCTCAAAATATTAATATTAAGATCTCTGCTTATATACGCATATATACGCCCGTTCATTCCTGTGCGCCCCGTGTTAATGTATATAGGTATAGGTATAGTAATGATGACCATACGGAGAGTAAAATTCAGGTAAGGATCGAAACGTTCCGCCTCGTGAAAGGTTTCGATCCTCACACTCGGTATACCTATATATACCTGTCTCGCTCCCTCGCTCTATTCATCTCTCTCTCTATATCTATATACATATATATCCACGCTTATTCCTGTACACCCTGTGATAATATATATAGGTATAGACATTATAGCGATGACCGTACGGAGAGCAAAATTCAGGTAAGGATCGAAACCGCTCGACTCTCGACGAGTTTTACTTCTCGAGGAGTTATACTCAATCGAGCCCATGCGCATTCGATCCTCGGCGATCGACCCGTTCAATGAGTTCCGACGGGAGATCCCATTGAATCAGTATACCTATATATATCTCTCTGTATACGTATATATTAGACTGATTCACGAAATTAGATTTTTTTTTTTTTTTGAAATCTCCGATTAAATACTTTCGGGGAAGTGAAAAAGATGCCTGTTAAAAGCAGAGCTCCGAATGTTAATATATTTAGAAGTCTCTCATCGTTAATTTAAATTTTAGATTTAAATGTTGCAGGAGAAAAAATTTCAAAATGTGAAATTGTTTACCTTGACTTTGTGTGAACTACTGTTGGTCATTTCTTTAAAAATTAGGTTATTTACGATAATGCAATTCGAACTTTTTTTTTTGAAAGATTTCACGATGTTTAGTAATAAATTTTAACATTTTTCCGGAAACTAAAAAAAAGGGAAATTTACTCTAAATTTAATTTTAACTTTGCATAACTTTCGAAGGAGTGAGTTTTTCAAAAAAATCTTGAGAGACCTTTTCTGTAAAGCGTTCCATTCCCTATAAGAATATGTATCGCAGATTTTGGTACAAGGACGTGAAGTCCAGATATGACATTTCAAAGTATAAACATTGTTTCCTGTATTATTTAAATGGAAATTCGGGATGAGAAATCTCAAAATTCTAATATTGAGATCGCTGCTTATATATGTATATATACGTCCGTTCATTCCTGTGCGCCCCGTGTTAATGTATATAGGTATAGGTATAGTAATGACCATACGGAGAGCAAAATTCAGGTAAGGATCGAAACGTCTCGCCTCGTGAGAGGTTTCGATCCTCAGGCTAAGTATACCTATATATATCTCTGTCTCGCTCCCTCGCTCTATATCTCTCTCTCTATATATCTATATACATATCTATCCACGCTTATTCCTGTACACCCCGTGATAATATTTATAGGTATAGACATTGAAATTGGATAATTGGATAATTGGATAATTTTGGATAACTTTTGGAGGATTTTTTTCAAAAATCTTGAGACTTTTTTTTGTTGAGCATTCCATTCCATAAAAAAAAAGCATCCCAAATTTTCGTACATTGACTTAAAGCTGAGGTATAAAATTTTGAATTTTCTCTCTCTTTTTCACTTCCCCGAAAGTATTTAATCGGAGATTTGAAAAAAAAAATCTAATTTCGTGAATCAGTCTAATATATACGTATACTGAGAGATATATATAGGTATACTGATTCAATGGGTTCTCCCGTCGGAACTCATTGAACGGGTCGATCGCCGAGGATCGAATGCGCATGGGCTCGATGGAGTATAACTCCTCGAGGAGTAAAACTCGTCGAGAGCCGAGCGGTTTCCATCCTTACCTGAATTTTGCTCTCCGCACGATCATCGCTACAATGTCTATACCTATATACAGTACTCAGCATTTGAAGTGGGACAAACAATATTTTTTCGATTTAGGCGACATTTTAACCGATTTTGGAAAACCAAAAAAGTACATTCGAGCAAATTTAATTACCTTTCGAATGAGACTAGTTAGAATGCAATCGGTTGAAAATTGGCTGAGTGTGAGGCGATTGTGTCGGAACATGAAAACCGGGACATCGCGGTTACCTCGAAAAAGAGGATAAGCCATCGCCGAATCGCTTTCTAACCAGCACCACTCGAAAGAGAATCTCACGGCGTTCAGGAATAAAAAAAAAAAAATCGAATCCGTCAACTCCAGGGGATGATACAGCCCCAGGAAGTTGAAAAGGTTATTTGCCGATAACTCGTTACCCCATTGATCGATCAACTTGAAATTTATCGTAGAATCATTTTTCGACAAGGCTGACCACCTCGTGTGGTTCGCGTTGTACGGATCCGTCCAGAGGATGAGATCCAGGATATTGCGAAATACAAAACATAATTTATTCACATTTTTCGCAATGAAGGAGTTGCTTGCGGTGAATTTGAGTTGAAGGATGTTGAAGTCGAGATTTCAACGAACAAATCGTGTGGTCATTCATGACGAGGAACGCTTTTTTCTAAAAACGGGAAGCATCTAAATAATGGGACCGAAATTTTAAAATCTCGAGCGATCGTGTTCCGAGTCGCGCAGCGACACTCACTTGTCGGTGCACTCTCACCGACAGCCTGAATGTTGTGTTGGTGCCGGGGCAAAATGCACCATTGAAAATTTTTAAAAAATTAAAGGATGATTGAGAATTGATGGAAAATTATTATTAAATATCAATTAATAATTATTAATTAATTAACTTATTTATCAATTAATGATTATTGATTGATAATTATTTATTAATTAATTAACTTAATGATCAATTAATGATTATTGATTGATAATTAATCGATAAATAAATAAATAAATAAATAAATTGACAAAAATAGTACGCCTGAAAATTCTTTAATCGTTAATAAATAATAAAACAATTTTCACATTCATTCTTATTAATCGTCATTTTCTTTTCGATGTGCAGGATCATTTTCCAAAACTTGCAAGGAAAATAATGGATGATTATGAATTGATGGAAAATTATTACTAAATATCAATTAATAATTATTTTTAAATTAACTTATGTATTAATTAATGTTTATTGATTGATAATTAATTGTAAAATAAATAAATAAAGAAATTGCTAGAAATAAAACGCCTGAAAATTTGTTATTCTTTTTTATTATTCGTTATTTTCTCGTGGATGTGCAGGATCATTTTCCAAAACTTGCAAGGCAACTAATGGATGATTGTAAATTAATGGAAAACTATTACTAAATATAAATGAATAATTATCAATTAATGAACTTATTTATCAATTAATGATTACTGATTGATAATTAATTTAAAAATAAATAAATAAATTGATAGAAATACTACGTCTGACAATTTCTTATTCTTTTTTATTACTCGTTATTTTCTCGTGGATGTGCAGGATCATTTTCCAAACTTGGAACGAAAATAATGGATGTTTGTGAATCGATGGAAAAATATTATTAAATATCAATTAATGATTATTAATGAGTTAATTAACTTATTGATCAATTAATGATTACTGATTGATAATTAATCGATAAATCAATAAATTGATAGAAATAATACTCCTGACAATTTGTTATTCTTTTTTATTATTCGTTATTTTCTCGTAGATGTGCAGGATCATTTTCCAAAACTTGCAAGGAAAATAATGAATGATTGTGAATTGATGGAAAATTATTATTAAATATCAATTAATGATTATTAATGAATGAACTTATTTATCAATTAATGATTACTGATTGATAATTAATTAAAAAATAAATAAATAAATTGATAGAAATACTACGTCTGACAATTTCTTATTCATTCTTATTATTTGTTATTTTCTCATGGATGTGCAGGATCGTTTTCCAAAACTTCATAGGAATTTTTAATTATTTTTTCAAACTGTTTTGTTCTGTAGACGAAAAAAGATGTCAGGTTATTCAATCTTCATTGATTGTGACGTGAATACGTCTTTAAATTTGGGTGGGTAACTCAAAGAAAATGATTATAACAAAATCTGGGATACAGTTTTGTGTTGTACAGTGCTGACCATTAATGCCTGCTTCAAGATTCTCTCCAAGATTCTTCCGAAAAATCTTTAAAAGAATCTTCGAAAGAATCATTGGAAGAATCTTGAAAATAATCTTAGAACCTTGGAAAAAATCTTAGAATCTTGAAAAGAATCTTAGATTCTTTCCAAGATTCTTTCAAAGATTTACAGGCATTAATGGTCAGCATTGTATCTTCATATCTTCACCTACATGAAAAATTCAATAACACCACTCGAAAGATAAAGGATCAAAGAATTCGTAACGCTGAGTAAGGACCGCGCTGCATCGTGCGTGGTGGAGGAGGAAGTGCCGCAATTTCGAGGTCGTTTCGCTGCGTCACATAATTCTCGTTGACTATAAATTTTGACTCGAATAAGCTACGACGTTCGTTCGAGTTTCAATCGTCAGCCCTCGTCAACTTTTCAGTGTCCCGGTTGACCGCTTGATAGTTTTTGGTGTTGAAGTCAACTTCTTTATAATTTACACTTAAACAACGAATCGTTGCCATGTGCTACGTGGGCTAGATCCTGAGATTTCGAATCGTCCACTCCCTCCTACAGGGATGGAATCGAAATTACTGTGGATTTTATCTTGTTGGGTACACCGTGTGTGTCAACATTCTGGATAGATCAATCCCGATTCCGTTACGGTATAGTCTACAACATTTTGTGATACAGGTCCGTCTTTAGTGATCGACCGAGACGACTTCCGGATCGTTTACCCCCCTTAATGGAGTTGAAATCGGACCTACTGTGAATTTTACGTGTTTGAGACACCGTGTGTGATAACATTCTAGAAATATTGGTCCTGATTTCGTTACGGTATCGTCTGCAGAATTTTTCGATACAGGTGGCTTCTGTGGCAATCGACCAAAACGACTTCCTGATCGTTGACCACCTCCCATATGAATGATATCGGAAGTCTTGCAAATTTCATCATATCGGGTACACTGTGTGAGACAATATTCTGAAAAGATCGATCTCGAATCAGTCACAGTACGCTCTGCAGAAATTTCCGATAAAGGTGCGTCTATGGTAATTAATCAAAACGACTTCCGGATCGTCTACCCCCTCCTATAGGGATGAAATCAAAATTACTGAGAATTTTATCTAGCTGGATTCACCGTGTGCGACAGTGCTCTTGGAAGATCAATCCCGATTCTGTCGTGGTATGCTCTGCAGAATTTGTCGATACGAGTGCGTCTATGGTAATCAACCAAAACGTCTTCCGGATCCTTCACCTCTCTTCATGGAGATGAAATCGGAACTCCTGCGTATTTTAACTTGTTGGGCACACTGCGTGCGACAATATTCCGGAAATATCGATCCCGATTTCGTCGAAGTATGCTCTTCAGAATTTTTCAATACAGGTGCGTTTATCTCAATCGATCAAGAGGACTTCCAAATCGTCCACCCTTTGTTATAACGATGAAATCGGAAGTCCTGCAAGCTTTATAACGTTGCGTACACCGTGTGCGAAAATATTCTGGAACAACTTATCTCGATCCCGTCACGGTATGGTATGCGGAATTTTTCGATACAGGTGCTTTCATGGTAATCGACCAAAGCAACTTCCGGATCATTCACCCCTTCTCGTAGGGATGAAATAGGAAGTCCTAGGAATATTATCTCGTTGAGTTCACCGTGTGCGACAATATTCTGATTAGATCGATCCTGAATCCGTCGAGGTGTGTTGTGCAGAATTTTTGGATATGGGTGCGACCATGGTAATCGACCGAGACGGCTTCCGGATCGTTCACCCCCTTAATGGAGTTAAAATCGGAACTACTGTGAATTTTAGGTGTTTGAGACACCGTGTGTGATAACATTCCAGAACTATTGATCCTGATTTCGTTACGGTATCGTCTGCAGAATTTTTCGACACAGGTGGCTTCTGTGGCAATCGAACAAAACGACTTCCTGATCGTTGACCACCTCCCATAGGAATGATATCGGAAGTCTTGCAAATTTAATCATATCGGGTACACTGTGTGAGACAATATTCTGAAAAGATCGATCTCGAATCAGTCACAATACGCTCTGCAGAAATTTCCGATACAGGTGCGTCTATGGTAATTAACCAAAACGACTTCCGGATCGTCTACCCCCTCCTATAGGGATGAAATAAAAATTACTGAGAATTTTATCTAGCTGGATTCACCGTGTGCGACAGTGCTCTTGAAAGATCAATCCCGATTCTGTCGTGGTATGCTCTGCAGAATTTCTCGATACGAGTGCGTCTATGGTAATCAACCAAAACGTCTTCCGGATCCTTCACCTCTCTTCATGGAGATGAAATCGGAACTCCTGCGTATTTTATCTTGTTGGGCACACTGCGTGCGACAATATTCCGGAAATATCGATCCCGATTTCGTCGAAGTATGCTCTTCAGAGTTTTTCAATGCGGGTGCGTTTATCTCAATCGATCAAGAGGACTTCCAAATCGTCCACCCTTTGTTATAACGATGAAATCGGAAGTCCTGCAAGTTTTATAAGGTTGCGTACACCGTGTGCGAAAATATTCTTGAACAACTTATGTCGATCCCGTCACGGTATGGTATGCGGAATTTTACGATACAGGTGCTTTCATGGTAATCGACCAAAGCAACTTCCGGATCATTCACCCCTTCTCGTAGGGATGAAATAGGAAGTCCTAGGAATATTATCTCGTTGAGTTCACCGTGTGCGACAATATTCTGATTAGATCGATCCTGAATCCGTCGAGGTGTGTTGTGCAGAATTTTTGGATATGGGTGCGACTATGGTAATCGACCGAGACGACTTCCGGATCGTTCACCCCCCTTAATGGAGTTGAAATCGGAACTACTGTGAATTTTACGTGTTTGAGACACCGTGTGTGACAACATTCTAGAAATATTGTTCCTAATTTCGTAACGGTATCGTCTGCAGAATATTTCGATACAGGTGCTCCTGTGGCAATCGACCAAAACGACTTCCTGATCATTGACCACCTCCCATATGAATGATATCGGAAGTCCTGCAAATTTCATCATATCGGGTACACTGTGTGAGACAATATTCTGAAAAGATTGATCGATCGAATCAGTCACAGTACGCTCTGCAGAAATTTCCGATACAGGTGCGTCTATGGTAATTAACCAAAACGACTTCCGGATAGTCTACCCCATCCTATAGGGATGAAATCAAAATTACTGAGAATTTTATCTAGCTGGGTTCACCGTGTGCGACAGTGCTCTTGAAAGATCAATCCCGATTCTGTCGTGGTATGCTCTGCAGAATTTCTCGATACAGGTGCGTCTATGGTAATCAACCAAAACGTCTTCCGGATCCTTCACCTCTCTTCATGGAGATGAAATCGGAACTCCTGCGTATTTTATCTTGTTGGGCACACTGCGTGCGACAATATTCCGGAAATATCGATCCCGATTTCGTCGAAGTATGCTCTTCAGAATTTTTCAATGCAAGTGCATCTATCTCAATCGATCAAGAGGACTTCCAAATCGTCCGACCTTTGTTATAACGATGAAATCGGAAGTCCTGCAAGTTTTATAACGTTGCGTACACCGTGTGCGAAAATATTCTGGAACAACTTATCTCGATCCCGTCACGGTATGGTATGCGGAATTTTTCGATACAGGTGCTTTCATGGTAATCGACCAAAGCAACTTCCGGATCATTCACCCCTTCTCGTAGGGATGAAATCGGAAGTCCTAGGAATATTATCTCGTTGAGTTCACCGTGTGCGACAATATTCTGATTAGATCGATCCTGAATCCGTCGAGGTGTGTTGTGCAGAATTTTTGGATATGGGTGCGACTATAGTAATCGACCGAGACGACTTCCGGATCGTTCACCCCCTTAATGGAGTTGAAATCGGAACTACTGTGAATTTTACGTGTTTGAGACACCGTGTGTGATAACATTCTAGAAATATTGATCCTGATTTCGTTACGGTATCGTCTGCAGAATTTTTCGACACAGGTGGCTTCTGTGGCAATCGAACAAAACGACTTCCTGATCGTTGACCACCTCCCATAGGAATGATATCAGAAGTCTTGCAAATTTCATCATATCGGGTACACTGTGTGAGACAATATTCTGAAAAGATCGATCTCGAATCAGTCACAATACGCTCTGCAGAACTTTCCGATACAGGTGCGTCTATGGTAATTAACCAAAACGACTTCCGGATCGTCTACCCCCTCCTATAGGGATGAAATAAAAATTACTGAGAATTTTATCTAGCTGGATTCACCGTGTGCGACAGTGCTCTTGAAAGATCAATCCCGATTCTGTCGTGGTATGCTCTGCAGAATTTCTCGATACGAGTGCGTCTATGGTAATCAACCAAAACGTCTTCCGGATCCTTCACCTCTCTTCATGGAGATGAAATCGGAACTCCTGCGTATTTTATCTTGTTGGGCACACTGCGTGCGACAATATTCCGGAAATATCGATCCCGATTTCGTCGAAGTATGCTCTTCAGAATTTTTCAATGCGGGTGCGTCTATCTCAATCGATCAAGAGGACTTCCAAATCGTCCACCCTTTCTAATAACGATGAAATCGGAAGTCCTGGAAGTTTTATAACGTTGCGTACAACGTGTGCGAAAATATTCTGGAACAACTTATCTCATTCCCGTCACGGTATGGTATGCGGAATTTTTCGATACAGGTTCTTTCATGGTAATCGACCAAAGCAACTTCCGGATCATTCACCCCTTCTCGTAGGGATGAAATCGGAAGTCCTAGGAATATTATCACGTTGAGTTCACCGTGTGCGACAATATTCTGATTAGATCGATCCTGAATCCGTCGAGGTGTGTTCTGCAGAATTTTTGGATACGGGTGCGACTATGGTAATCGACCGAGACGACTTCCGGATCGTTCACCCCCCTTAATGGAGTTAAAATCGGAACTACTGTCAATTTTATCGTGTTTGAGACACCGTGGGTGACATCATTCTGGAAATATTGTTCCTAATTCCGTAACAGTATCGTCTGCAGAATATTTCGATACAGGTGCTCCTGTGGCAATCGACCAAAACGACTTCCTGATCATTAACCACCTCCCATATGAATGATATCGGAAGTCCTGCAAATTTCATCATATCGGGTACACTGTGTGAGACAATATTCTGAAAAGATCGATCGATCGAATCAGTCACAGTACGCTCTGCAGAAATTTCCGATACAGGTGCGTCTATGGTAATTAACCAAAACGACTTCTGGATAGTCTACCCCCTCCTATAGGGATGAAATCAAAATTACTGAGAATTTTATCTAGCTAGGTTCACCGTGTCGCGAACCTGAGGAAATGGGAGGGAACCGATCTACAGGTCGTAGTTGCGGATGACCTTCCAAAGTACGTAAGGGTGATGGCCGGGCTACCTGGGCCTGCAATCGAGACGGCAACGGCACTAAAGCGCCTTGAGAAACAGGTGGGTCATCCACAAATAGATGGGTCATCCACAAACGGCAAGAGGACCCCGATAAAGGAGTCTGACCTGTCCTGGGAGTGGAGGACAAGATCCTACGGTCTCATCACAAGGCCTACAGGCCTTGGCGATGAGACCGTATCTGGGGATGGGCAGGGCAGTATTCCGGGTGCTTTGTGCCCAACCCAAGGAGGTCGACCAGGATAAATGGGAGGACGGCACGAGTTAAAATGGTAAGGAAACTTCGCTTTATTCAGATTAACCTGCACCGAGCAGCGGCTGCAGCGGCGGTACTTAGCAGAAGAGTTAACATGCAGCAGATAGAGGTCTCCCTGATCCAATAACCAAGGGTATACCGCTGGTGGGTCATGGGGCTGAACATTAGGGGAGGACAGCTGCATAATTGTACCTCTATTGACATACCAAGGGCGTGCATTCTCACTAAGGGAGTGGAGGTAACAGCACTACCTGAGCACAACCGGAGGGATCTGGTTGCTATCAAGCTCGAGACGACTCTGGGTAGTGGTCGTATCGGCGTACATGCTCTACCACTCGATCGAACCACCACCATCGAAAGAGATCGCAGGACTGATAGAGGGCCGCGGTTCAAGGTCAGAGCGGTTTTCATTTCCGGGATTATAATATCCTTAATTTAATATGTACATGCAAAAAATTATTCTTCCTGTGTAGATTTTCTTTATTCATGGCGGAGAAAGCATTTTTCAATGAAACTCAAAAAAAAAACGTTTTACTTCCACGGTCTCGAGTCGGAGCGGTTTTGGATCCTGGAATTATAATATCCTCAGCTCAATAACTACATGAAAAAATTTTACTTCAGGCGAACATTGTTGTATTCCTAGCGGAGAGAGTATTTTTCAACGAAACTCTTAAAAAACGTACGGGATTAAAATAGCCTCAGATCAATCTCTACATGAGGAAAATTCTACTTCCCGCGTAGATTTTTTTAATCCCCGCGGAGAAGGCATTTTTCAATGAAAATCTTAAAAAAACGGTTCCATCTCAGCAGTTTGAAGTCGGAGGGGATTTGAATCCTGGGATTATAATATGCTCAGGTCAATCACTACATGAAAAAAATTCTACTTCCGGCGCAGATTTTGTTATTCCTCGCATAGGGAGCATTTTTCAATGAAACCCTTAAAAAAACGTACCTCCGCGGCTTTAAGTGGGATTGGTTTTGAATCCTGGGCTTATAATATCCTCAGGTCAATCTCTACAAGAAGAAATTTCTACTTCCGGCGTAGATTTTTTTATTCCTCTCATAGGGAGCATTTTTCAATGAAACCCTTAAAAAAACGTACCTCCGCGGCTTTAAGTGGGATCGGTTTTGAATCCTGGGATTATAATATCCTCAGGTCAATCTCTACATGAGGAAAATTCTACTTCCCGCGTAGATTTTTTTAATCCCCGCGGAGAAGGCATTTTTCAATGAAAATCTTAAAAAAACGGTTCCATCTCAGCAGTTTGAAGTCGGAGGGGATTTGAATCCTGGGATTATAATATGCTCAGGTCAATCACTACATGAAAAAAATTCTACTTCCGGCGCAGATTTTGTTATTCCTCGCATAGGGAGCATTTTTCAATGAAATCCTTGAAAAAACTTACCTCCGCTGCTTTAAGTCGGATCTGTTTTGAATCCAGGGATTATAATATCCTCAGGTCAATCTCTACAAGAAGAAAATTCTACTTCCTGCGTAGATTTTTTTAATCCCCGCGGAGAAGGCATTTTTCAATGGAAATCTTAAAAAAAGGTTCTATCTCAGCAGTTTGAAGTCGGAGGGGATTTGAATCCTGGGATTATAATATCCACAGGTCAATCACTACATGAAAAAAATTCTCCTTCCGGCGTAGATTTTGTTATTCCTCGCATAGGGAGCATTTTTCAATTAAACGCTTGAAAAAACGTACCTCCGCGGTTTTAAGTCGGATCGTTTTTGAATCCTGGGATTATAATATCCTCAGGTCAATCTCTACAAGAAGAAAATTCTACTTCCCGCGTAGATTTTTTAAATCCCTGCGGAGAAAGTATTTTTCAATGAAAATCTTAAAAAAAAGGTTCTATCTTAGCAGTTTGAAGTCGGAGGGGATTTGAATCCCGGGATTATAATATCCTCAGGTAAATCACTACATGAAAAAAATTCTACTTCCGTCGTAGATTTTGTTATTCCTCGCATAGGGAGCATTTTTCAATGAAACCCTTAAAAAAACGTACCTCCGCGGTTTGAAGTCGGAGGGAATTTGAATCCTGGGATTATAATATGCTCAGGTCAATCACTACATGAAAAAAATTCTACTTCCGCCGCAGATTTTGTTATTCCTCGCATAGGGAGCATTTTTCAATGAAACCCTTAAAAAAACGTACCTCCGCGGCTTTAAGTGGGATTGGTTTTGAATCCTGGGCTTATAATATCCTCAGGTCAATCTCTACAAGAAGAAATTTCTACTTCCGGCGTAGATTTTTTTATTCCTCTCATAGGGAGCATTTTTCAATGAAACCCTTAAAAAAACGTACCTCCGCGGCTTTAAGTGGGATCGGTTTTGAATCCTGGGATTATAATATCCTCAGGTCAATCTCTACAAGAAGAAAATTCTACTTCCCGCGTAGAGTTTTTTATTCCCCGCGGAGGAAGCATTTTTCAATGAAAATTTTTAAAAAAAGGTTCTATCTCAGCAGTTTGAAGTCGAAGCGGATTTGAATCCTGGGATTATAATATCCACAGGTCAATCACTACATGAAAAAAATTCTACTTCCGGCGTAGATTTTTTTATTCCTCTCATAGGGAGCATTTTTCAATTAAACCCTTACAAAAACGTACCTCCGCGGATTTAAGTCAGATCGGTTTTGAATCCTGGGATTATAATATTCTCAGGTCAATCTCTACAAGAAGAAAATTCTACTTCCGACGTAGATTTTTTTATTCCTCGCATAGGGAGCATTTTTCAAATAAACCCTTGAAAAAACGTACCTCCGCGGTTTTAAGTCGGATCGGTTTTGAAACCTGGGATTATAATATCCTCAGGTCAATCTCTACATGAAGAAAATTCTACTTCCCGCGTAGATTTTTTTAATCCCCGCGGAGAAAGCATTTTTCAATGAAAACCTTGAAAAAAAGGTTCTATCTCAGCGGTTTGAAGTCGGAGGGGATTTGAATGGTGGGATTATAATATCCTCAGGTCAATGACTACATGAAAAAAAATCTACTTCCGGCGTAGATTTTGATATTTCAAGTCGGAGCGGTTTTGAATCCTGGGCTTATAATATTCTTAGGTGAAACCTTGCAAAAAAAAAATTAATTTCGACGTAGATTCTTTTATTTAACACAAAGAAAGAATTTCTCGATGAAACAAATCAAAAAGGTTCTTTCTCCGTTGTTCCAGATTAACATGTTTTGAATACTGATAGAGCAGAGTTATTAATCATTATGTCGATTAACACCAATGGCCTTATTTTATTATAAAATAAACAGGAATAAATTCTTTTTTCAATTTTTATTTGTTGTATACGAAAATTTGGTTACTGAGATTAAATAAATTGATTTTCCTCAGTCGTAAAACCATATATTACGCTCCTCGCCGGTAAAAAATTTTAATAATTCATTTGCGTATGGCGTAAAAAATTCACTGGAAATTTTGAAGTGATCTTCCTTTAATTCGGCGTGAGACATACATTTCTGAAAAAGAATAGGAAACGATTAATTGCTACCTTACAAAAGAAGCTTTGTTTTCGTGGAAAAATATTTTTTCGAGATTTTTATGCCAATATGTGCAAAATGTCCCTTAACATCGAAAAATCGTACACTACTCAATAAAAAATAAAGGAACAACAAATTTTCTTACATTTTTAGTGGTTTTTCACAATAGTGTATCTCAGTCAAAAATGGTCGTATCGAGGTATTAAAAAAAAGCATTTAGAAGCTTGAAATTTCGAGTTTCAAAATCTGACAGTAAAAAAATTTTCAACGCTACAGGTTTCTCGCAATCTTAAGAAGTACTGGGAAAAAAAATTGGCCAGTTTTTAATACTTTTATTTTGGCTGTAACTTCTGGGAAAATTTTTTTTCATCTCGACCATTACATGGAGCGGATAGCTTGTTTATTTATTTTCGATTGGCTTTTTTTCAGACCTCGGGTGCGACCATTTTTCGCTGAAATATCGGACTTTTAATTAAAAAGGGACCTTTTGTGTTTGGCCATTGATATCTCCGCAACCAATTATCGCACAGAAATCGGAAAGAGTGTTTCAGAAACTTGAATTAATGCTCTGCAAGGATTGATGATGGTTTAAAAAAAAAAATTCCATCTTTGCTATGAATTTGAAAAAACAGGAGACAAATGGTTATTTACGGTTTTTTACAAAATCAACGGCCAAATTCAAAACATTTACAAAACTAATAATGTTTAGGGTGACTTTTTCAGCTCAATACACCCACAAAAACCCTGCGAACGGTTGTTTTGTTTCAAGCAATTAAATTTTTGAAAAAAATTGAACGATCATACTAATCGAATTAATACTTAAGAGTAGTAAATTTTAGTTGCCAAGTTGAATATGACGATGACTGATCACAAAATAAATTATAAAACTTGGAATATTCCAATTCTCATGTCAAAATTACAAATTGGTAGTAGTATATTCTTCATACTGCGCTGCAATTTTCAGTTAGAGATATACAAGAAATAATAGTGGCATTTGCATTGCATTTTTCCGATACTGATTATATAAATGTATGAGAATTTGCGATTCTATTTTTCATATAATTTTACAAAGCCTGCATATTAATTTCAATTTTCGTGGATGAATTTTCAATGCATCATATTAAAATTCCAAATCAGGTATAGCACTAATCTAATTAATGTACCAGTGTAGTAAATTTATATTGATACACAAATTGAGACACAAATACATTACTTGTAATATACCACTATTAATTTTACAATGTAGGTGCATTAATTTCAATTTAATACATATACTAAGTTTTATACATATAATATACCTGTGCATAGTGCATAGTGAATTTACAAATAATTCTAACAGTGTAGCCACAGAAAAGATGTACGATTTAAAACGTACGTTGAAATTGTCCATAATTTTCCGCCATTTCCTCCTGCAAAAATCCGGGGACCACGGCTCCATACTGTCGGCAATAATACTGAAAAAAAACAAGTACCGGTTATAAGCTTTGTTTTCGTAAAAAAAATATTTCTCGTGATTTTTATGCTAATGTGTTCAAAATATCATAAAACATAGCGAAATCAGATTTAAAAAAAATGTCCGGATGAATGTGTGCGTGCGTGCGTGCGTGTGTGTGTGTGTGTGTGTGTGTGTTCTGAGTTTCAGATGTAAATAATTAATAACTCGAGAACGCTTCCAGATATCGAGTTAAAATTTGGCACACTTGTCGAGCATGAATTGCTCTTCATAATGAAAAAAATTTTTATTACATTCAAACGGGTGTTCAGATTTTACTTACTTCTTTAGTTTTTGCAAGAATAACGTAAACGCTCTGACTACTGCAATTTTAAAGATATTGCATTGAAACTTCGTACAAAATCAGAATAGCTATTAAGGTTGTTTGGTATTGAATTTGGCGAAAATCCATCGAGGGATTAAAATTGTATGAAATTTTGAATTTTTCGAAAAATGGCGTATACGCTCTTCTAACTTGTGTAATTTTTAAAATATTGTACTCAAACGTTTCACAGAGCTAATATAGCTATCGAGGTTGTTTGCTATTAAATTTTGCGAAAATCCATCGAGGGAGTCGAATTTTAAGAAAATTTGTATTTTTTGAAAAATACCGCAAGCACTCTAACTTGTAGAATTTTCAATATATTGCACTGAAACTTTGTACAGAACTTGTATAGCTATCAAAGTTGATCGCTATCAAATTTGGCAAAAGTCTATTCAGGGATTAGAAATTTAACAATTTTTTAGATAGTTAACAAAGCTTCCTTTATGAGGAAGCCAAATTTGATCGCCATACTTTGTGATAAAGGAAGTTACATATGTGGACTATGCATAAAGATGAGGAAGCAATGTGCAAATTTCAATTTGCACATTTATTTATTTTATTTACTTTATTCATTTTATTTATTTTATTCATTTTATTTATTTTATTTATTTTATTTATTTTATTTATTTTATTTATTTTATTTATTTTATTTATTTTATTTATTTTATTTATTTTATTTATTTTATTTATTTTATTTATTTTATTTATTTTATTTATTTTATTTATTTTATTTATTTTATTTATTTTATTTATTTTATTTATTATTTCATTTTTTATTAATTAATACCAACAGATTCAACATTGCGTGCGAACACGAACGCACGCACGCACACACACACACACACACACACACACACACACACACACACGCGCACAACTTTACGGCAGGACATTTTTTCAACTAACCTCCAAGCTTCTTCATCGTCACGCGGACTTTGGTTAACTGCCAACGCCAACACCTTCCAGAGGAGCCGCCACTCCCAAGAAGAATTCCCTAAGAGAATGTAGAATTTTTTCGCTAGTAACAGTGAATGTATTTTGAAAACTGTATAGATAATATGTCAAGAAGTTTTTATTAAAAAATTAGACTCACATTGCACCCAGACTTCGGCCATATTTCTCGGTTGACGTTATGAATATCGGAAACATTTGTCTTAAACCAAAGCCAACTTTTCAGATAGCTACATTCACTCAACATTAATTATCTTCAATGCATATGAGGTATTCCGAGTGAAATCAGCCTGAAAAAAAAGAAAAGTCTGCGCCAATTCTCCGGTGTAATTCCTCTGTCCGACAGGGATTCGAACCCTCGACCATACTTACCATCATACCTATCCTACCTATGTACCTAACACGCTACCTATTACGTTATCGACTACTACTATGCACTTGAAAGAAGTTATGGGATATGAAGATTCGAATATAAGAAAACATTAAAAAACACGTTCTTAAATTTTTAACAATTTATGATGGCCGCAAAGCAACTAATATGTGTACGAAAAATTCAGGGCATATTCCTGAAGGTCGAAACTACCTGTGAAAAAATGAGCTTTCCGCTGGTGTATTTAAATAGAAGTAGTTAATATTCATGTTCATTCCGACTGGATTATGTCAGTTTCGCATGAATATGTAAAATATTCGTTATTCCCCGCGAAGAAAGCATTTTTCATCCAAACCAATTAAAAGAAGCTTTATATCCGCGGTTTAAAGTCGGAGCGGTTTTGAATCCTGGGATTATAATATCCTCAGGTCAATCTGTGCATGAAAAAAATTATACTTTTGCCGTAGATTTTCTTATTCCCCGCGAATAAAGCATTTTTCAATTAAACTCATAAAAAAAGTTCTACCTCTGAGGTTTAACGTCGGAGCGGATTTGAATCCTGGGATTATAATATACTCAGGTCAATATCTGCATGAAAAATTGTACTTCCTGCCTAGACTTTTTTATTCCCAGCAAAAGATTTTTCACTGAAACTGTTAATAATAGTGCATTACGACACGAGTACGATAAAACTTTATGTGACGAGTGTGAGTGTGCAGCATGAACCGAAGGCAAATGCTGCTATCACACGAGTCGGAAAAAGGTTTTCGTACGAGTGTCACAGTATTTTAATGCCCGTGTGCGTTGAGTGGGCACTTTACGGATGGTGGGCAATAAAATCGTTTAAAAAATTGTAAAAGATTTAAATTGAATCTGCAAAATCTAAAAAAAACTGAGTGCTTTTGAATGTGAGAACATTAATATAACAAATGTTAAATTCCTGTTAAATTTTGAGATTTTTTTGATTACCCGTTGAAATAATATTAAATTAACAAAAAAACCGCTCTTTTTTGAACATTTTGGTCATAAGTTCTTTAATAATTATCCAAATAGAAAGTTTTTTTTTCAAAATTACTGTTTTTTATAGCCTTTTTAGAAAAAAATACAACAAAAATATTCGACGTGTTTTTGAATGAGTTTTTTGAGTTTTAAGCTTTAAATCGCGTTGTTAAAAATGAGTTTCATTTTTGATTTTTTTTAAAATTTTTTGTTTTCAATTCAATTCAATTCAATTTTTAAAAAAAGTTTTTCAAACTGTCCGATTTGGGATGGAATGCCCCATGTACGTCCAATAATAAATCTTGATCTCTCTCATCCACATTATTATTAGTTATTATTCGAAACGAATGATCGACGATTAGCTGGAAAATGACATTTAGACATATTTTTTGTTATTCACCAAACTGACTAAAGAGCGCTGCAAACGTGTTAAGCGTCAAGTGAACGCAGCCATGTTGTTCTTTTCAGCAGACTAAATTGTGCGAAAAAAACGTCAAACAAGAACACCACAAAGCAGATGTGGACCCAAACGAATAAATAAACGCCGATATCACCGTTATGGCAATAGCTACAGACTTTTTATTCATCCCATTCGGAAGAGAAAAAAAAAATATTTTTAATGAGCAAAATTAACGTCTCTAATAGTCGATAATTCATAAGATATGATTAACGAAACCTCAAATATGTGGCAAATTCCCGTTGCTTGGCATATAAGAGACGCGTCTCGAGGGCCGTGAGTTTGCCGGTAAATGTACTTGTCTCGAGACGCTTCCGCCTCTCTTGATAACAAATACGGGAGCTATGGCTGTTCAAAATTTTTTTTATGCTCACCCCTCAAAGGATTACGAAAAAAGAAAAAGAAAAGAAAAAAGCGCATCTAGAAAAATGTTAAAAAGAAAAAAATGACGCCTGAACGAAGTCTGTACGATCAAAAATATGGGAGTTATGGTTATTAAAATATTTTTTTTTATGCGAACCCCCTTGAGCAGTGCGAAAAAAAATGAACTTAAAAATATGAATATAATGCGCACTCTCTTACATTTTATGGAAAAAAAAAACTAAAAAAAGCTCACATAGAAAATGTGAAAACTAAAAAAATGATGCCTGAACGAAGTCTGTACGATCAAAAACACGGGAGATATCGCTGTTCAAAAATTACATTTCGCAGATGCAGATATCTTCAGTGTCTTTGATGCACAGACCTGTTCAAACAATTCAACGAACGGTTTTTCAACACGATATTTGGATATACTTTGAAGAAAACGAAATCTCAGAAAAATTGTTATTTCGTTGTATGGAGATATTGCGCGGACAATAGTTTTTGTTAAAAGTCTTGAGATGATTCATGTCCAAAATTTTCGGCAATTGCAGGAACGAAAATGACGTTTCATGAAATCGAAAGAATTAATCGACTGGTGGGTTAGGTACACGAAGAAACTTACCGACGCAAGATTTTTCGTGTGCCTTTTGTTTCCGGTAGAAATGATTTCTACCCAGCCGTAGTGGGGATACCACGTCGGCGACCCCCACTACGGCTGGGTGGGAGGTACCCTACCCTGCCACAGTGGGGATACCACATCGGGGCGCCGCGCACGCGTAAACGCAAGCTGAAAAGTAGTGGAGGAACGTGTCGAGGCTATATAAACGAGGAAACATAGCTCCAGTCTCAACTTTTTTCGAATCACGGTGCGCTTACTACATATTATTATAAGATGATGCGACGATCGCAGGGACGCATTGAGGAGCCGAGACACCAGCAACTTAGTTGGAATCTCGGGATTACTCGACCGATCCCGCTTCCTCGAAATTTCAACTATCGGACGGCGTCGATAATTGATGTTAGGTTCGAGGCTGATGAAGATCCAGATGTGAATGAAATGTTCAGACAATTCAACGAAAGATTTTTCAACAACGAAATCAGAGGATATACTTTGAGGAAATCGAAAACTCGGAAAAACTCGTACGGCGAAACGTTGTATACAGAAAAAATAATATTTCTTTGTACGGAGGTATTGCGTGGACAAAAACGGTCTGTTTTTGTGAAAAGTCTTCTGCATGAGATGATTCACGCTCATATAGATGTGACAGGCGGTTCCAGGAACGAAAATAGGAATCATAAAGGACGTTACAAACGAGAACTCGAAAGAATTAATCGATTGGCGGGGATAAATATCGAGAGCGAGGATGATGTCGATAAGGAATTACTTCGCCGTCTCATTATTCATTTTAAATGTAATGGATGCGGCAAAAAAATTACGAAGACAATCAACTTCGCTCCAGGTAGAAATCATTTCTACCGGAAACAAAAGGCACACGAAAAATCTTGCGTCGGTAAGTTTCTTCGTGTGCCTAACCCACCAGTCGATTAATTCTTTCGATTTCATGAAACGTCATCTTCGTTCCTGCAATTGCCGAAAATTTTGGACGTGAAACATCACAAGGAGAAGACTTTTAACAAAAACTATTGTCCGCGCAATATCTCCATACAACGAAATAACAATTTTTCCGAGATTTCGTTTTCTTCAAAGTATATCCAAATATCGTGTTGAAAAACCGTTCGTTGAGTTGTTTGAACAGGTCTGTGCATCAAAGACACTGAAGAAATCTGCATCTGCGAAATGTAATTTTTGAACAGCGATATCTCCCGTGTTTTTGATCGTACAGACTTCGTTCAGGCGTCATTTTTTTAGGTTTCACATTTTCTATGTGAGCTTTTTTAGTTTTTTTTTCCATAAAATGTAAGAGAGTGCGCATTATATTCATATTTTTAACTTCATTTTTTTCGCACTGCTCAAGGGGCTTCGCATAAAAAAAATATATTTTAATAACCATAACTCCCATGTTTTTGATCGTACAGACTTCGTTCAGGCGTCATTTTTTTCTTTTTAACATTTTTCTAGATGCGCTTTTTTCTTTTCTTTTTCTTTTTTTGTAACCCTTTGAGGGGTGAGCATAAAAAAAATTTTGAACAGCCATAGCTCCCGAATTTGTTATCAAGAGAGGCGGAAGCGTCTCGAGACAAGTACATTTACCGGCAAACTCACGGCCCTCGAGACGCGTCTCTTATACGCCAAGCAACGTGAATTTGCCACAGATTTGAGGTTTTGTTAATCATATCTTATGAATTATCGACTATTAGAGACGTTAATTTGCTCATTAAAAAGATTTTTTCTTCTCTTCCGAATGGGATGAATAAAAAGTCTGTAACTATTGCCATAACGGTGATATCGGCGTTTATTTACTCGTTTGGGTCCACATCTGCTTTGTGGTGTTCTTGTTTGACGTTTTTTTCGCAAAATTTAGTCTGCTGAAAAGAACGACATGGCTGCGTTCACTTGACGCTTAACACGTTTGCAGCGCTCTTTAGTCAGTTTGGTGAATAACAAAAAATATGTCCAAATGTCATTTTCCAGCTAATCGTCGATCATTCGTTTCGAATAATAACTAATAATAAGGTGGATGAGAGAGATCAAGATTTATTATTAGACGTACATGGGGCATTCCATCCCAAATCGGACAGTTTGAAAAACTTTTTTTAAAATTTTTAATTTTTAATTTCCGCTCCGCGCTCGCGCTCGTGATTATGATCTGCCAAATTTCACACGCAGGTCACTAGGCAACGAAGCTATCGGGAAATACCCGATAATTTCCAAGCACTCGGGGTATTATAACTGATTATTTTTTTTTCATTAATAATTTTTCTTCGTTGAACATTTTCACTTGATTTCACTATTTTTTTAAATCTAGCCGTTAATATCTTTTCGAATTTTTTTATTTCTCTTAAAAATCATTTTTCTCGCTCGTAAAAATCATTTTTGCAAAGTTAACATTATATTAGCAAAATAGATGTGCTTGGCAATGCGTGTTGTGAGTTTCATGTCTATTTATTTCACAACTTTTTGTAAGAAGACTAAACTAGAGATTCTTTCGTAAATGTACTTGTCTCCAATTTTTGTTCACCATTTTTGGTGTTTTTGGGGGTTTTGTATAGACTTTCATTAGAGATAGGCCTGAGGATATTATAATCCCACAATTGAAAACCGCTCAGACACGAAACCGCGGAGGTAGAACATTTTTTTAAGAGGTTGATTGAAAAATGCTTCCTCCGCGGAGAATAAAAAAATCTACGCCGGAAGGAAAATTCTCTTCATGTAGAGATTGACCTCAGGATATTATAGTCCCAGGATTCAAATCCGCTTCGACTTAAAACTGCGAAGATAGAACCTTTTTTTAAGAGTTTCATTAGAAAATGTTCTCTCCGCGGGGAATAAAAAAATCTACGCCGGAAGTAGAATTTTTTTCATATAGTGATTGACCTGAGGATATTATAATCCCAGAATTTAAAACCTCTCCGACTCGAAACCGCGGAGGTGTAACGTTTTTTTTTTGAGTTTCATTGAAAAATGCTTCCTCGCGGGGAATAAATAAATCTACGCCGGAAGTAGAATGTTTTTCATTTACAGATTAAACTAAGGATATTATAATCCCGGGAATGAAAAGAGCTCTGACCTTAAACCGCGGAGATACAGTTTTTTTTTAAAATTTCGATGAAAAATACTTTCTCTGCTGTGAATAAAGAAATCTACTCCCGAAGTAGAATTTGTTTAATATAAATATTGACCAGTGCATATTAAAATCCCAGAATTCAAAACGGCTCTGACATGAAACCGCGGAGGTAGAATATTTTTTTAAGAGGTTCATTGAAAAATGCTTCCTCCGCTGGGAATAAAAAAATTTACGCCGGAAGTAGATTTATTTTCACGTAGAGATTGACCTCAGGATATCACAATCCCAGGATTCAAATCCGCTCCGACTCGAAACCGCGGAGGTAGAACATTTCTTTGTTTTGAGTTTTATTGAAAAATGCTTCTCCGCGGGAAATAAAAAAATCTACGCCGGAAGAATTTTTCTCGTGTACAGATTAAAATTACGATATTATAATCCCGGGAATCAAAACCGCTTTGACCTTAAACCGCGGAGATACAGATTTTTTTTAATGAGTTTCGATGAAACATTCTTTCTCTGAAGGGAATAAAAAAATCTACGCCGGAAGAAGAATTTTTTTCATGTAGTGATTAACCTTATGATATTATAATACCAGGATTCAAATCCGCTCCGACTCAAAACTGCGGAGATAGAACCTTTTTTTAAGATTTTCATTGAAAAAAACTGTCTCCGCGGGGATTAAAAAAATCTACGCGTGAAGTGGAATTTTCTATTTGTAGAGATTGACCTGAGGATATTATAATCCCAGGATTCAAAACCGCTCCGACTCGAAACAGCGGAGGTAAAACTTTTTTTTTTTTTTTAGTTTCATTGAAAAATACTTCCTCCACGAGGAATAAAAAAAGTCTACCTCGGAAGTAGAATGTTTGTCATGTATAGATTAAACTGAGGACTTTATAATCCCGGGAATGAAAAGAACTCTGACCTTAAACCGCGGAGATGCAGATTTTTTTTATGAATTTCGATGAAAAATAATTTCTCTGTTGTGAATAAAGAAATCTACTCCCGAAGTCGAATTTTTTTCATGTAAATATTGACCTGTGGATATTAAAATCCCAGAATTCAAAACCGCTCTGACATGAAACCGCTGAGGTAGAACATTTTTTTAAGAGGTTCATTTAAAAATGCTTCCTCCGCTAGGAATAAAAAAATTTACGCCGGAAGTAGATTCATTTTCATGTACAGATTGACCTTAGGATATTATGATCCCAGGATTCAAATCAGCTATGACTCGAAACCGCGGAGGTAGAACGTTTCTTTTTTTTTGAGTTTTATTGAAAAATGCTTCTCCGCGGGAAATAAAAAAATCTACGCCGGAAGAATTTTTTTTCGTGTACAGATAAAAATGAGGATATTATAATACCGGGAATCAAAACCGCTCTGACCTTAAACCGCGGAGATACAGCTTTTTTTATGAGTGCCGATGAAACATATTTTCTCTGAAAGGAATAAAAAAAAATCGACGCCGGAAGTAGAATTTTTTCCATGTAGACATTAACCTGAGGATATTATAATCTCAGGGTGGAAAACAGCTCCGACTCAAAACCGCGGAAGAAAACCGTTTTTTTTTTTAGTTTCATTGACAAATGCTTCCTCCGCGAGGAATAAAAAAATCTACGCCGGAAGTAGAATTTTTCTAATGTTGAGATTGACCTCAGGATATTATAATCCCAGGACTCAAATCCGCTCAGACTTCAAACTGCGGAGTTATAACCTTTTTTTAAGATTTTCATTGACAAATGTTTTCTCCGCGGGGATTAATAAAAAATCTACGCGGGAAATAGAATTTTCTTCTTGATGAGATTGACCTGAGGATATTATAATTCCAGGATTCAAAACCGCTCTGACATGAAACCGCGGAGGTAGAACATTTTTTAAAGAGGTTCGCCGGAAGTTGATTTTTTTTATGTCGAGATTGAACTGAGAATATTATAATCCCAGGATTTAAAACCGATTCGAAAATGAATGTTCAAAAATGTCATGATGTTTAAAGCCCTCCATCACTCAGCCGCTGAGTTCTAGCTTTTCATTTGAATGAACTCACCGTTGCCCAACTTTCACCACGGGGAGGTGGATGGATGGGCGCATGGTGGTGCACCTTTGAAAGTCGTGTCTGTGTGTTTGTGTATGTTTCTGTTCTGTCATGTCAGTATTGTGGTGCGTGTTATTGTTCGTGCATTTGTATAATTGTTTGCGTGTGTATTCGTGTGGCGGCTCCACGAAACTCTACCAAAGCTCCTAGGGCATGATCAATATTTTATCGATCCCCCACGAGTCCGAATAACGGCGCGACAGCGTTGCGGCATGCTTTCAATCGTCACCGTTATTACGGCTTCGGGGATCGCACGCCATTCTGCTTCGGCTGCAGCCTGTAGCTCGTCAAGATTTCGCGGAGCTGGGTCCCGCTTTCGAATTCTTGCCTTCAAAACAGCCCAGATATTCTCAATGGGATTTATATCTGGGCTGTTTGCTGGCCATTCATCTCTCTCTACGCCCTGCTCTCTAAGGTAGTCATTCACGATACGGGCACGATGACATGGAGCATTGTCGTCAATGAACACAAATCCTTCACCGATTTTTCTCGCTTCGGGCTCGACAATCGGGTGAAGAATTCTGTCCAAGTAGACATGCGATGTCACCGTTTCGTTTCGAAATATAACGAGTTCCGTTCTCGCATACATCGAAATCCCTGCCCATATCGTGATTGATCCACCGCCAAACGCAACCAATCGATTCACACAGCTCTCTCTCATTCGCTCGCCTTTCTTCCGCCACACGCGCTCATTCCGTACGTTCGAGTGTAACATAATTTTTGTCTCGTCCGTGAAAAGACATTTCCTCCACTCTCGATTGGTCCACGCAAGATGGTAACGTGCCCAATTTCGCCGTGCCGTTCGGTGACGAGGTAACAAAGATGGCTTGATCGCTGGACGCCGAGATTTCAACCCTTTTTCTGCGAGGCGTCGTGCGATCGTTGAACACGAAACCGGGCGAGGAATTTGACGTTTCAGCTCGGTAGTCGTCGAACGAGAATTTACACGAGCTTCACGTACTATTATTGCGTCCTCCCTTCGTGTGGTCACTCTTTCGCGGCCTCCTCCATGTCGATATCGATGGTTTCCAGTTTCCTGGTAACGTTTTAGCAGTCGATTGATGACAGATTTGTTGCTGCCGATCGATTCTGCGATGCTACGGTTTGATTTTCCCTCTTCATATAGCGCAATTGCACGACCCATATCAAGCTCAGTCAGACGTGCCATTTTTCTGTCAGATGGGAGACGAGTGCGAAGATAAACGAGAAAACAAAAAACATCGATAATGCGGTTTCTTTTTTTTCCATGAATAAGACTTGTAATAACATCTTTTTTTTCGTCGTTTATCATCGCATTCGTCATCCATCTGACAAAAAAAGGCACATCTGTCTTGGCTAGTTATGGATCGTGCAATTGAGCTATTTAAAGAGGGGAACTGAAACCACAGTATCGCATATTCGATCGGGTAGAATATATCTGTGATCAATCGACTACTGATACGTTTTCAGAAACAGGAAACCCTTAATATCCACTTGGAAGAGACCGTGAGAGAGTTACGACGCGGAAGGAAGATAGAAAGATGATTCGTAAAGCTCCTTAAAATCCACGTTCGACGACTAAAGAGTTGAAGAGTCAAGTTTCTCGCCCGGTATCGTCTTCAGCGATTACACGACGCTTTGTCGAAAGACGTTTGAAATTTCGGCTTCCGACGATAAAACCAAATTTATTACGTCGTCACAGAACTGCGCGACGAAATTTTGTGTGCAATCATCTTGCGTAGAGACAATCGCAGTGGAGGAAACGTCCCTTTGCCGATGAAACAAAAGTTTATGTTGCACTCGAACGTCGGAAGTGAGCGAGTGTGGCGGAAAAAAGGCGACCGATTGAAAGAGAGCTGCCTGAATAGATCACAAACGTTTGGAGGTGAATCAATCACGATATATGGGCAGGAATTTATAAAAATACAAGAACTGGACTCGCGGCATTTCGAAACGAAATGGTGAATTCGAAAGTCTAATTGAACAGAATTCTTCATCCTATTATAAAGCTTGATGCGAGAAAAATCGGTGAATGATTTGTGTTCATTGAAGACAATATTCTATATAATCGTACCCGTATCATTATCGGCCGGCTCAGAGAGCACGGCGTGGAGAGATGTCAATGGCCAACGAACATCCCGGATTTAAATCCTATCGAGAATATCTAAGCTGTTTCAGAGACAAGAAATCGAACGCGGGTCCCAGCGCCGAAAAATCCCGACGAGCTGCAAGCTGCAGTGCAAGCATGATGGCGTACGATCCTCCAAGCACAAATAACGGCGACAAGTGATAGCATGCTTCAGCGCTGTCACACCGTTAATTGGTCTCATAGGGAATCGAAAATAAATCGATCATGCCGCAGGCGCTTAGGTATAGAGCTCGTGGAGCCGCTACACGAATATACACGCAACCAATCATACAAATGCATGGACTGTAACACGCAATGCAATACTGACAAAGCAGGACCGAAACATACACATACGCACGCATTTCAAAGGTGCACCACTATGCTATCTTCACGTATGGCAATTTTGTTAATGATGAATTTCCATACGTTGACAAAGTATGGGATTTTGAAGTCGCTTCAGGTTAATGTTCTCATGATTTAAAATTTATTTAAAAAAACAACTGTATGCTGTACATGTATCGAACATTTTTAAACTTTCCACGCAATGGGAATTTATTTGAATTCGCCGTTTTTTTGAGTTTCATTGAAAAATGCTTCTCCGCGGGAAATCGAAAAATTTTCGGCAGAAGACTAATTTGTTTTGTGTACCGATTAAAATGAGGATATTATAATCACGGGAATCAAGACCGCTCTGACCTTATACCGCCGAGATACAGCTTTTCTTATGAGTTTCATTGAAACATACTTCCTCTGAAGGGAATAAAAGAATCTACGCCAGAAGTAGAATTTTTTTCATGTAGTGATTGACCTGTGGATATTATAATCCCAGGATTCAAATTCGCTTCGACTTCAAACTGCTGAGAAAGAACCTTTTTCAAGATTTTCATTGAAAAATGCTTCCTCCGCGAGGAATAAAAAAATCTACGCGCGAAGTAGAATTTTCTTCTTGTAGAAATTGACCTGAGGATATTATAATCCCAGGATTCAAAACCGATCCGACTTAAATCCGCGGAGGTACGTTTTTTCAAGCGTTTAATGAAAAATGCTCCCTATGCGAATAATAACAAAATCTGCGCCGGAAGTAGATTTTTTTTTCATGTAGTCATTGACCTGAGGATATTATAATCCCAGGATTCAAATCCCCTCCGACTTCAAACCGCTGAGATAGAACCTTTTTTTCAAGGTTTTCATTGAAAAATGCTTTCTCCGCGGGGATTAGAAAAATCTACGCGGGAAGTAGAATTTTCTTCATGTAGAGATTGACCTGAGGATATTATAATCCCAGGTTTCAAAACCGATCCGACTTAAAACCGCGGAGGTACGTTTTTTCAAGGGTTTATTTGAAAAATGCTCCCTATGCGAGGAATAAAAAAATCTACGTCGGAAGTAGAATTTTCTTCTTGTAGAGATTGACCTGAGAATATTATAATCCCAGGATTCAAAACCGATCTGACTTAAATCCGCGGAGGTACGTTTTTGTAAGGGTTTAATTGAAAAATGCTCCCTATGAGAGGAATAAAAAAATCTACGCCGGAAGTAGAATTTTTTTCATGTAGTGATTGACCTGTGGATATTATAATCTCAGGATTCAAATCCGCTTCGACTCCAAACTGCTGAGATAGAACCTTTTTTTAAAAATTTTCATTGAAAAATGCTTCCGCCGCGGGGAATAAAAAACTCTACGCGGGAAGTAGGATTTTCTTCTTGTAGAGATTGACCTGAGGATATTATAATCCCAGGATTCAAAACCGATCCCACTTAAAGCCGCGGAGGTACGTTTTTTTAAGGGTTTCATTGAAAAATGCTCCCCATGAGAGGAATAAAAAAATCTACGCCGGAAGTAGAAATTTCTTCTTGTAGAGATTGACCTGAGGATATTATAAGCCCAGGATTCAAAACCAATCCCACTTAAAGCCGCGGAGGTACGTTTTTTGAAGGGTTTCATTGAAAAATGCTCCCTATGCGAGGAATAACAAAATCTGCGGCGGAAGTAGAATTTTTTTCATGTAGTGATTGACCTGAGCATATTATAATCCCAGGATTCAAATTCCCTCCGACTTCAAACCGCGGAGGTACGTTTTTTTAAGGGTTTCATTGAAAAATGCTCCCTATGCGAGGAATAACAAAATCTACGACGGAAGTAGAATTTTTTTCATGTAGTGATTTACCTGAGGATATTATAATCCCGGGATTCAAATCCCCTCCGACTTCAAACTGCTAAGATAGAACCTTTTTTTTAAGATTTTCATTGAAAAATACTTTCTCCGCAGGGATTTAAAAAATCTACGCGGGAAGTAGAATTTTCTTCTTGTAGAGATTGACCTGAGGATATTATAATCCCAGGATTCAAGAACGATCCGACTTAAAACCGCGGAGGTACGTTTTTTCAAGCGTTTAATTGAAAAATGCTCCCTATGCGAGGAATAACAAAATCTACGCCGGAAGGAGAATTTTTTTCATGTAGTGATTGACCTGTGGATATTATAATCCCAGGATTCAAATACCCTCCGACTTCAAACTGCTGAGATAGAACCTTTTTTTAAGATTTCCATTGAAAAATGCCTTCTCCGCGGGGATTAAAAAAATCTACGCGGGAAGTAGAATTTTCTTCTTGTAGAGATTGACCTGAGGATATTATAATCCCTGGATTCAAAACAGATCCGACTTAAAGCAGCGGAGGTAAGTTTTTTTAAGGATTTCATTGAAAAATGCTCCCTATGCGAGGAATAACAAAATCTGCGCCGGAAGTAGAATTTTTTTCATGTAGTGATTGACCTGAGCATATTATAATCCCAGGATTCAAATCCCCTCCGACTTCAAACTGCTGAGATGGAACCGTTTTTTTAAGATTTTCATTGAAAAATGCCTTCTCCGCGGGGATTAAAAAAATCTACGCGGGAAGTAGAATTTTCCTCATGTAGAGATTGATCTGAGGCTATTTTAATCCCGTACGTTTTTTAAGAGTTTCGTTGAAAAATACTCTCTCCGCTAGGAATACAACAATCTTCGCCTGAAGTAAAATTTTTTCATGTAGTTATTGAGCTAAGGATATTATAATTCCAGGATCCAAAACCGCTCCGACTCGAGACCGTGGAAGTAAAACGTTTTTTTTTTTGAGTTTCATTGAAAAATGCTTTCTCCGCCACGAATAAAGAAAATCTACACAGGAAGAATAATTTTTTGCATGTACATATTAAATTAAGGATATTATAATCCCGGAAATGAAAACCGCTCTGACCATGAACCGCGGCCCTCTATCAGTCCTGCGATCTCTTTCGATGGTGGTGGTTCGATCGAGTGGTAGAGCATGTACGCCGATACGACCACTACCCAGAGTCGTCTCGAGCTTGATAGCAACCAGATCCCTCCGGTTGTGCTCAGGTAGTGCTGTTACCTCCACTCCCTTAGTGAGAATGCACGCCCTTGGTATGTCAATAGAGGTACAATTATGCAGCTGTCCTCCCCTAATGTTCAGCCCCATGACCCACCAGCGGTATACCCTTGGTTATTGGATCAGGGAGACCTCTATCTGCTGCATGTTAACTCTTCTGCTAAGTACCGCCGCTGCAGCCGCTGCTCGGTGCAGGTTAATCTGAATAAAGCGAAGTTTCCTTACCATTGTAACTCGTGCCGTCCTCCCATTTATCCTGGTCGACCTCCTTGGGTTGGGCACAAAGCAACCGGAATACTGCCCTGCCCATCCCCAGATACGGTCTCATCGCCAAGGCCTGTAGGCCTTGTGATGAGACCGTAGGATCTTGTCCTCCACTCCCAGGACAGGTCGGACTCCTTTATCGGGGTCCTCTTGCCGTTTGTGGATGACCCACCTATTTGTGGATGACCCACCTGTTTCTAAAGGCGCTTTAGTGCCGTTGCCGTCTCGATTGCAGGCCCAGGTAGCCCGGCCATCACCCTTACGTACTTTGGAAGGTCATCCGCAACTACGACCTGTAGATCGGTTCCCTCCCATTTCCTCAGGTTCGCGACACGGTGAACCCAGCTAGATAAAATTCTCAGTAATTTTGATTTCATCCCTATAGGAGGGGGTAGACTATCCGGAAGTTGTTTTGGTTAATTACCATAGACGCACCTGTATCGGAAATTTCTGCAGAGCGTACTGTGACTGATTCGATCGATCGATCTTTTCAGAATATTGTCTCACACAGTGTACCCGATATGATGAAATTTGCAAGACTTCCGATATCATTCCTATGGGAGGTGGTCAACGATCAGGAAGTCGTTTTGTTCGATTGCCACAGAAGCCACCTGTGTCGAAAAATTCTGCAGACGATACCGTAACGAAATCAGGATCAATATTTCTAGAATGTTATCACACACGGTGTCTGAAACACGTAAAATTCACAGTAGTTCCTATTTCAACTCCATTAAGGGGGTGAACGATCCGAAAGTCGTCTCGGTCGATTACCATAGTCGTACCCATATCCAAAAATTCTGCACAACACACCTCGACGGATTCAGAATCGATCTAATCAGAATATTGTCGCACACGGTGAACTCAACGAGATAATATTCCTAGGACTTCCTATTTCATCCCTACGAGAAGGGGTGAATGATCCGGAAGTTGCTTTGGTCGATTACCATGAAAGCACCTGTATTGAAAAATTCCGCATACCATACCGTGACGGGATCGACATAAGTTGTTCCAGAATATTTTCGCACACGGTGTACGCAACGTTATAAAACTTGCAGGACTTCCGATTTCATCGTTATAAGAAAGGGTGGACGATTTGGAAGTCCTCTTGATCGATTAAGATAGACGCACCTGCATTGAAAAATTCTGAAGAGCATACTTCGACGAAATCGGGATCGATATTTCCGGAATATTGTCGCACGCAGTGTGCCCAACAAGATAAAATACGCAGGAGTTCCGATTTCATCCCCATAAAGAGAGGTGAAGGATCCGGAAGACGTTTTGGTTGATTACCATAGACGCACCTGTATCGAGAAATTCTGCAGAGCATACCACGACAGAATCGGGATTGATCTTTCAAGAGCACTGTCGCACACGGTGAACCCCGCTAGATAAAATTCTCAGTAATTTTTATTTCATCCCTATAGGAGGGGGTAGACGATCCGGAAGTCGTTTCGGTTAATTACCATAGACGCACCTGTATCGGAAATTTCTGCAGAGCGTACTGTGACTGATTCGAGATCGATCTTTTCAGAATATTGTCTCACACAGTGTACCCGATATGATGAAATTTGCAAGACTTCCGATATCATTCCTATGGGAGGTGGTCAACGATCAGGAAGTCGTTGTGTTCGATTGCCACAGAAGCCACCTGTGTCGAAAAATTCTGCAGACGATACCGTACCGAAATCAGGATCAATATTTCTAGAATGTTATCACACACGGTGTCTCAAACACGTGAAATTCACAGTAGTTCCGATTTCAACTCCATTAAGGGGGTGAACGATCCGGAAGTCGTCTCGCTCGATTACCATAGTCGCACCCATATCCAAAAATTCTGCACAACACACCTCGACGGATTCAGGATCGATCTAATCAGAATATTGTCGCACACGGTGAACTCAACGAGATAATATTCCTAGGACTTCCGATTTAATCTCTACGAGAAGGGGTGAATGATCCGGAAGTTGCTTTGGTCGATTACCATGAAAGCACCTGTATCGAAAAATTCCGCATACCATACCGTGACGGGATCGAGATAAGTTGTTCCAGAATATTTTCGCACACGGTGTACGCAACGTTATAAAACTTCCAGGACTTCCGATTTCATCGTTATAACAAAGGGTGGACGATTTGGAAGTCCTCTTGATCGATTGAGATAAACGCACCCGCATTGAAAAATTCTGAAGAGCATACTTCGACGAAATCGGGATCGATATTTCCGGAATATTGTCGCACGCAGTGTGCCCAACAAGATAAAATACGCAGGAGTTCCGATTTCATCTCCATGAAGAGAGGTGAAGGATCCGGAAGACGTTTTGGTAGATTACCATCGACGCACTCGTATCGAGAAATTCTGCAGAGCATACCACGACAGAATCGGGATTGATCTTTCAAGAGCACTGTCGCACACGGTGAATCCAGCTAGATAAAATTCTCAGTAATTTTTATTTCATCCCTATAGGAGGGGGTAGACGATCCGGAAGTCGTTTTGGTTAATTACCATAGACGCACCTGTATCGGAAAGTTCTGCAGAGCGTATTGTGACTGATTCGAGATCGATCTTTTCAGAATATTGTCTCACACAGTGTACCCGATATGATGAAATTTGCAAGACTTCCGATATCATTCCTATGGGAGGTGGTCAACGATCAGGAAGTCGTTTTGTTCGATTGCCACAGAAGCCACCTGTGTCGAAAAATTCTGCAGACGATACCGTAACGAAATCAGGATCAATATTTCTAGAATGTTATCACACACGGTGTCTCAAACACGTTAAATTCACAGTAGTTCCGATTTCAACTCCATTAAGGGGGTGAACGATCCGGAAGTCGTCTCGGTCGATTACCATAGTCGCACCCATATCCAAAAATTCTGCACAACACACCTCGACGGATTCAGGATCGATCTAATCAGAATATTGTCGCACACGGTGAACTCAACGAGATAATATTCCTAGGACTTCCGATTTCATCCCTACGAGTAGGGGTGAATGATCCGGAAGTTGCTTTGGTTGATTACCATGAAAGCACCTGTATCGAAAAATTCCGCATACCATACCGTGACGGGATCGAGATAAGTTGTTCCAGAATATTTTCGCACACGGTGTACGCAACGTTATAAAACTTGCAGGACTTCCGATTTCATCGTTATAAGAAAGGGTGGACGATTTGGAAGTCCTCTTGATCGATTAAGATAGACGCACCTGCATTGAAAAATTCTGAAGAGCATACTTCGACGAAATCGGGATCGATATTTCCGGAATATTGTCGCACGCAGTGTGCCCAACAAGATAAAATACGCAGGAGTTCCGATTTCATCCCCATAAAGAGAGGTGAAGGATCCGGAAGACGTTTTGGTTGATTACCATAGACGCACCTGTATCGAGAAATTCTGCAGAGCATACCACGACAGAATCGGGATTGATCTTTCAAGAGCACTGTCGCACACGGTGAACCCCGCTAGATAAAATTCTCAGTAATTTTTATTTCATCCCTATAGGAGGGGGTAGACGATCCGGAAGTCGTTTCGGTTAATTACCATAGACGCACCTGTATCGGAAATTTCTGCAGAGCGTACTGTGACTGATTCGAGATCGATCTTTTCAGAATATTGTCTCACACAGTGTACCCGATATGATGAAATTTGCAAGACTTCCGATATCATTCCTATGGGAGGTGGTCAACGATCAGGAAGTCGTTGTGTTCGATTGCCACAGAAGCCACCTGTGTCGAAAAATTCTGCAGACGATACCGTACCGAAATCAGGATCAATATTTCTAGAATGTTATCACACACGGTGTCTCAAACACGTGAAATTCACAGTAGTTCCGATTTCAACTCCATTAAGGGGGTGAACGATCCGGAAGTCGTCTCGCTCGATTACCATAGTCGCACCCATATCCAAAAATTCTGCACAACACACCTCGACGGATTCAGGATCGATCTAATCAGAATATTGTCGCACACGGTGAACTCAACGAGATAATATTCCTAGGACTTCCGATTTAATCTCTACGAGAAGGGGTGAATGATCCGGAAGTTGCTTTGGTCGATTACCATGAAAGCACCTGTATCGAAAAATTCCGCATACCATACCGTGACGGGATCGAGATAAGTTGTTCCAGAATATTTTCGCACACGGTGTACGCAACGTTATAAAACTTCCAGGACTTCCGATTTCATCGTTATAACAAAGGGTGGACGATTTGGAAGTCCTCTTGATCGATTGAGATAAACGCACCCGCATTGAAAAATTCTGAAGAGCATACTTCGACGAAATCGGGATCGATATTTCCGGAATATTGTCGCACGCAGTGTGCCCAACAAGATAAAATACGCAGGAGTTCCGATTTCATCTCCATGAAGAGAGGTGAAGGATCCGGAAGACGTTTTGGTAGATTACCATCGACGCACTCGTATCGAGAAATTCTGCAGAGCATACCACGACAGAATCGGGATTGATCTTTCAAGAGCACTGTCGCACACGGTGAATGCAGCTAGATAAAATTCTCAGTAATTTTTATTTCATCCCTATAGGAGGGGGTAGACGATCCGGAAGTCGTTTTGGTTAATTACCATAGACGCACCTGTATCGGAAAGTTCTGCAGAGCGTATTGTGACTGATTCGAGATCGATCTTTTCAGAATATTGTCTCACACAGTGTACCCGATATGATGAAATTTGCAAGACTTCCGATATCATTCCTATGGGAGGTGGTCAACGATCAGGAAGTCGTTTTGTTCGATTGCCACAGAAGCCACCTGTGTCGAAAAATTCTGCAGACGATACCGTAACGAAATCAGGATCAATATTTCTAGAATGTTATCACACACGGTGTCTCAAACACGTTAAATTCACAGTAGTTCCGATTTCAACTCCATTAAGGGGGTGAACGATCCGGAAGTCGTCTCGGTCGATTACCATAGTCGCACCCATATCCAAAAATTCTGCACAACACACCTCGACGGATTCAGGATCGATCTAATCAGAATATTGTCGCACACGGTGAACTCAACGAGATAATATTCCTAGGACTTCCGATTTCATCCCTACGAGTAGGGGTGAATGATCCGGAAGTTGCTTTGGTTGATTACCATGAAAGCACCTGTATCGAAAAATTCCGCATACCATACCGTGACGGGATCGAGATAAGTTGTTCCAGAATATTTTCGCACACGGTGTACGCAACGTTATAAAACTTGCAGGACTTCCGATTTCATCGTTATAACAAAGGGTGGACGATTTGGAAGTCCTCTTGATCGATTGAGATAGATGCACTTGCATTGAAAAATTCTGAAGAGCATACTTCGACGAAATCGGGATCGATATTTCCGGAATATTGTCGCACGCAGTGTGCCCAACAAGATAAAATACGCAGGAGTTCCGATTTCATCTCCATGAAGAGAGGTGAAGGATCCGGAAGACGTTTTGGTTGATTACCATAGACGCACCTGTATCGAGAAATTCTGCAGAGCATACCACGACAGAATCGGGATTGATCTCTCAAGAGCACTGTCGCACACGGTGAACCCAGCTAGATAAAATTCTCAGTAATTTTGATTTCATCCCTATAGGAGGGGGTAGACTATCCGGAAGTCGTTTTGGTTAATTACCATAGACGCACCTGTATCGGAAATTTCTGCAGAGCGTACTGTGACTGATTCGATCGATCGATCTTTTCAGAATATTGTCTCACACAGTGTACCCGATATGATGAAATTTGCAGGACTTCCGATATCATTCATATAGGAGGTGGTCAATGATCAGGAAGTCGTTTTGGTCGATTGCCACAGGAGCACCTGTATCGAAATATTCTGCAGACGATACCGTTACGGAATTAGGAACAATATTTCTAGAATGTTGTCACACACGGTGTCACAAACACGTAAAATTCACAGTAGTTCCGATTTCAACTTCATTAAGGGGGGTGAACGATCCGGAAGTCGTCTCGGTCGATTACCATAGTCGCACCCATATCCAAAAATTTTGCACAACACACCTCGACGGATTCAGGATCGATCCAATCAGAATATTGTCGCACACGGTGAACTCAACGAGATAATATTCCTAGGACTTCCTATTTCATCCCTACGAGAAGGGGTGAATGATCCGGAAGTTGCTTTGGTCGATTACCATGAAAGCACCTGTATCGAAAAATTCCGCATACCATACCGTGACGGGATCGACATAAGTTGTTCCAGAATATTTTCGCACACGGTGTACGCAACCTTAGGAAACTTGCAGGACTTCCGATTTCATCGTTATAACAAAGGGTGGACGATTTGGAAGTCCTCTTGATCGATTGAGATAAACGCACCCGCATTGAAAAATTCTGAAGAGCATACTTCGACGAAATCGGGATCGATATTTCCGGAATATTGTCGCACGCAGTGTGCCCAACAAGATAAAATACGCAGGAGTTCCGATTTCATCTCCATGAAGAGAGGTGAAGGATCCGGAAGACGTTTTGGTTGATAACCATAGACGCACTCGTATCGAGAAATTCTGCAGAGCATACCACGACAGAATCGGGATTGATCTGTCAAGAGCACTGTCGCACACGGTGAATCCAGCTAGATAAAATTCTCAGTAATTTTTATTTCATCCCTATAGGAGGGGGTAGACGATCCGGAAGTCGTTTTGGTTAATTACCATAGACGCACCTGTATCGGAAATTTCTGCAGAGCGTATTGTGACTGATTCGAGATCGATCTTTTCAGAATATTGTCTCACACAGTGTACCCGATATGATAAAATTTGCAAGACTTCCGATATCATTCCTATGGGAGGTGGTCAACGATCAGGAAGTCGTTTTGTTCGATTGCCACAGAAGCCACCTGTGTCGAAAAATTCTGCAGACGATACCGTAACGAAATCAGGATCAATATTTCTAGAATGTTATCACACACGGTGTCTCAAACACGTAAAATTCACAGTAGTTCCGATTTCAACTCCATTAAGGGGGTGAACGATCCGGAAGTCGTCTCGGTCGATTACCATAGTCGCACCCATATCCAAAAATTCTGCACAACACACCTCGACGGATTCAGGATCGATCTAATCAGAATATTGTCGCACACGGTGAACTCAACGAGATAATATTCCTAGGACTTCCGATTTAATCTCTACGAGAAGGGGTGAATGATCCGGAAGTTTCTTTGGTCGATTACCATGAAAGCACCTGTATCGAAAAATTCCGCATACCATACCGTGACGGGATCGACATAAGTTGTTCCAGAATATTTTCGCACACGGTGTACGCAACCTTATAAACTTTGCAGGACTTCCGATTTCATCGTTATAACAAAGGGTGGACGATTTGGAAGTCCTCTTGATCGATTGAGATAAACGCACCCGCATTGAAAAATGCTGAAGAGCATACTTCGACGAAATCGGGATCGATATTTCCGGAATATTGTCGCACGCAGTGTGCCCAACAAGATAAAATACGCAGGAGTTCCGATTTCATCTCCATGAAGAGAGGTGAAGGATCCGGAAGACGTTTTGGTTGATTACCATAGACGCACTCGTATCGAGAAATTCTGCAGAGCACACCACGACAGAATCGGGATTGATCTTTCAAGAGCACTGTCGCACAGGGTGAATCCAGCTAGATAAAATTCTCAGTAATTTTGATTTCATCCCTATAGGAGGGGGTAGACTATCCGGAAGTCGTTTCGGTTAATTACCATAGACGCAACTGTATCGGAAATTTCTGCAGAGCGTACTGTGACTGATTCGATCGATCGATCTTTTCAGAATATTGTCTCACACAGTGTACCCGATATGATGAAATTTGCAGGACTTCCGATATCATTCATATGGGAGGTGGTCAATGATCAGGAAGTCGTTTTGGTCGATTGCCACAGAAGCCACCTGTGTCGAAAAATTCTGCAGACGATACCATAACGAAATCAGGATCAATATTTCTAGAATGTTATCACACACGGTGTCTCAAACACGTAAAATTCACAGTAGTTCCGATTTCAACTCCATTAAGGGGGTGAACGATCCGGAAGTCGTCTCGGTCGATTACCATAGTCGCACCCATATCCAAAAATTCTGCACAACACACCTCGACGGATTCAGGATCGATCTAATCAGAATATTGTCGCACACGGTGAACTCAACGAGATAATATTCCTAGGACTTCCGATTTAATCTCTACGAGAAGGGGTGAATGATCCGGAAGTTTCTTTGGTCGATTACCATGAAAGCACCTGTATCGAAAAATTCCGCATACCATACCGTGACGGGATCGACATAAGTTGTTCCAGAATATTTTCGCACACGGTGTACGCAACCTTATAAACTTTGCAGGACTTCCGATTTCATCGTTATAACAAAGGGTGGACGATTTGGAAGTCCTCTTGATCGATTGAGATAAACGCACCCGCATTGAAAAATGCTGAAGAGCATACTTCGACGAAATCGGGATCGATATTTCCGGAATATTGTCGCACGCAGTGTGCCCAACAAGATAAAATACGCAGGAGTTCCGATTTCATCTCCATGAAGAGAGGTGAAGGATCCGGAAGACGTTTTGGTTGATTACCATAGACGCACTCGTATCGAGAAATTCTGCAGAGCACACCACGACAGAATCGGGATTGATCTTTCAAGAGCACTGTCGCACAGGGTGAATCCAGCTAGATAAAATTCTCAGTAATTTTGATTTCATCCCTATAGGAGGGGGTAGACTATCCGGAAGTCGTTTCGGTTAATTACCATAGACGCAACTGTATCGGAAATTTCTGCAGAGCGTACTGTGACTGATTCGATCGATCGATCTTTTCAGAATATTGTCTCACACAGTGTACCCGATATGATGAAATTTGCAGGACTTCCGATATCATTCATATGGGAGGTGGTCAATGATCAGGAAGTCGTTTTGGTCGATTGCCACAGAAGCCACCTGTGTCGAAAAATTCTGCAGACGATACCATAACGAAATCAGGATCAATATTTCTAGAATGTTATCACACACGGTGTCTCAAACACGTAAAATTCACAGTAGTTCCGATTTCAACTCCATTAAGGGGGTGAACGATCCGGAAGTCGTCTCGGTCGATTACCATAGTCGCACCCATATCCAAAAATTCTGCACAACACACCTCGACGGATTCAGGATCGATCTAATCAGAATATTGTCGCACACGGTGAACTCAACGAGATAATATTCCTAGGACTTCCGATTTAATCTCTACGAGAAGGGGTGAATGATCCGGAAGTTTCTTTGGTCGATTACCATGAAAGCACCTGTATCGAAAAATTCCGCATACCATACCGTGACGGGATCGACATAAGTTGTTCCAGAATATTTTCGCACACGGTGTACGCAACCTTATAAAACTTGCAGGACTTCCGATTTCATCGTTATAACAAAGGGTGGACGATTTGGAAGTCCTCTTGATCGATTGAGATAAACGCACCCGCATTGAAAAATTCTGAAGAGCATACTTCGACGAAATCGGGATCGATATTTCCGGAATATTGTCGCACGCAGTGTGCCTAACAAGATAAAATACGCAGGAGTTCCGATTTCATCTCCATGAAGAGAGGTGAAGGATCCGGAAGACGTTTTGGTTGATTACCATAGACGCACTCGTATCGAGAAATTCTGCAGAGCATACCACGACAGAATCGGGATTGATCTTTCAAGAGCACTGTCGCACAGGGTGAATCCAGCTAGATAAAATTCTCAGTAATTTTGATTTCATCCCTATAGGAGGGGGTAGACTATCCGGAAGTCGTTTCGGTTAATTACCATAGACGCACCTGTATCGGAAATTTCTGCAGAGCGTACTGTGACTGATTGGATCGATCGATCTTTTCAGAATATTGTCTCACACAGTGTACCCGATATGATGAAATTTGCAGGACTTCCGATATCATTCATATGGGAGGTGGTCAATGATCAGGAAGTCGTTTTGGTCGATTGCCACAGGAGCACCTGTATCGAAATATTCTGCAGACGATACCGTTACGGAATTAGGAACAATATTTCTAGAATGTTGTCACACACGGTGTCTCAAACACGTAAAATTCACAGTAGTTCCGATTTCAACTCCATTAAGGGGGGTGAACGATCCGGAAGTCGTCTCGGTCGATTACCATGGTCGCACCCATATCCAAAAATTCTGCACAACACACCTCGACGGATTCAGGATCGATCTAATCAGAATATTATCGCACACGGTGAACTCAACGAGATAATATTCCTAGGACTTCCTATTTCATCCCTACGAGAAGGGGTGAATGATCCGGAAGTTGCTTTGGTCGATTACCATGAAAGCACCTGTATCGTGAAATTCCGCATACCATACCGTGACGGGATCGACATAAGTTGTTCAAGAATATTTTCGCACACGGTGTACGCAACCTTATAAAACTTGCAGGACTTCCGATTTCATCGTTATAACAAAGGGTGGACGATTTGGAAGTCCTCTTGATCGATTGAGATAAACGCACCCGCATTGAAAAATTCTGAAGAGCATACTTCGACGAAATCGGGATCGATATTTCCGGAATATTGTCGCACGCAGTGTGCCTAACAAGATAAAATACGCAGGAGTTCCGATTTCATCTCCATGAAGAGAGGTGAAGGATCCGGAAGACGTTTTGGTTGATTACCATAGACGCACTCGTATCGAGAAATTCTGCAGAGCATACCACGACAGAATCGGGATTGATCTTTCAAGAGCACTGTCGCACAGGGTGAATCCAGCTAGATAAAATTCTCAGTAATTTTGATTTCATCCCTATAGGAGGGGGTAGACTATCCGGAAGTCGTTTCGGTTAATTACCATAGACGCACCTGTATCGGAAATTTCTGCAGAGCGTACTGTGACTGATTGGATCGATCGATCTTTTCAGAATATTGTCTCACACAGTGTACCCGATATGATGAAATTTGCAGGACTTCCGATATCATTCATATGGGAGGTGGTCAATGATCAGGAAGTCGTTTTGGTCGATTGCCACAGGAGCACCTGTATCGAAATATTCTGCAGACGATACCGTTACGGAATTAGGAACAATATTTCTAGAATGTTGTCACACACGGTGTCTCAAACACGTAAAATTCACAGTAGTTCCGATTTCAACTCCATTAAGGGGGGTGAACGATCCGGAAGTCGTCTCGGTCGATTACCATGGTCGCACCCATATCCAAAAATTCTGCACAACACACCTCGACGGATTCAGGATCGATCTAATCAGAATATTATCGCACACGGTGAACTCAACGAGATAATATTCCTAGGACTTCCTATTTCATCCCTACGAGAAGGGGTGAATGATCCGGAAGTTGCTTTGGTCGATTACCATGAAAGCACCTGTATCGTGAAATTCCGCATACCATACCGTGACGGGATCGACATAAGTTGTTCAAGAATATTTTCGCACACGGTGTACGCAACCTTATAAAACTTGCAGGACTTCCGATTTCATCGTTATAACAAAGGGTGGACGATTTGGAAGTCCTCTTGATCGATTGAGATAAACGCACCTGCATTGAAAAATTCTGAAGAGCATACTTCGACGAAATCGGGATCGATATTTCCGGAATATTGTCGCACGCAGTGTGCCCAACAAGATAAAATACGCAGGAGTTCCGATTTCATCTTCATGAAGAGAGGTGAAGGATCCGGAAGACGTTTTGGTTGATTACCATAGACGCACTCGTATCGAGAAATTCTGCAGAGCATACCACGACAGAATCGGGATTGATCTTTCAAGAGCACTGTCGCACACGGTGAATCCAGCTAGATAAAATTCTCAGTAATTTTTATTTCATCCCTATAGGAGGGGGTAGACGATCCGGAAGTCGTTTTGTTTAATTACCATAGACGCACCTGTATCGGAAATTTCTGCAGAGCGTATTGTGACTGATTCGAGATCGATCTTTTCAGAATATTGTCTCACACAGTGTACCCGATACGATAAAATTTGCAAGACTTCCGATATCATTCCTATGGGAGGTGGTCAACGATCAGGAAGTCGTTTTGTTCGATTGCCACAGAAGCCACCTGTGTCGAAAAATTCTGCAGACGATACCGTAACGAAATCAGGATCAATATTTCTAGAATGTTATCACACACGGTGTCTCAAACACCTAAAATTCACAGTAGTTCCGATTTTAACTTCATTAAGGGGGTGAACGATCCGGAAGTCGTCTCGGTCGATTACCATGGTCGCACCCATATCCAAAAATTCTGCACAACACACCTCGACGGATTCAGGATCGATCTCATCAGAATATTGTCGCACACGGTGAACTCAACGAGATAATATTCCTAGGACTTCCTATTTCATCCCTACGAGAAGGGGTGAATGATCCGGAAGTTGCTTTGGCCGATTACCATGAAAGCACCTGTATCGAAAAATTCCGCATACCATACCGTGACGGGATCGAGATAAGTTGTTCCAGAATATTTTCGCACACGTTGTACGCAACGTTATAAAACTTCCAGGACTTCCGATTTCATCGTTATTAGAAAGGGTGGACGATTTGGAAGTCCTCTTGATCGATTGAGATAGACGCACCCGCATTGAAAAATTCTGAAGAGCATACTTCGACGAAATCGGGATCGATATTTCCGGAATATTGTCGCACGCAGTGTGCCCAACAAGATAAAATACGCAGGAGTTCTGATTTCATCTCCATGAAGAGAGGTGAAGGATCCGGAAGACGTTTTGGTTGATTACCATAGACGCACCTGTATCGAGAAATTCTGCAGAGCATACCACGACAGAATCGGGATTGATCTTTCAAGAGCACTGTCGCACACGGTGAACCCAGCTAGATAAAATTCTCAGTAATTTTGATTTCATCCCTATAGGAGGGGGTAGACTATCCGGAAGTCGTTTTGGTTAATTACCATAGACGCACCTGTATCGGAAATTTCTGCAGAGCGTACTGTGACTGATTCGATCGATCAATCTTTTCAGAATATTGTCTCACACAGTGTACCCGATATGATGAAATTTGCAGGACTTCCGATATCATTCATATGGGAGGTGGTCATTGATCAGGAAGTCGTTTTGGTCGATTGCCACAGGAGCACCTGTATCGAAATATTCTGCAGACGATACCGTTACGGAATTAGGAACAATATTTCTAGAATGTTGTCACACACGGTGTCTCAAACACGTAAAATTCACAGTAGTTCCGATTTCAACTCCATTAAGGGGGGTGAACGATCCGGAAGTCGTCTCGGTCGATTACCATAGTCGCACCCATATCCAAAAATTCTGCACAACACACCTCGACGGATTCAGGATCGATTTAATCAGAATATTGTCGCACACGGTAAACTCAACGAGATAATATTCCTAGGACTTCCTATTTCATCCCTACGAGAAGGGGTGAATGATCCGGAAGTTGCTTTGGTCGATTACCATGAAAGCACCTGTATCGTAAAATTCCGCATACCATACCGTGACGGGATCGACATAAGTTGTTCAAGAATATTTTCGCACACGGTGTACGCAACCTTATAAAACTTGCAGGACTTCCGATTTCATCGTTATAACAAAGGGTGGACGATTTGGAAGTCCTCTTGATCGATTGAGATAAACGCACCCGCATTGAAAAACTCTGAAGAGCATACTTCGACGAAATCGGGATCGATATTTCCGGAATATTGTCGCACGCAGTGTGCCCAACAAGATAAAATACGCAGGAGTTCCGATTTCATCTCCATGAAGAGAGGTGAAGGATCCGGAAGACGTTTTGGTTGATTACCATAGACGCACTCGTATCGAGAAATTCTGCAGAGCATACCACGACAGAATCGGGATTGATCTTTCAAGAGCACTGTCGCACACGGTGAATCCAGCTAGATAAAATTCTCAGTAATTTTTATTTCATCCCTATAGGAGGGGGTAGACGATCCGGAAGTCGTTTTGGTTAATTTCCATAGACGCACCTGTATCGGAAATTTCTGCAGAGCGTATTGTGACTGATTCGAGATCGATCTTTTCAGAATATTGTCTCACACAGTGTACCCGATATGATAAAATTTGCAAGACTTCCGATATAATTCCTATGGGAGGTGGTCAACGATCAGGAAGTCGTTTTGTTCGATTGCCACAGAAGCCACCTGTGTCGAAAAATTCTGCAGACGATACCGTAACGAAATCAGGATCAATAGTTCTGGAATGTTATCACACACGGTGTCTCAAACACCTTAAATTCACAGTAGTTCCGATTTTAACTCCATTAAGGGGGTGAACGATCCGGAAGTCGTCTCGGTCGATTACCATGGTCGCACCCATATCCAAAAATTCTGCACAACACACCTCGACGGATTCAGGATCGATCTAATCAGAATATTGTCGCACACGGTGAACTCAACGAGATAATATTCCTAGGACTTCCGATTTAATCTCTACGAGAAGGGGTGAATGATCCGGAAGTTGCTTTGGTCGATTACCATGAAAGCACCTGTATCGAAAAATTCCGCATACCATACCGTGACGGGATCGAGATAAGTTGTTCCAGAATATTTTCGCACACGGTGTACGCAACGTTATAAAGCTTGCAGGACTTCCGATTTCATCGTTATAACAAAGGGTGGACGATTTGGAAGTCCTCTTGATCGATTGAGATAAACGCACCTGTATTGAAAAATTCTGAAGAGCATACTTCGACGAAATCGGGATCGATATTTCCGGAATATTGTCGCACGCAGTGTGCCCAACAAGTTAAAATACGCAGGAGTTCCGTTTTCATCTCCATGAAGAGAGGTGAAGGATCCGGAAGACGTTTTGGTTGATTACCATAGACGCACTCGTATCGACAAATTCTGCAGAGCATACCACGACAGAATCGGGATTGATCTTCCAAGAGCACTGTCGCACACGGTGAATCCAGCTAGATAAAATTCTCAGTAATTTTGATTTCATCCCTATAGGAGGGGGTAGACGATCCGGAAGTCGTTTTGATTAATTACCATAGACGCACCTTTATCGGAAATTTCTGCAGAGCGTACTGTGACTGATTCGAGATCGATCTTTTCAGAATATTGTCTCACACAGTGTACCCGATATGATGAAATTTGCAAGACTTCCGATATCATTCATATGGGAGGTGGTCAACGATCAGGAAGTCGTTTTGGTCGATTGCCACAGAAGCCACCTGTATCGAAAAATTCTGCAGACGATACCGTAACGAAATCAGGACCAATATTTCTAGAATGTTATCACACACGGTGTCTCAAACACGTAAAATTCACAGTAGGTCCGATTTCAACTCCATTAAGGGGGGTAAACGATCCGGAAGTCGTCTCGGTCGATCACTAAAGACGGACCTGTATCACAAAATGTTGTAGACTATACCGTAACGGAATCGGGATTGATCTATCCAGAATGTTGACACACACGGTGTACCCAACAAGATAAAATCCACAGTAATTTCGATTCCATCCCTGTAGGAGGGAGTGGACGATTCGAAATCTCAGGATCTAGCCCACGTAGCACATGGCAACGATTCGTTGTTTAAGTGTAAATTATAAAGAAGTTGACTTCAACACCAAAAACTATCAAGCGGTCAACCGGGACACTGAAAAGTTGACGAGGGCTGACGATTGAAACTCGAACGAACGTCGTAGCTTATTCGAGTCAAAATTTATAGTCAACGAGAATTATGTGACGCAGCGAAACGACCTCGAAATTGCGGCACTTCCTCCTCCACCACGCACGATGCAGCGCGGTCCTTACTCAGCGTTCCGAATTCTTTGATCCTTTATCTTTCGAGTGGTGTTATTGAATTTTTTATGTAGGTGAAGATATGAAGATACAATGCTGACCATTAATGCCTGTAAATCTTTGAAAGAATCTTGGAAAGAATCTAAGATTCTTTTCAAGATTCTAAGATTTTTTCCAAGGTTCTAAGATTATTTTCAAGATTCTTCCAATGATTCTTTCGAAGATTCTTTTAAAGATTTTTCGGAAGAATCTTGGAGAGAATCTTGAAGCAGGCATTAATGGTCAGCACTGTACAACACAAAACTGTATCCCAGATTTTGTTATAATCATTTTCTTTGAGTTACCCACCCAAATTTAAAGACGTATTCACGTCACAATCAATGAAGATTGAATAACCTGACATCTTTTTTCGTCTACAGAACAAAACAGTTTGAAAAAATAATTAAAAATTCCTATGAAGTTTTGGAAAACGATCCTGCACATCCATGAGAAAATAACAAATAATAAGAATGAATAAGAAATTGTCAGACGTAGTATTTCTATCAATTTATTTATTTATTTTTTAATTAATTATCAATCAGTAATCATTAATTGATAAATAAGTTCATTCATTAATAATCATTAATTGATATTTAATAATAATTTTCCATCAATTCACAATCATTCATTATTTTCCTTGCAAGTTTTGGAAAATGATCCTGCACATCTACGAGAAAATAACGAATAATAAAAAAGAATAACAAATTGTCAGGAGTATTATTTCTATCAATTTATTGATTTATCGATTAATTATCAATCAGTAATCATTAATTGATCAATAAGTTAATTAACTCATTAATAATCATTAATTGATATTTAATAATATTTTTCCATCGATTCACAAACATCCATTATTTTCGTTCCAAGTTTGGAAAATGATCCTGCACATCCACGAGAAAATAACGAGTAATAAAAAAGAATAAGAAATTGTCAGACGTAGTATTTCTATCAATTTATTTATTTATTTTTAAATTAATTATCAATCAGTAATCATTAATTGATAAATAAGTTCATTAATTGATAATTATTCATTTATATTTAGTAATAGTTTTCCATTAATTTACAATCATCCATTAGTTGCCTTGCAAGTTTTGGAAAATGATCCTGTACATCCACGAGAAAATAACGAATAATAAAAAAGAATAACAAATTTTCAGGCGTTTTATTTCTAGCAATTTCTTTATTTATTTATTTTACAATTAATTATCAATCAATAAACATTAATTAATACATAAGTTAATTTAAAAATAATTATTAATTGATATTTAGTAATAATTTTCCATCAATTCATAATCATCCATTATTTTCCTTGCAAGTTTTGGAAAATGATCCTGCACATCGAAAAGAAAATGACGATTAATAAGAATGAATGTGAAAATTGTTTTATTATTTATTAACGATTAAAGAATTTTCAGGCGTATTATTTTTGTCAATTTATTTATTTATTTATTTATTTATCGATTAATTATCAATCAATAATCATTAATTGATCATTAAGTTAATTAATTAATAAATAATTATCAATCAATAATCATTAATTGATAAATAAGTTAATTAATTAATAATTATTAATTGATATTTAATAATAATTTTCCATCAATTCTCAATCATCCTTTAATTTTTTGAAAATTTTCAATGGTGCATTTTGCCCCGGCACCAACACAACATTCAGGCTGTCGGTGAGAGTGCACCGACAAGTGAGTGTCGCTGCGCGACTCGGAACACGATCGCTCGAGATTTTAAAATTTCGGTCCCATTATTTAGATGCTTTCCGTTTTTAGAAAAAAGCGTTCCTCGTAATGAATGACCACACGATTTGTTCGTTGAAATCTCGACTTCAACATCCTTCAACTCAAATTCACCGCAAGCAACTCCTTCATTGCGAAAAATGTGAATAAATTATGTTTTGTATTTCGCAATATCCTGGATCTCATCCTCTGGACGGATCCGTACAACGCGAACCACACGAGGTGGTCAGCCTTGTCGAAAAATGATTCTACGATAAATTTCAAGTTGATCGATCAATGGGGTAACGAGTTATCGGCAAATAACCTTTTCAACTTCCTGGGGCTGTATCATCCCCTGGAGTTGACGGATTCGATTTTTTTTTTTTTTATTCCTGAATGCCGTGAGATTCTCTTTCGAGTGGTGCTGGTTATAAAGCGATTCGGCGATGGCTTATCCTCTTTTTCGAGGTAACCGCGATGTCCCGGTTTTCATGTTCCGACACAATCGCCTCGCACTCAGCCAATTTTCAACCGATTGCATTCTAACTAGTCTCATTCGAAAGGTAATTAAATTTGCTCGAATGTACTTTTTTGGTTTTCCAAAATCGGTTAAAATGTCGCCTAAATCGAAAAAATTATGTTTGTCCCACTTCAAATGCTGAGTACTGTATATTATCGCAAGGTGTACAGGAATGAGCGTGGATATATATGTATATAGATATAGAGAGAGAGATATAGAGCAAGGGAGCGAGACAGAGATATATATAGGTACTAGCAGGTTATTGTGGCTCGGGCGCTTCGCGCCCTCACTATAGCCTTTGTAAAAAATTCGAACGTTATGTTTTTAATAGCTGTATTTATTTCACTCATATTACAAATAGCAACACAAATATCTACTCGCGATTTCATGTGTGTGGAATACAGAATTTTGTCCAAATACAAATGGAAATATATGAATAATGAAAAGATAATGGGATACAAAAATTTTACTTCTATTGCTTAATTGCTCTTATTGTTTTATATTTGATGCACTCGTGTTGAGTTAATATACTTCTGTAAACAATATTATGTGATTTGTTACTTTCCGCCAGTACATGTAAGTTTTGGGCACACGATACTCTCGAGCAACCGACATAGAGCTGACCATGTGAGAAGCAAGGAGTACCCAAATGAATGCCTGCCACTTTCAACGTTTGGCCCTGGGATTTATTAATGGTCATTGTAAATGCCAACTTTAAAGGAAATTGCAGCCTCTTGAATTGAAATGGCAAATTATTTGGGATAATTGGGATTCGAGGAATCAACACGCTCTCTCCCTCAGCTGCTCCGGTAAGGATAGTGGCCTTTATGACATTCCTCCCCAGCTCTATGACACGTAGTCTGGTGCCATTGCACAATTTCGGTGCATCAAGGTTGCGCATTAACAGAACTGGGGCGCCACCTTTTAACTCCAGCTTATGGGAAGGTACGCCTGTTAATTCCAAGGTGTTGAGAAATTCTATAGTACCCTATAGCCGTACTCTCGTCACTGCTCATCACTGTGTCTATTGAGGTGTATATTTTTGATTCTCCGACTAACCCTTTTAATATTTTGTTGTTAATGTTATTAACAGACTCATTTTTTGGCGATAGTATTGCCCTTTCGCATAACCAGTCTTCGTTGCTTATATTGTTTTGCAAGTCCGGAAAAACGTGGGAACTAAGTTCCTCCTCTGTCGTCACTGGATGGCAAAAATCATTGGTAAATTCAATTTTACCATCAATGTCTGTTTTTAGTCGCCCCTCGCCGATCTGCAATAGCTTAGACGCATAGGCACCTGATTCCAAATCATTGAAAAGTTGAACACGCATGTTGCACGTAAGGTAAAGCTTTTCAACCTTAGACCACAATGGCGACGCCTTGAGACACGCATTCATCTCATCCGCCGCTGTACCCCTAACAATGACGGGCAGTGTCTGCCTGAAATCACCAGCGAGTAAGACTACAACACCTCCCATCAAAGACCGATCACCACGGATATCTTGCAGGCTGCGGTTTAACGCCTCTACTGCGCGCTTGTGCGACATAGTGCACTCGTCCCACACAATTAACTTGCACTGTCGAAAGAGAGCGCCGCGGTTGCTACTTTTGCTGATGTTGCATGTAGGGACTTCTTCGCTCGTGAGATTTAATGACAATTTAAAAGTAGAATGTGCTGTCCGTCCACCGTTAAGCAACGTTGCAGCGATTCCCGAAGAAGCCACAGCCAGGGCTATGTTACGGTCCTTGCGAAGTCGAGCTAGCAGAAGATTCAACACAAACGTCTTGCCAGTACCCCCCGGTGCGTCAAGGAAGAAGAGTCCCCCATGACAATCATTCACGCGCTGTATAATTATATCACAAATGTGCCGTTGCTCGGGAAGCAAACGTGGCGCCATTTCATTAACAAAAGTATCTAAGGCTATGATATCGTAGTTAAGTTCTCTTACAACATCGCTTGACAATTCTTCCCTTCGTAGTGGTATGGGCAAACCGAAATCTGCCATATTTTTTCCAGATAAAATATTTATCTTGTCCTCTATTAATATCAGAGCCTCATTATTTATTAAGTCTTCGTGCGTGCCTTGTAACCTATACGCGATATCCTCTGACAGTCCATCCTTGTATTTACTCCACAGCTGGAGAGGGTTGGAGAGTCCGCAAGTGCTTACTAAAATTGCAAAAAGCTCTCTGAGTTTGGTGGCTGAGCGACATAGCACGGCTTCTTCCATGGTTAAGTCCCAATGATTGTCATCTTCCAATAGTCCACGCGCTTCACATGCTTCCCTGAATGTCGCTCGCTCTAGCCCATCCATTTTTTTCAGTGCCTGGAAGTTCGTTGGACCTCGCACTTGATTGAGCAACATACGTAAACAGTAGCATTCAAAGTTGTTTACGTGCACGGTATACATTCGACCCAGTGCATCCCCTGCATTCATGCCTGGCCAGCCTTCTACAGGGGTCCCCTGAATACGGCGCTTCCATTCTTTCCTCGGTGCATTCCACGTGTAATACCTCGGTACTTCAGCGTATAATAAATTTTTTGCAAAGTTATCACTTTCGCAGAGTTGGAAGAATGCAGTCAATGTTGTCTTCGGAGGAGTCACCAATCTATCGCGGAAATTGTTCTCTGTGAAGTAAACGCGCTCGCCATTAGGTAGGTGCACCGCTAAGTGAGTGACGGTGGGGTGTCTTTCGTGAAGTGGTAAGCCAAAAATTCGCCACGCTGTTTCATTGCTGCTCACGTATCGGCCCGCCCTGAATGTTTGCACTTCATCTCTGGGATCAATATTGACATTACCAGCTTGCCTAACATTGAAGACTGCTTGATCGCTCCCTTTGTTTATGTACTTGCATATATATTTTATGGCCTGCACTGAACTACAGAACTCTACATTAATATGGGAATCAAAGATTTTTGTAAGAAGTGGAGAATAGGGCACGACCCAACTGTTATTCACGACGATCTCTTCTTGACTACCGCGAATTTTAATAGTAGTTGTGCGTCCCCCATCGTGAGGTGCTCTTCGCCGATACAATGGATATCCATTTTCACTTGTCTGCGTGTCCTTCAATAACGCTCGGGGGTACTTTTTGGTACACTTTCCATCCTTCATGCACGGAGATGATGGATTGAGTGCAACGCATGGACCATGGATCATATTTTTGACAATGATGTCGTGTAGTTTTTTGTCAATGTTGACATCAGGGATTTCCGCACTAATTATGTCATCGATTTGACTGGGGCGTAATTTCTCCTTTAACCACAATAAAAGATGTACATGGGGCAAGCCTCGCTTTTGCCACTCTATGGAGTACATGAAGCATCGCATCTCTCCAAATACTTGACCTTTCGTAAGCAGAACGACTAATTTCTGGACTTTGATTTTAAAAACTCTAGCAGTGAGGTCGTGCCTATCAATGGCTTTTTGGCCGGGCATAAGTTCGAGAGTAATCTCTGCCCATGCCGAGTTACTCGTCAACGTGATGAACAGATCAGGGCGGCCATAGTTTCGAACGTATGCAAATGCATCTTGTGTGTATTCATGGAGGTATCTTGGGCTGTTCACGACGGAGGAGGGGAGTATAATCATTTGTCCTACATCACTGGCGTTAACTTGCGCATCATTCCTTACAGCGTCTTGTAAATGAATATAGTTTTCCGCTCGTCACTTGCTTTGATTCAAACAGATGTACCTCAAGCGCTCACTTTCTATTTTGACATACATATCAACTAAGAACTGGTGCAGAAGTTGCTTACAACGCAGCAGGAGATTAAAGTTATTTTTACGCACCATGAGATGGTAAGCATAAAAGTTCATACATGAAACTTTTTTGTTAGGTACTGGATGCCTAGTCCCTGGGTTCATTTGTGGTATTTCAAAATGATACCCTTCCTGGCCTTTCCAAAAAATTATTGGGTACTGGAGAGTATCGTAAAACCTATGCGTATCAGCAATGCGACGGAGCTGTCCATCGCGTGCATGCAGCACAATGTCCCTGCCGGTAGTGTGTTCCGAGCCAGCCACCACGGCTGCCACTTCATTGGTTGTGGGCGCGTTATAGCGCCGCTCGTGTTGCCCGCGTGGCACGCGGTCAGGGTTGATCACCACTTTAAAGCTTTCATTGGGCATGTTTTCCAGTGCCGTTTTGAATTCGTGTACCAAAATATTGTTGTCGTTGAGAACTCTTTGTATTTTTTGAACTATCCTACCCTGAACTCCTTGAACAATTTGAGAACGTCGCTTGAACTGCGCTTCCTCATCACCCAAAAAATAAATTTGTAAAAACTGTGGCTGCTCATTTGACGCGGGAAGTAGAGATCCAATTCTATGATAAACCTGTCCTTGTACAGTAAATGTTGGAAAAAAGCTCGGCATGGAAATAACTCTATCCGCCCCGAAAGATGTCATATGGAAGCACCCATTGTATTTTCGGATATTATTTCAAAAGTGCCGCGACTCGTCTGTGCGACATGAAAATAATTCTTTCAATGGTTCCGCTGGCTCCTCCATCTGTGGGATGACGACTTTTCCTCCAGAACAACACAATCCAGCCGCCTCTTCTTTCCATTTCTTCGCATCACAAAATCTACACGCTTCATTCATTCTCTCAATTTTTAAGAGCCTATGGCTACTGTATTCGAGACTCGCATCGTACTCCAATGCAGCGCGTTCGAAAACACTCCAAGTGTTTCGAGTAAATGTTCGCCGCCGTTCCGTCGCCCTTTCAACAACAGCTCGTCTTCGAGCTTCTGCCTCCTCCATAGTCTCAGCAGCTCTCTGGGATGTCAAATATTCTGCAAATTGTTGCCGTCGATGATCCGCCTGCTCCGGCGTTTCTGCAGCTCTCAAGTTGGCTTGTCGCTGAAGTCGTTCCTCGCGACGCGTCTGCGATTGTTCCGGCATCTCAGTAGCTCGCTGTGATGCGATATAATGAGCTTGTTGTTGGCGTCGATGATCCGCCTGCTCCGGCGTTTCTGCAGCTCTCAAATTGGCTTGCCGCTAAAGTTGTTCCTCGCACCACGCCTGTGATTGTTCCGGAATTTCATTAGCTCGACGTGATCTTATATAATGAGCGCGTTGTTGGCGTCGATGAAGCGCCTGCTCCGGCATTTCTGCAGCTCTCAGGCTGACTTGCCGCTGAAGTTGTTTCTCGCGCCGCGCCTGTAATTGTTCCGGCATCTCAGCAGCTCGCCGTGATCTTATATAATGAGCGCGTTGTTGGCGTCGATGATGCACCTGCTCCGGCGTTTCTGCAGCTCTAAAAGTCGCTTGACGTATAGCTTGCTCATTCCTCCTCAGCTCCGCTTGAAGAGGAGCGGAGCTGAGGAGGAATAAGGAATCTTGATTTCTGGCTATCTTTGTCGCTCTTGCTTTTCTAGAATTTTGTGACAAATTAGTTCTCCGTTTTCCCGGCATGTTTTAAAATTACGAAACTATAAATTGTAATTGAGGTGAACAACAAAGTTGAAAATAAATTTACAACAGTTACAATAAAATTTTCATTGATACGTTAACTCGTCATTTATTAAACAGGAATTGAGCGAGAATCAATTTTCAACAAAATAATAGATTTGCAAGAGACACAGTGACGCACGTAAATAAAGAAAAAATTTTCGCGTAATCCGGATAGACAATATTAATGAGTGATACGCTAGTTCGGTTATTTCGTATATGACTTATCTGGAAACATGGTGTAAATGGCAGGTCACCGGCGATGCTGGGTCCCGGAGATCATCTTCTTCTAATTTCTCGCCATAAAGATGGTCAAAACCAGTAATTATTTGGCGACAACAAAAATTTCGAACAGCTTTCTAAAATTACACTAAATTCCTCACAATCAAATCTGACCGAAAAAATAAGCCTATTTTTTTACGGATTTTGTCATTGAAAAAAAAAAAAAACAAATAAGAGAAAAGAAACAAAAGAGAAGTAAAACGATGATCCGCTTCCTCTAAAAATCGCTTGACGTTTTTCGCTTACTTAAAATTTCGCTTGAAAGAAATAAAAGAAAAATAAATCAAATGCAAATGAGCGAAATATATAAATTTTAGGTCTAAACGCTGAAAGTGTCAGGAATTAGTTTGGTCCAGACCAAACTAATTAAACTAAAATGGCGATGCGAGGATACAAACATACAAACATACAAACAAACATACAAACAAACAAACATACAAACATACAAACTTTCACATTTATAATATTAGTAGGATACCGAGTGTGAGGATCGAAACCTTTCACGAGGCGAGACGTTTCGATCCGTAGGGAATTAAACGCTCTACAGAAACCGTTCCTCATGATTTTTCGATAAACACTCTCCTTCAAAAGTTATTCACGGTGTAATATTTATGTATATTAGACTGTGAATATGTGTTAACTACTGTTGGCTATTTCTTTAAAAATTAGGTTATTTATGATGATGCAATTTGAACGTTTTTTTGAAGAAAGATTTCACGATATTTAGTAATAAGCTTTAACATTTTTCCGGAAACTAAAAATAAAAGGGAAATTTATTCTAAATTTAATTTTACCTTTGAACAATTTTTAAAGGAGTGAGTTTCTTCAAAAATTTCTAAACATTTTTCAATCAAATTTTCCAAAAATTTGTAATTTTATTCTCTTTTATAAATTTAAACGTTGTTTGCGATGAAAATGGGAAAAAAGCTCAAAAAAATATTTTCTCATTTTAATGGTGATAACGAAGCGTTTAGGGGCAATAAACATGATTCTTCAATTGTTTTCAAAAATTCGATTGCTTGAAACTCGAAACAAAAAAAAACATTCAATAGATCAAATTGAAACTTTACAGTGTCTTTGTGGGTATGTTGAGCTGTAAAAGTTGAGCTCAATATTAGTCGTTTTATCAATATTTTTAATTTTGCCTTTAAGTTAAAAAAAAACAATAAATAGCCTTTTTTCTCCTGTTTTTTCAAATTCATGGCAAGAATGGGAAAATTGTTTTTTTCAAAAAACTATCGACAATTTTTTCAGAGCATTAATTTAAGTTTGTGAGACGCTCCTTCTGATTGATGTGCGATCATTGGTTGCTGAGATATCAATGGTTGAATACAAAAGGATCTTCTTTTATTAAAAGTCCAATATCTCAGCGAAAAATGGTCACAGCGAGGACTTAACAAAAAGCAAATTGAAGTTAAATAAACAAGCTATTCCGTTCATGTAATAGTTTAGCTGGAAAAATTACTTCCAAGTAACTGCACAAAACAAAAAGATTGGTTTGTCTTACTATTTCTCAGGATTGCGTAAAACCCGTAGCTTCGAAATTTTTTTGGCTGAAAGATCTTAAAACTAGACACTTGAAGCTTCAAAATACTTTTTCAAGACCTCAATTGGACAATTTTTCACTGAGATACGGCATTGTTAAAAACCACTAAAAAATTTGAAGATTTGTTGATCTCTTAATTTTTTTCAGTAACGTATGTATAAATATATATATATCTTCTTATATATATTTTAGAAAGTTGTTTGTTTGTTCGTTTGTTTGTTTGTATGTTTGTTTGTTTGTTTGAATGTCCCGAACTCAAACCCCCATTATACCCCATGAGTATATGGGGTATATGGGGTATATGGAGTAGGGGAGAGCGGGGCAAAACGGGCCACCTCACGGGGGCGAGTCATGTGGGGCAAAACGGGCCACCTCACGGCGGCGAGTCATGTGGGGCAGAACGGGCCACCGAGACTGTCATCGGAAATTGCTTATGGGATTCCGTTGATAACAGGCTTTTCCTATTTTTTTTAATCGAAAAAACCTGTTATCAACAGAAGGAAGCTCCTGCCAACTTTGGCTCAACGCTCAACATTTTTTATACAAAAAACAGGATTCTCGTGATTTTTTTCAGATTTTTTCGGCGCGATTTGAATTAATTATAATTTTATAAACAACCTAAATTTTAACCCCAATTTAAAAATCTGAAAAAAATATTGAAAATCCAGTTTTTTGTATAAAAAATATTGACCGTTCAGCCAAAGTGGGTGGGGGCTTCCTTCTGTTGATAACAGGTTTTTTCGATTGAAAAAAAATAGAAAAACCCTGTTATCAACAGAAGGAAGCCCCTGCCCACTTTGGCTCAATGCTCGACATTTTTTATACAAAAAACGGGATTTTCGTGATTTTTTTCAGACTTTTAAATTTGGGCTAAAATTTACGTTGTTTATAAAATTATAAGTATGTCAAATCGCACCAAAAAAATCTGAAAAAAATCCTGAGATCTTTTCAGAAGTACTACAAAAGCATAAAAAATTGCGGACGAAATCGGAGAGGTGAAGGGTCAGACCCAGGTCGAAATGGCGTGGAATGCCTCGTATGTATCCTGAGTTTCTGATGTAAATAATTAATAACTCGAGAACGCTTCAAGATATCGAGCTAAAATTTGGCACACTTCTCGAGCACGAATTCCTCTTCATTGTGAAATTCTAACGGGTGTTCAGATTTTATTGACTTTTTTCGTTTTCGCAAGAATGGCGTAAACGCTCTAACTTCAGCAATTTTTAAGATATTGCACTCAAACTTTGTACAGAATTAGTATAGCTATTAAGGTTATTTGGTATTGAATTTGGCGAAAATCCATGGAGGAATCAAAATTGTATGATATTTTGAATTATTTCGAAAAATAGCGTAAACGCTCCAACTTGTTCCATTTTTAAAATATTGTATTGAAACTTTGCACAGAGCTAATATAGTTATCGAGGTTGTTCGCTATTTAATTTGGTGAACATCCAACAAGCGATTAAAATTTTATGAAATTTTGAGATTATTGAAAAAAAGCGCAAGCGCTCTAACTTAGACGATTTTCAATATATTGCACTCAAACTTCGTACAGAATTAGTATAGCTATCAAGGTTATTTGAAATTGAATTTGACAAAAATCGATAGAATGAGTAAATTTGTATCAAATTTCTAATTTTTCTAAAAATAGCGTACTCATGTTTTTAGATAGTTAACAAAGCTTCCTTTATGAGGAAGTCAAATTTAATCACCATACCTTATGATAAAGGAAGCTATATGCACTGTGGATAAAGATGAGGAAGCAATGTGCAATTTTTTTTTTTCATTCTGGCCAGTCGAGTCAAGGTGGCCCGTTTTACCCCGGAGGCCCGTTTTGCCCCGCTCTCTCCTATATCACTACTAACTAATATCTACTTAAACCGAGTTGGATTGATTTAGAACCTCCATATGGGTTTGAGTTTGGTTTGAGTTGGCAGCTTTATAAGTTTCAAGTTTGAGTTGAAAATATGAGGATTCAATTTTGTCAATCTGGTAGAAAAGCTACGTGAGGGCGCGGAGCGCCCGAGCCACAATAACCTGCTAGTATATATATATGTACACTCGTTTATGCCTGTGCGCTCCGTTTTCATTTATATAGGTATATGCATAGTAGCGATGACCGTGCGGAGAGCCAAACTCAGGTAAAGATCGAAACCCTTTCGCTTGGCGAGCGGTTTTGCTCCTCGAGGAGTTATACTCCGTTGAGATCGTTGGGATCCGATCCTTGAAGATCTTTTACCTGTCGAGAGCGCTGGGATTCAATCGTTGAACGATTCAAGCTGCCCGATCCTTCCGACTCGGCACTCGTTCGAGGAGGGAATCATCTCCCGAGTTTCGTTTGCCGTTCTTTCGAAGAGTTATATCGCGGGGGTATTAACTCGCCAACGAGTTATATAGCTCGGTACGAGCATGCTCACTGAACGAGTAAAACTCGCAAGGATCGGAGATTTTACCTGTTCTTCGGCTCGCTTGCGATTCACTCGCAATCCCTGATAATAAGGATGGTTGGGATTGAATTTGGGAAGAATCGCTCAAGAGGTTCGGTTTAAAAAAAAATGTTAATTTTTTGCAAAAAATGTGTAAGTTCTCTAACTTTCGCAATTTTGCATGTATCGAGCTGAATTTTTTTGTGATGATACATTAAATGATAACGAAAAGTAATACTGAATTTCAGAAAAATCGTTTGAGAGGTGCGTTTAAAAAAAAAATTTTTAATTTCCAAAAAATTTTATTGCCCTCCGGACGTAAAAGTGCCTTTTTACGCCCACTTCGTGGGCTTAAAAGGCACTTTACGGCCGTCGGACAATAAAATATTGTGTGATACTCGAGCAAAAAAACTATTTCTGACTCGTGTGCATTCGCCTTCGGCTTATGCTGCAAACACACGAGTAACATCTGTAATTTAAATTTTATAAAATGCACTATTCGATAGGAGTAATATTTGAATTTTAAATTTCATCTTCAAAAGAGTATGTATTCAATTTGGTATACAAATAAATTTTTGAGAAATTTTTTGTAAATTACAAAATAATTTGTAATTTAAAATTTTATAAAATATACCATTCAATAGAAATAATATTTGAAATTTCAAATTTGGTCTTAAAAAGAATATGTATTAAATTTGATTTACAAATAAATTTTTGTGAGGTAAAAAATTTAAATCAATTCATTTTATGTGTAGATATAAAATAAATTTATTATTTTTACTCTCGACTAAATAACAATAGTTTCGCAAACTATTAATTTCTGTTGAAATGAAATATTGTTTTATTAATTTATTTAAGGTTCAACCTTCTTGACAACAAATAGCAAAACGGCGTGCCATAAGCATCGAGATTCGATTGAAAAACGCCGCGCTTATACGCCGATATGTATATAGATATATAGAATGCTCGACGTTTGAACGCCGAAATGAAAAATACTCGCAAACGCGTGAGAAATCATAAAGGGAGATACATAAACCGTTTCCGTCTCTCGCATTTACGACCTTGAGGCCCGAGAATAGCCGAACCCTTCGTTTGTGTATTCCCACTCTCCCACTCTCGCGTGGAAAAGACCGAAGGTGAGGCGGGACTTCTCCCCACTTTTACCATTACGCTTTAGAATCTTTTTTGCAAGTTTTCTCGCTTATTTTTGCAAATAGGAAGATGGACCCATAGGGTTTCTTTAAATATTTTTTGATTCTCTACAACTTTTGCTTGAAACTTTTTTCGATCGAACGTTTAGATTCTGAGATAACCCCTTTTTAACCCTCTATCTCAAAACCTCGGTGCCTGGGTGCAAAAAAAATAGCACCATTCGATTCAGAATCATCGAATTACCCTTATATCAAGTTTTCGGGTTTATCTGAGAAAAAGTCTCACTTTTTCTTTTTTGACTGGATTATATGGGAAAAAAAGATTCTCACCCCTCGAGCTTCGGTTATGCGCAGTGTGCCTCGCGCGGTGATGCCCCGCGGTTCTCCGCGGGTGACCATGTATCAGCTGTTTTGTATATTACCTCGCCGCGGTATGATGTATATATAAACGCCACGATTGTTGTTATAATTATTACTTTATGTGTCTCTTCCGCGTGTAATATATAGCTGCATCGCTTGTGAAACACACATTCAGATAATTTACCATACATATATATACACATATTTGTGGATGTATATATATGTATATATATATATCTATATATATGCCGCGTCGGATTGTACGAGCGCATCGTAATTGCGAAGATTTATCCATCCCCACTTGTTACATATATATATATTACGCGAATAAAAATATATATATATATGTATGTATATATGAATATTGCGTTACGCGGAAAAACTGCATCGAATTATGTGATCTGCTGTCGTGAAATAATATCAGCAAAATAACGTATATCACACAATAAGCCCGGAAATACAAAATTACTTAAACTCTTTATTATTATCAAAATTTTATGAATAGAAAGAATGTTCGGAATTTCTTTGTATGAGAGCGTGCCACAGCTGTGGACGTCGACAAGCTGGAGTGCGTTCCAAATGACTTGCCGGGCGACTTTTCTCTATTTATTCTTTCCTATAATATGAGTGAAAGAGAGAAAAGTCACTCGGCAAGCATTCGGAACGTACTCCACATGACGTTTCTATAGTAGTGAAAATTTTCGCGACGCACGCCACTGCTAGATGGCAGGGTATGAATATTCTGAACCGTTGATTATCCCTTTAGTAATATATCTATATATCATAGACCTTACGCTCATGAACCGCGCATTCGCGGTGAAACGCGTACTGAAATCGAGACCAGGGTAGCAAATAGTATACTTCGTTCATGCCCTAAAGGTGACTCCACGCAGGGCGCAAGGTTCACTCAATTTGTGGTAGCATCACCGATAATATACTTTGCATGAACTATATGCAAAATGTGGCAACGCTGAATGTGGCAACGTTGATGCAACGTTGGCCCATGTTATCCTTGTCATATTCATAGAGAAATCTCTCTCTATCTCTGTCTCCATCTCTGCACTATGGGAAAAATGTGGAATGCGCGGTCCAGTAGTTGTAATATTTGTATGTACGACCATGGGCACCACTGACGCAACAGCAGTAGAGCATAGCGCACTGTCAGCATTCCCAGCCTGACTGCTCTGCGAATTGCCCCTTTTGAATTCTCGCGCAATTTTCGTGGACGCGCGCGCCACCTGCTTCCGGCAAAAAAAAAGGAAGTGAAAGAAAGTAGTAGTATTCAGGAGTACGTTCCGAATGCTTGCCCAGCGACTTTCCTCTCTTTCTCCCATTATAGGAAAGAAAGAGAGAAAAATCGCCCGGCGAGTTAAGTACGCAACATGTACGATCCGGTCGATCAGGTTAGTATTTTATAATATATATGAAACAGAATTAGATGTGGAATGGATAATAAAAATGATTGTTGAGATATATCAATTGAACATCGTGGCTCAGTTATTGCAGACCAGCTGCAATGAGGGAGGCTTTTTATACACAGTACGTCCTCCGACCCCGAGTGTATCCTCAGCGTCTTATAAAGGATTCCACGGGGACTTTATACCGGTATATATGAGTGATCGAGACAAAAATAAATTAACCTGTGCTTAGACTGAATGACATGAAAATGGTCGTGTTAAAAAGTTGTACCCGTACGTGGATATGAAAATCAGGTACAGAATCGAATGTACCGGTACAGCAATGATTTTGGAATACCGGAGCTCACGGTTAATTATCCTTCGATGGACAGAGATCTGTTGGCACATGTGATTGCCTATCAGCATGAACAAGACGAACGTACTGCAGCTATCAGGGACAAAGTGGATAACCTGAGTTTCCGGATGTCTGCCATTAAATGCCGCAACCTCGGTAGAGCACTTGGCGATAATGTAAGTTGGAAAAAGTTTGTAGAATAATAAATGTAATGAAGATAAAAATTCGATAAATTTGTAGTTGTTTTTAAGAAGCTTTCCATGAAATTGATTGATCTACTGCCTCCGTGGACTTCATTCTGAAGACTTTTTAACTTCATGACTCTGAGAGGTTGTCGTACGCATAAAAATCAATAATATAATCAACACAATAATAGATGTTACAATTAATTGAGCTATGAAACTATCCATTTTCTTATAGCATATTATAGCCTTACGGTAGAGTGTTCGATGGAATTTGGAAGCTGCGTCTTGAAACTGCTGTCTCCGCAATCTCATATATTTCGCCAAAAGCCTTTCAGGGCAAACAATCTTTCTTTCTGTCGACATTAACGATGAATTATTAAAATGAGTGCTGTAAAGCATTCAATAATTCAATAATTAATTGTTAATGTTGACAGAAGAAAATACAGTCTGTTCAGGAAGGCTTTCGGCGAGGTCCACGAGATTGCGGAGGTAGCAGTTCGAAGACCCAGCTTCCCAATTGGATCGAACACTCTACTGCAAGGCTATAATATGCTTTATTAAATAATACAGATAGTTCAATGTCAGAATAAATTGTAACATCTATCATTGTGTTCATTATATATTATGGATTTTTAGGTGTATGACATGCTCTCCGAGTCATCGAATTGACATGTGTTGTGAATGAAGTTAGCGGAGACAGTAGATCCATCGATTCCATGAAAAACTCGTTAAACACCGCTACAAACTTATCGAATTTTTTTCTTCATTACATTTTGTGCACTTATTGTAGTACGGCCAATATAATTTGTTTGAATGAGAAGGGTATGCCGCGTGGAAGAGGAAGGAGGCTCGCAGGACTGTGCTTGGACTCGTCGCACGTTGGCAGAGCCGAATCGCGGGTGAATATCGGGGAACCCATCTGTGAGCTACCGGTAGAGCCTGAAGATGTTCGTAACCCGGATGAAGTCGACGACCGGTATGGCGCAGAGACCACCGAAGAGGTAATAACGAGCAGTAATCGGCAACAAAAATCCATCTATTTTGATTATTCAATTATTACGAAAAATTAATAATTAACAAAGAAATATTCGTAATTTTTGTTTAACATTAGTAATTAGCGGGAACGTATTACTAATTTTTCTAGAAATTACTAATTAACAAAAAAATATTAATAATTTTTCCGATAAATTGGTAATTAGTAACACAATGTTACTAACGTTCTTAATGAATAAGTAATTAGTGACAGAACGTTTGTAATTTTTCCAAAAAATGAGTAATTAACGATAAAATATTACCAATTTCTTCAAACAATTACGAATTAGCGTGAAAGATATTGCTAAATAACAAAAAGAAATCAATAATTTGTGAATAAATTAATGTTGTATTAATTTTGGAAAAAGTAAGAAATGAAATAAAAATTACTAATGTACTTTTTAATAGTGTAACACCAAATCGTGCACATATGGACAATTCGGAAATAATGTCGGTAGCGGGTTGGATAGCTCAGTTGGAAGAGCACTCGACCGGCAATCGAGAGGTCCCGGGTTCGAATCCCGGTCCCGTCCCTCCGCATTTTCTTCTGAATTGTCCAGAACGCAAAAAGCGTTATAAGTGGCGCCCGACAATGGGACACGGCCTCTGAATAACCACGGAAAATTAATTTCGTGCTTGCCGTGTAAAAAGAATCCAAATCCCTGAGATCCATCTCCCACCTTTCTGCTAGCCAAGCTCCCCCACTCCTCCCTCAGGCCGACGCCTGTAGTACCCCTTCCCGTATCTCATACCCCCCCTCAGACAATCCCAGTCTGTTGTACCCGTTGCGTTTGAGTTGAGTTTGCGTTTGAGTTCGAGTGCGAGCCGCTAGATGGCGGCTCGACTCTGGCAGGGGAGATTGTAACACGAAATCGTGCACATATGGACAATTCGGAAATAATGTCGGTAGCGGGTTGGATAGCTCAGTTGGAAGAGCACTCGACCGGCAATCGAGAGGTCCCGGGTTCGAATCCCGGTCCCGTCCCTCCGCATTTTTTTCTGAATGGTCCATAACGCAAAAAGCGTTATAATAGATACTGATAAAATATTCGTATTAATAATAACTTACGTGATATCGTATGACATTCGATACATTAAACATTAACGAGTGAAATATTGAAAAGACCTAGTTATTATAAAAAATAAAACAACTGTTTGGAATAGAGTTGTTTCAGCTTGAAACCATGACTCAATCCGTACACACATAAGTATGTAAAAATAATATACAATACCTTCCTACAAATTAATGTTTGTTTAAAATTAATTAGTAATATTTTTTCGCTAATTACTAATCTCTCCGGAAAAATTTGAAAAATCTTTGTGCTAAATACTAATTTCTTCGAAAAATTCAAAATATTTTGTCACTCATTACTAATTTTTTAGAGAAATTAAAAATATTTTATCACTAAGTACTAATTTTTTCGGAACAAATGGAAGTATTTTCTAACTAATTAATAATGTTTTCGAAAATTACTAATTTTTTTCACCTTATTACGAATTTCAATAACAAATTAGTAACATTTTTCGACCAATTTATTATTAATGTTTCGACAAAATGATTAATAAAATCAATATCGTCGACGGAAAAATCGATACTGCAGATCACTGGTAACGAGGCCGATGCCGTTGTCAAATATTTATTAATGTTGGAATTGTGGAAAGCATACGGTCACGATGCTTTTCGATTTTTTTTCTTCACAAACATTGTTGCGGTTTTTGATTAACCCTTTGCACTTGCTTGCAGGTAGCCGGTTTTTTTACTTTCGTTTAGCAGGTTTTAATATGTTGCCCAACTTAGAAACATTTGTTTCGTCATTTCTTTTTGGAATATCCTTGAAACGGTATCCAATATCTTCAATTCCATTTCGTGAAAACTTTGGTGTTTTTTTGAGGGAGTTATGATTCTTTGAACCTAAAAACGACTTTTCTTAAAGAAGACGACGAGAGTCAAAAATTTTACAGTCGAAATAAAAATGTTGAGGGAAAAAAGTTTCGTACAATCATGGTGAATCAGCCGGATTTTTTTCATAATTTTCCTTCCGCATTGTTTATTTCACTACTTCGGATCGAGCCCCTAATATTGCAAACGACTGAAACTCGTAGATTATTGTTTTTGGGCTCGATTATCACGAGTAAAAATATTATTATTTCAACATTTTGAGCTTATTGTAATGTTTAAAAAATTGTTCAAGTTTTCGGACAATTTTTCAAATTTTGAAAAGTATTTGGAAAACACTGTGAACGGCTCGAAATGAAAAAGTATGAATATTTTCGCGCGTGATAATTGAGCTCAAAGTTTACTGTAAAGAAGAAAGGTAAAAGGATGTCCAAAAATCATAGTGATGGAGGTATTTTCCAAAATTTGCAGATCGTACCAAAAAAAAACGCGGCCGTGGGTGGAGGCCCAAGTGAGGGAAAAGACACAGTAACCGCCCCTTGGCAAAGTTTCGGCAGAGGTATTCCAGTACAGGAAGCAGCGGCCACTAGCAATACTAAAAGATCTGAAATACCGGTAATAGTAGTAGAAATCGGCTAATGACAATTACGAGCGTTATTTTGATGGAGTTTTTGTCATGAAACGAGTAAGCAGTGGAAAAGAGGAAGATCGCGCTCACAACAGCGCTCGGACATGCCGCGATTAAGCGGAGCACAATCGCAAGTAACAGTTGAATGGCCCATCAATGAGGTAGTGGACCAGTGATCGGCCGCAGCAAATACGTTTTTAATCTAATTACATGTTTAATTACTCATTACTTCGAGCATATCAATTGAATTAAATGTAATAACTTATTACTTGAAGCATTTCAATTGAATGTCATTTGATTACTCATTGCTTTGAGCATTTCAATGAAATGAAGTTTAATTACTCATTGCTTTGAGCATTTCAATGAAATGAAATTTAAGTACCCATTACCGCGAGCATTTCATTTAATTATAATTGAATTACCCATTACTTTGAACGTTTGAATTGGATTGGATTTCATTGAAATGCTCGAAGTAATGGATATTAAAATGAAATTTAATTGAAATGCTCAAAGTAGTTAAATCAAAGTGCTTGAACTACTTGAATTAAGGTTGTTTAGAAGCTATGAAACCCTTAAATGTTAATTGTTTAATAAATAGCTTCTCAAGAGTAGTGAAATTTTTACACGACCCCCTGAATACTTCATGTAAGAACATACCAAATTTTCAGAATTCTATCATCATTACTTCAACCTCCTTGAGGGTTAAAGTAACGAACAATGAAAACATTTTGGAAATTTGGTATCTTTTTGAATGAGGTACTTAAGAGGTCGTGTAAAAATTTCACGCCGATTAGGAAGCTCGTTATTAAGAAATTGACGTTTTGTTAAAAACTATTTTTTGAACGAATAAAAAAAATATTCATCGATAAGCTTCGTTTTCTTTCCGTTGCTTTCGGTATATTGTGGACAATAAAATATTGGTAGGTCAAAAAAAAATTATCGCAAAGTTATATCAGTTCCCATGAGACTAAATTTTATTTTATTTCATTTGTTAATGTCAATTATTCGATAACGAGCTTTCAAATCGTCGTGAAATTTTTACACGACCTCTTAAATGATTTGTTGGAAAACATACCAAATTATCAGAATTTTCTCATTAAACGTGATTTGCTTCTAAAGAACCTTCAAATGCTCAAAGTAATTCAATTCAATTTCATAAAAATTCGCAAACAAATTAAATTCTATTTCATAAAAATGCTCAAAGTAATGAGACTCGATTTGATAAAAATGCTCAAAGTAATGAAATTCTCTTTGATGAAAATGCTGAAAGTAATTAAATTAAATTTGATGAAAATCCTCAAAGTAATGGGTGATTAAATGGAATTAAATAAAAATGCTCGATCTAATGGGTAATTGAAATGAAATTTGATTGAAAATCTTTGAAGGAATGGGTAATTTAATTTCATTTGATTACGAGTTTGCTCATCTCTGTAATCAATGTAAGCAAATTAAAAAATCGTGAAAATTGGAAATTCGCATTTTGCTTCCTTTTGTTTCGGATGGATTTAATGTAGGCATTACGCATTATACCATGTGTATTTTTATATAGAGGAGAGCGGGGCAAAACGGCCCGCTTCCAGAAGGTGAAGAGCATGGGGCAAAACGGGCTACCTTGACTGTTCTGGCCGTAATGGAAAAAAAAATGAAAGGAAGAAAAAAGATTTTATTGTCATGACGCACGGTCTGGAAATTCACAAAATAATCAAAATTTAAAAACAATAAAATACCGTAGTATTTTCATTACTTCTGAATAAGAATGAAAAAAAAGATAGATAGAAAAAAGTTTCCATTGTCATGATGACACAGTCCGGAAATTCGAAAAATATTCAAAAGTTCGGAAAAAATAACAATACTGTAGTATTTTCATTACTTCTGAATAAGAATTTAAAAAACCAATGAAAGCATGAAAATAATTTTCATTGTCATGACGATACAGTCCGGAAATTGGAAAAATATTCAAGTATAAGAGGTAATGAAAATACTACCGTATTTTCATTATTTCCGAATTCCGAATATTTTTCGAATTTCCAGACTCTGTCCTCATGGCAATAAAAACTGTTTTCTTGCTTTCAGTTTTTTTCAAATTCCTATTCGGAAATAATGATAATACTACCGTATTTTTATTATTTCCGATTTTTGAATATTTTTCCAATTTCCGGACTGTGTCATCATGACATTGAAAACTTTTTTATTCTTTTCATTTTGTTTTAATTTTTATTCGGAAATGATGAAAATACTACGGTATTTTTATTATTTCCAAATTTTGAATATTTTTTAAATTTCCAGACTGTGTCGTCGTGACAATGAAAACTTTTTTCTTCCTTTCAATTTTTTTTTTTTCATTCTGGCCAGTCGAGGCAAGGTGGCCCGTTTCACCCCATGCCCTTTACCTCCTGGAAGTGGCCCGTTTTTCCCCGGGGGCCAATTTCGCCCCGCTCTTTACTATGTAAAAATGCACATGGTATAATGCGTAATGCCTATGTTAAATGCATCACAAACAGAAGAAAGCAAAATGTGAATTTTCAATTTTCACGATGTTTTTTATTTGCTTATATCGATTTCAGAGATAAGCAAACTTGTAATGAAATGAAATTGAATTACCCATCCCTGCAAAGATTGTTAATTAAATTTCATTTTGATTACCCATTAGATCGGTCCTTTCGATTCAATTTCATTTAATCACCCATTACTTTGAGCATTTCAATTAAATTAGTTGGAACATTTTTATTATTATTTAATTAAATTTAATTAAATTGGAATGATCAAAGCAATTGGTAATGAAATGAAATTTAATAGAAATGATCAAAGTAATGGGTAATTAAATTGAATTTAATCAAATATTCAAAGTAATGGGTAATTAAATTCAATTTAATTAAAATGCCAGAAGTAATGAAATCGCGTAATTGAAGTTAATTTTATTACAGATTACTCTGAGCATTGTTATTCAATAATGGGTAATTACAATTTTGCCCATCTCTGGTACTGGATGAGTCAGTGGCTATTTGTTATGAGAATAAAATCGTTTACAAATTTGACGTGAAGAACACCGAGAATGGAATAGAGAGGCTTCAGTTCTATAAATATACAGGGGAAGAACACAAAAACGTCGATTTCACAATGTGCAACCGTTGAAATTGTACAATAGATTCATTGTACATATTTTCATTACTCATCTTGAAAATGGGTTCCATTAAGTAGCCTTCCTTGAGCTATCGACTCTCATTGAACGTGAATATCTCGTATGGATGAAATTAATATCGGAAGAGAACGACAACTGATAATATGCCGCGAAAATAAATTCGTTGCAACAAAAGACATGTAAGGTGTCAATAAAGGTGCAAACCCGATCGCCAATTCAAACTCTTCGAGGAGCGTCCACGTCGAAGAAGTATGGTTATTCAGAACATTGTTATGATGAAGGTACGACGGCAACGGAAGATAAATGGAAGAAAATCGAATCCGCACCGAAAGGAAAGAAACAGTTGGAAGCTCATAAGACGCCCAACCATCGGTGGAGCCGAATCGACAATACTGGTGAAATGAATTTTTGTAAGGAAAATTAATATAAAAATAACTATGATGAATATGCATGATATAATGATTGTTATAATAACATAATAATCTAAGGTGTCAATGGAGGTACGGTCACGATCGCCACCTCAAACGCTTCAAGAACGGTCCACGTCGAAGAAGTATCGTTTTTCACAAACTTTTTATGATGAAGGTACGACGGTAACGGGAGATGAATGGAAAAAAATGAAATCCGCACCGGAAGAAATGAAACAGACGGAAGCTCATAAGACGCGGAATATCGGTGGAGCTAAATCGCCAATACCGGTAAAATGAATTTTTGTAACAAACATTAATATGAAAATAACTAATGAATATGCATATTATAATGATTATTATAATAACATAATAATCTGGGGTGTCAATGAAGGCACGGCCCCGGTCGCCAATTGAAACTCTTCGAGGAGCATCCACGTCGAAAAAATATCCTTCTTCCAAGAGTTGTTATGATGGAGCTATGACGGTCACGGCAGATAAATTGAAGAAAATGAAATCCGCACCGGAAGCAATGAAAAAGTCGGAAGCCCATGATACGCGCAACATCGGTGGAGCTGAATCGACGATACGGGTGAAATGAATTTTTGTAACAAACGTTAATATCAAAACAACTATAACGAATGTGTATAATATAACGATTATTATAATGACATATGATAATCTGAGGTGTCAATGGTAGTACGGCTCCGATCGCCAGTTGAAACTCTTCAAGAATGGTCCACGTCGGAAAAATCTTGTTCATCCGAGAATTGTTATGATCAAGCTACGACGGGCACGGTGCATAAATTGTAGAAAATTAAATCCGCATCCAAATAAATAAAACAGTCGGAAGCTGATTATGGGACGCGCAACATCAGTAATAGAGCTATGTATGTTTCAACTCAGGGATCTCAGGGGGGGGGGGTGAGGGAACGGGGGAGCGCGGGGTCTGGAGCGCGGGGTCTGTAGCGGGCAGGGTATGCTGGGGAGGGGGAAGCCTAGGGAGGGGGGAGCCAAGGGTGATGTAAGGGGGCCAGGGATCAAGATCCCTATCCCGACATTTACCGACCTTTTTCAGCCGAGATTCGAACCACTTAGCCGAGACACAAACCGCGTCGTGAGTCATGGGTGGCTTGCGGATGGTGGGGGGCGGGCGGTGGGTGGTGGATGGCAGGTGGGTGGCGGGTAGCAGGGGGAGGAGGGGTCGGGGAGATTTGGGATTTTTCTTCGTTAGCATGTATTGCGTGTATCTGCGTGCACGGCTTGCAGACGGTGGGTGGCGGGCGGTGGGTTGTGGGTGGCGGGTGGCAGATGGACGGTGGGTGGGAGGGGGAGAGGGATTTTTTTTTCGTTAGCATGTGTTGCGTGTATGTGCGTGCATGTGCGTGCATGTGCGTGTGTGCAGGGAGGGGGGGTCTCGGGATTTTCAATTACATGCCCATGATTTTTTGAAGAACGCATTAGATGCACGTAGTAGAAAGATCGTTATCGATGGCATTGACCCGCACTCTCTCTCGCACGCTCTCTCTCTCTCTCTCTCTCTCTCTCTCTCTCTCTCGCACGCGCTCTCTCTCTCTCTCTTGCGCTCGCTCTTTCTCTCGCTCTCGCTCGCTCGTGCTCTCACGCGCAGAGTGTCGAGTGTCAAATTTATGATGTATGCAACTGTACCCCAACATGATCCTTTTTTCGTCGCAACGCATATTATCGACACATAGCTGCATAGACGATTATTCGTTCACAATTTTCGAGTTTTTTCAAGCAATTCTTCGGCAACGTTATTTCTCTCTCTCTTTCTCTTTATCTCTCTGTCCTCTCCTTCACTTGTTCTCCGTATTTCGTACGTCAGTGTATTCTAAGCTATGAGATTGCTAATGATTTAGACTTTTTGTAGTTCAAGCATGATTTTTGAGGAAAATGTGAAATCAAATATTTTTGATGAAAGGCCCATTGATATTCACTATTTTATTTGTTATCAATATCCCTAGATGGCATTCAAATGGAAAAAAGTTTTATCATGATAGATTGATATCTAGATATTTCAAAGCTATGATAATTTAATTATTTCAGCAAAAATTTCTATCGTGTTCTGCCCGCGGGTCCACTGATATTAGTGGTATATACAAATTCTATGGTTGATATAAAAATTGGGAAAACTTGTTTTTTCATGAAACAATTGGATTTTTAGAAAATTTATTATTTTTTCTCACGAAAGGTCTAAGCATGTTAATGTAATTTTTTTCTTATCTTCTGCGAATAATATAGAAGTTTAGTTTGAAATTTAAATCATGAGCAATACAATCTTTTTTTATACTGTCTTTCAAAGTCTTTTAAAATGATTTTAACAACTTCACGTAAGACTCCTATGCGAGCCGCAGAGGATGAGAAAGCAGAAGTAATCATCACTTCCTAGGGCCCTCGTTCAGAAAAAAAATATAAACATATTGTATTATTCAGAAAAATCTTAGATGTCCTAGCTTATTTTCACGAATTTTTAATGTCGTCGGCACATGACGAGAAAAATCAATTATATTTATATCTTTAGGTCTATGCTCAGAAACAAATATTAAGATTTCTCGAAAATGTGAATTATCATAATTTTGAGGGGGGTTACTTTTCCCAAATATGAATGCATTTTTATCTACTTATAATAACAATAACAATTTCCAAGAACCATGGGCTTACGGATAGGAAAATCAAAATTCTCGTAACGTTGAAACATCCTAATGAATAACAATATTTTAACTAACAATTTTTGTTTCGCACAATCCGTAGATTACATGGAAATCCGTGAAAAATATACATCATGGAGGAGCCAGCCCACTTATTCGATTTCTTTTTTAAGTTTTTTAAATAACTGCTTATAGCTTTGCATAAAATTTATGTTACATCCAAAGAATATGAGCAAAGTAAGTAATCCTCACATCGACAACTCCAGATAAATATAAAATTAAAACAAGAATCACGGTTATTGTGAGTATGAAAGATCTGATTTTTTCATGATATTGGGAACCTAAGGAGAGGTATGACTTAATTCTGACGTCAGAAATATGGCGACGTAAGTAAATAGCTCGCTCACGACTCGCATGTGACAGCGTGGTGTAGAGAGAGAGAGAGAGAGATTTGTCGTTGATTATTCTCAGCTCATTACAGATTATACTACTCACTCCCGGACGCAAATGCAGTAAACGAGTAAAAGCAACTTTCGACCCTAACCTAAAAAATAACCACATTCTGCATCCAAACTCCGAACTCTATATCCATATTATTGTTACGTGAACAATCTCAACAATTTTCAGAATTTATCCTAACAAACCTCGACGTTTCGTATGGTCGACGGGGCTTTGCGCTCCCTACTTAGTCAGTCCTTAGGTTTCGCTACCAGATGAATCTAACTTTGGATCCCGATACATTATCCGGCATCTCCGTGTCAATCCTTCTCGTAACATTTGCATATCATCTACAGATTGCGAGAATCATTTATATTAATAAAGGGCTCAGGATCGAAAAATATTTGCTTTCTACTTTTCTTCAAAATCGGAATAAAAAAATCCAAAATAATTTTAATTTTTATTGTAGTTAATGTCAACTTCCATTTGTATCATGATAAAACTTTTTATGAATTTTCATATATAATTGGCAGATTATAAAAAATAAGACATCAATATCGGAGGGTTCTCGTTCGGAAAAATATTTCTATTAGTCCCGAAAAAAATTGGCCTTAAGTCTCATCATCGCCAGTATCATGAAACTAAACTATTATTTACATATGGTTTTTTCCAGTGATATAACATCAAGAGGGGACATTCACTCTCCCGCTTGATATACAAATGATTTTAGAGAGGGCCTGACTTCACATGATTTCGCGTATAAAATTCAAACAAAAAGCACGGCTGACAAAGTATAGAGATATTGACACTGATTCACGTAAAAAATCAAACAATGAATTTGAGAAAAACTTTTTTAAACTTATGAATAATGCAGTTTTCGGGAAAATAATGAAAAACGTTAGGCATTTGAGAATTAAAAAAAAAAATTCAGAAATCTATAAATTTTGGAAATTGAGAAAAAAAAATGTGTGTGTGTGTGTGTGTGTAAATGTATGTATGTGGATGTGTTCATACTCCTCATTTAGATTCCTCGACGAAGAGCTTTGTAGAGAGTGCACCCCTAGCTGCACTGCAAACCTCAATGCATCAGGGAGAGAGAGAGAGAGAGAGAATCAGTGTCAAATTTTCAGCATCCTCGTAACTATCAAGTGGTTCGAGTGGTGGTGCTGGTCGTTTGGGTGGTAAAATATATTGCGTTTGAAGATGTATATATTTTCCGAAAATTTCCATCCTTGTTTCTCGGGCTTGTTGTGACATCGAGATTGAATCTTAGCTTCACTTCTATTTTAAAACTCAGAGTAAACGGCCGTACAAAATCAAAAAATTAAAATGAGTACAGTGCGAAACAACAGCGATATAACGGGCATTATTATATTTCTGATCGAACGTTTTTCCCCACTGAGAGTGGCGTTTTATCCTCAAGAGTGCATTCGCGATGTACGTTTGATTAATCGGGCAGCATTGCGTAAACTGCGGAGGATTCTGTATGCTGCGCGAAAAATGGATTTTATAGCAGCGTTTAATCCCGGGTTGCTACATACATTCGATGTACTGGACTCAGCCGTTCGGGTGATCCGATTATTCAATTGGCAAAATGTGAATCGTCTCCGACCAATTATTGATGCACATGGTAAGTGAATTTCAAATTCCCATCTCCCATACATTTATATATTACTTAATTCTGTTGAAGTCGTTCAATATTTTAACAGAGAAAAACAATTTCTGTCACAGCGTAGATGTCTCGTCGCAGACGATCCAATTTGGGGGGGAGAAGAAGAAGAAGAAGAAGAAGAGGAGGAGGTGGAGGAGGAGGAAGAAGGAGAAGAAGAAGAAGAAGAGGAAGAAGATGAAGAAAGAGAAGAAGGAAATGAAAAACTAGATGCTGATGATGAAGGGGGAGAAGATGATGATGAAGAAGAAGAAGAAGAAGAAGAAGAAGATGATGGCGATAATGATAATGATGGAGAAGGAGGAGAAGAAGAAGTGCATGATGCACTAAGACCACCAACACTACCACCACAGTCACCACCACCACAGTCACCACCACCACCACCACCACCACCATACGCCGATGGCATCGATTATGAGAGGGCCCGAATAGAATGAAAGCATCGGCAAATCGAGGGAGCTGCCGGAACCGCAAGAAATGTGGATGAAAGTAAACAAAATATGGGTGGGGTATTAAATTAATGATGCTCATGAGAGATATTAATTTCTATTCATCTTTTCAGGATATAAATCCGGTCAGTCCGATGAGCTGACATATAGAGCACTATTCGGGGACGATCTTGAAATGTTCCCCGGTATGTTTAGCGAAGAAGAGCTAAATGCTCAAGATGTGAACCTCAGTTTTTACAAACATTAATTGAGAGAATACTTTATAAATATTTATAGCATAATTTTTTTCAATAAAAAAACAAAATATAAATAAAAAATCTTCGATAATGATCATTTCGGAATCCTTCCTATCGCGAAAAAGCGTTCCTTGGGTCGAAAAAAAATCATAAAAACTGTAAATTTCACAAATTAGCTTCATTGGTCCATGTGTTCTGGGTATCATCAAATCTCAACCATTTTACAAAAATGTTATTACCGTGCTTTTGTAGAACTTTTTCGAGATCAGATAAATATCTGGATATTCAACTTTCAATAATTCTTGTTCGTAGAATCCACCGACGATGGGCTCGTTCTGATAATCTTCAATATTATACGTCACATGATTGGTATTGTTTACTCAGCTAATGGTAAATATTTCTGTCGTTCAATTTTGAATATAACCCTTCGCGAAAACATTCTTAAACTTGCGTATTCGCACTTTGTCGCCAAATTTTTCAATGTGCGATTAAATCAGTGGCAAATTGCTCTATGTCGAGTACATATGAATATTATATTTTTGGATGAGCGATTCGAAATCTGGATTATTTATTCCATAACTGTATAGAAACTCTGTATCGCCAAAACCAAAGTAACTCTGCAACGGGGATATCCATTCTAGTAGCTAATTTCGACTTCCCCTATCTGAACGTAAATGGCGTTATTTACCAGTATCATTGTGTATAAAAATATGTATGAGAAATGACATTATGCTTACGTTCTTTTTTTATCGAACCGCAAAAAAATAAAATCAAATCAAATAAAATAAAAACAACGGAAACTCTGCAACGGAGATGTCCATTCTATTTCTCATATATATTTGCATCCACAATAATACTGGTAAGTGACGACAGTTGCGTTCAGATAGGGGGAAGTCAAAATTTCTGTCGTCACTTACCAGTATTATTGTGGATGCAAAGACCAGTATTATATGAGAAATAGAATGGACATCTCTGTTGCAGAGTTTCCGTTGTTTTTATTTTATTTGATTTTATTTTATTTTTTTGCGGTTCGATAAAAAAAGAACGTAGGCATAATGTCATTTCTCATACATATTTTTATATACAATGATACTGATAAATAACGCCATTCACGTTTAGATAGGGGAAGTCGAAATTTGCTACTAGAATAGATATCCCCGTTGCAGAGTTACTTTGGTTTTGGCGATGCAGAGTTTCTATACAGTTATGGAATAAATAATCCAGATTTTGAATCGCTCATCCAAAAATGTAATATTCATATGTACTCGACATGGAGCAATTTGCCACTGATTTAATCGCTCATTGAAAAAATTGGCGACAAAGTGCGAATACGCAAGTTTAAGAATGTTATCGCGAAGGGTTATATTCCAAATTGAACGACAGAAATATTTACCATTAGCTGAGTGAACAATACCAATCATGTGACGTATAATATTGAAGATTATCAGAACGAGCCCATCGTCGGTGGATTTTACGAACAAGAATTATTGAAAGTTGAATATCTAGATATTTATCTGATCTCGAAAACGTTCTACAAAAGCACGGTAATAACATTTTTGTAAAATGGTTGAGATTGGATGATACCCACAACACATGGACCAATGAAGCTGATTTGTGAAATTTGGAGTTTTGATGATTTTTTTTCACCCCAAGGAACGCTTTTTCGCAATAGGAAGGATTTTGAAATGATCATGATCGAAGATTTTTTATTTATATTTTTTTTTATTGAAAAAAATTATTCTATAAATATTTATAAAGTATTCTCTTAATTTATCTGATCTCGAAAAAGTTCTACAAAAGCACGGTAATAACATTTTTGTAAAATGGTTGAGATTTGATGATACCCACAACACATGGACCAATGAAGCTGATTTGTGAAATTTACAGTTTTTATGATTTTTTTTCACCCCAAGGAACGCTTTTTCGCGATAGGAAGGATTTCGAAATGATCATGATCGAGAGGCTCTCTCCCTGATGCATTGAGGTTTGCAGTGCAGCTAGGGGTGCACTCTCTACAAAGCCCTTCGTCGAGGAATCTAAATAAGGAGTATAAACATATCCACATACATACATTTACACACACATTTTTTTCTCAATCTCCAAAATTTATAGATTTCTAAATATTTTTTTTTATTTTTAAATGCAATGTATGAAAATGCAATGTATAGAAATGATTATCAGAACATGTAAAAATTATTTAAAAAATTTATGATATATATGTACTTGGCGGGGGTGTATAGTTTGGCTCTCAAACCCGTCAATTCCTCCATTATCTTTACGTTATTCTTATCCTTCATGAACCCTTATATTTATATAATTTTCATTTATTCATTTTTATTCATTAGCTTATTGTATGCCATAGCGATTGTCCGGTGCATAATCCGACGTATCAAATCGAGGCAAATCGTCCCTATCGTAGCTCTATATATCGAGGAGGGGTCCTAATGTGATACTCAGACTGCCGGTATCGGTGTAAAGTTATTTTACTATATCAAAATTTTTTTTTGTGGGGTAATTATAACGAAAGTCATAAAAAGGGGTGATTTTTAAAATGTCAAGAATCGCAAACTTCACACAAGCTTAACATCTCGATGACGCCTAACGGTTTTCATTATCTTCCCGAAAACTGCATTATTCATGAGTTTGAAAAAGTTTTTCTCAAATTCATTGTTTGATTTTTTACGTGAATCAGTGTCAATATCTATATACTTTTTCAGCTGTGCTTTTTGTTTGAATTTTATACGCGAAATCACGTGAAGTCAGGCCCTCTCTAAAATCATTTGTATATCAAGCGGGAGAGTGATCCCCTCTTGATGTTATATCACCGGAGAAAACCATATGTAAATAATAGTTCGGTTTTATGATACTGGCGATGATGAGACTCAAGGCCAATTTTTTTTCGGGACTAATAGAAATATTTTTCCGAACGAGAACTCTCCGATATTGATGTCTTATTTTTTATGATCTGCCAATTATTTATGAAAATTCATAAAAAGTTTTATCATGATACAAATTAAAGTTAACATTAACTACGATGAAAATTGAAATTATTTTGAATGTTTTTATTCCGATTTTGAAGAAAAGTAGGAAGCAAATATTTTTCGATCGAGAGCCCTCCATTAATATTAATGATTTTCGCAATCTGTAGATGATATGCAAATGCTGCGAGGATTGACACGGAGATGCCGGATAATGTATCGGGGATCCAAAGTTAGATTCATCTGTCAGCGAAACCTCAGAACTGACTAAGTAGGGAGTGCAAAGCCCCGTCGACCATGCGAAGCGTCGAGGTTTGTTAGGATTAATTCTGAAAATTGTTGAGATTGTCCACGTAACAATAATATAGATATAGAGTTTGGAGTTTGGATGCAGAATGTGGTTTTTTTTTAGGTTAGGGTCGAAAGTTGCTTTTACTCGTTTACTGCATTTGCGTCCGGGAGTGAGTAGCATAATCTGTAATGAGCTGAGAATAATCGACGACAAATCTCTCTCTCTCTCTCTCTCTCTCTCTCTCTCTCTCTCTCTCTCTACACCACGCTGTCACATGCGAGTCACGAGCGAGCTATTTACTTACGTCGCCATATTGCTGACGTCAGAATTAAGGCATACTTCTCCTTAGGTTCCCAATATCATGAAAAAATCAGATCTTTCATACTCACAATAACCGTGATTTTTGTTTTAATTTCATATTTATCTGGAGTTGTCGATGTGAGGATTACTTACTTTGCTCATATTCTGTGGATGTAACATAAATTTTATGCAAAGCTATAAGCAGTTATTTAAAAAACTTTAAAAAGAATTCGAATAAGTGGGCTGGCTCCGTCATGATATATATTTTTCACGGATTTCCATGTAACCTACGGATTGTGCGGAACAAAAATTGATAGTTAAAATGTTGTTATTCATTCTGATGTCTTAACGTTACGAGAATTTTGATTTTCCTATCTGTAAGCCTATCGTTCTTGGAAATTGTTATTGTTATTATAATTACATGAAAATGTATTCATATTTAAGAAAAGTAACCCTCTTCAAAATTATGACCATTCACATTTTCGAGAAATTTTAATATTTGTTTCTGACCATAGACCTGAAGATATAAATATAATTGATTTTTCTCGTAATGTGCCGACGACATTAAAATTTCGTGAAAATAAGCTAAGGCATCCAAGATTTTTCTGAATTATACAATATATATATTTTTTTATCTGAACGAGGGCCCTTGGAAGTGATGATTACTTATGCTTTCTCATCCTCTGCGGCTTGCATAGGAGTTTTACGTGAAGTTATAAAAATTATTTTAAAAAACTTGGAAAGACAGTATAAAAAAAGATTATATTGTTTGTGATTTAAATTTCAAAGGAAACTTCTATATTATTCGCAGAAGATAAGAGAAAAATTACATTAATATGCTTAGTGACCTTTGGTGAGAAAAAATAATAAATTTTCTAAAAATCCAATTGCTTCATGAAAGAACAAGTTTTCCCAATTTTTATATCAACCATAGAATTTGTATATACCACTAATGTCGGTGGACCCGCGGGCAGAGTACGATATAAATTTTTGCTGAAATAATTAAATCATCATAGCTTTGAAATATCTAGATATCAATCTATCATGATAAAACTTTTTTCCATTTGAATGCCATCTAGGGATATTGATAACAAATAAAATAGTGAATATCAATGGGCCTTTCACCAAAAATATTTGATTTCACATTTTCCTCAAAAATCATGCTTGAACTACAAAAAGTCTAAATCATTAGCAATCTCATAGCTTAGAATACACTGACGTACGAAATACGGAGAACAAGTGAAAGAGAGGACAGAGAGATAAAGAGAAAGAGAGAGATAAATAACGTTGCCGGAGAATTGCTTGAAAAAACTCGAAAATTGTGAACGAAAAATCGTCTATGCAGCTATGTGTCGATAATATGCGTTGCGACGAAAAAAGGCGGATCATGTTGGGGTACAGTCGTATACATTATAAATTTGACACTCGACACTCTGCGCGTGAGAGCGCGAGCGAGCGAGAGCGAGAAAGAGAGCGCGTGCGAGAGAGAGAGAGAGCGCGTGCGAGAGAGAGAGAGAGAGAGAGCGAGAGAGAGAGAGAGAGAGAGCGTGCGAGAGAGAGTGCGGGTCAATGCCATCGATGACGTGCTTTCTACTACGTGCATCTAATGCTTTCTTCAAAAAATCATGGGCATGTAATTGAAAATCCCGAGACCCTCCTCCCTGCACACACGCACATGCACGCATATACACGCAACACATGCTCACGAAAAAAAAATCTTGAATCCCTCTCCCCCTCCCACCCACCGTCCATCTGCCACCCGCCACCCACAACCCACCGCCCGCCACCCACCGTCTGCAAGCCGTGCACGCAGATACACGCAATACATGCTTACGAAAAAAAATTCCAAATCTCCCCGACCCCCCCCCCTCCCCCCCTCCTGCTACCTGCCACCCACCTACCACCCACCACCCACCATCCTCAAGCCACCCATGACTCACGACGCGGTTCGTGTCTCGGCTAAGTGGTTCGAATCTCGGCTGAAAAAGGTCGGTAAATGTCGAGATAGGGATCTTGATCCCTGGCCCCCTTACATCACCCTTGGCTCCCCCCTCCCTAGGCTTCCCCCTCCTCAGCATACCCTGCCTGCTACAGACCCCGCGCTCCAGACCCCGCGCTCCCCCGTTCCCTCACCCCCCTGAGATCGCTGAGTTGAAACATACATAGCTTTATTACTCAAGAGAACCGATTATATACTCCCTGTTACGTCCTGGGTTAATTTGGCAACCATTTTTAGTGTCGACCATTTTATTGTTTAGGTCACACCTTAAAATTTATAATAAATTATACTAAAAATGTTCATTGGTGCTCGGAGAGCCAAAGAATTGTTGAATCTCATGTGACCGGCTAATCATCGTGCGAGTAAGTAGCCGTTGAGGATCCCACGGTAGAACCACCTGCAAATTTTGCTGACGAATGGGATCCCACGGTGACCGGTGAGATGCTGCACACCTCGAGAATGTGCAGCGCCCGGCGTAGTGTTATCTTTTGCTCGCCCTTTGATTCGTCGGAGTGCTTAGCACTATTTTTCTTGATGTCAATTAGTTAGTCCTTTGACGGAGCTCGACCAGGACGGTCAAACTCCAATGGAAATTAAGAGCCTTCTTTGGGGAGCTCGACCTGTAAGGTCGAGCTCCAATCAAATATTACAGTTTTCGTAAGGGCGGCCAGTATGGCCGACCTCTCACTGGTTTTGGAGAAAAAAAATCCGAATCCAACGCCGTGGTTCAACCCTTCAGGTCGTCCACGTTAATCGCATCCAAGTCCGAAGGAATCAGAAGTAATATTTCGGAAATAGCATCGCGTTGCGAACTGAGTGACCAATCAACCGTGCAAGGAGGATGGGACCGGAGGTCTAGAGTCGGGCACGTTGAATTACACCTCTGACCCGACCACACAGGCAAAAGGCTCATGCCTACCTCTGATACGTTCTACGGGGCATTGATTGTTCGTGCCCAAATTCCGATTGGATCATTACAATAGTGTGCGAGTGTGTTCACGATACTGCGACAACCGAGTGCGAGGCGGGTCGCGAATAGACACGGCTAATCGATCAACAGTAAAACCGAAATTTTTGCGAACTGTATAAAATTCTGCCGAACAAAATATCAACCATTGTGAACGAGATTATAAAATTAAATTATTCGCCAAATCCATCGATCGAATTAGACGATGCCATTTTTAAATAAATTTTTATTGTGTTGTTTGAAAACAGTGTATTTCTACGAGTGTCATTATTATACATCACCAATCCCGCTCGCGCTCCATCCCTGGCGGGCACATTCCCGCCTAAAAGAAGTAAATTAAAAATTAACAGGTTCGTCCTCCATTAAAATTTCGATCAGGTCGTAACAGGTTAAATTTTTGGTGGCAGCGGTGGGATAAGTGAGTGCGTGATTGGTGCAAAAACGGAAAAACGTCTCTCGTTAAAAACTTTTTCGAACAACGATTAACGAGTGCGTGATTCGTGTGGAAAAACGGAAAAACGTCTCGCGTTAAAAACATTTTCGAAAACGATCGATGAGTGCGCGATCGTCGACAAACAGAAAATTGATTCTCTATGAACCATTCGTAACTTTTAAAATATTTTCGAAAACAATCGACGAGTGCGCGATCGTTGAAAAACGAAATTGATTCTCGAAGAATCATTCGTGATCTTTTAAGGAAAAAAATTATATTTTTGGAAACGATCGTCGAGTACGCGATCGTTGAAAAACAAAAGAATCTTCAAAACAATGGAAAACGATCTACAAACGAGCAGTCATCGAACAACAATGGAAGATCATCGGCAAGGAAGATCACCAAAGCATCAACTAAACAACGGTCACGCAAGTACCATTAGTCTTGCCCTCGTGAATACATTTTGTCTTATAACCGGTAAAATGTTATCATTTGAATCTCTTGAAAGAACATAACTAAAGCATCAATGACAGTTTTCTTTTTATATAACTTCTTGTGAGTAACTCGTCGTAGTGTGGGCGGTTTACGAAGACCGGTACAAAATACTCTCGAGGCTGCAAATAACTTCTCATGAGTAACTCATCATAGTGCGGGTGGTTTACGAAGACCGGTACAAAATACTCTCGATTTTGTAAACGGAAATTGTTCAAGGTTTTATAGGTTTGGGTTATAACTTTACTACTAACTACTGGTTATAACTGTTTGTCTTATAACTTCTCAGGAGTAACTCGTCATAGTGCGGGCGGTCTACGAAGACCGGTACAAAATACTCTTGATTTTGTAAATGAGATTTGTTTAAAATTTTATCGTTTGAATATCTTGAAAGAAGACTACCAAAACATCAATTACATTTTTTTTTCTTTCATATCTTCTTGTGAGTAACTCGTCACAGTGCGGGCGGTTTATAATGACCGGTACAAAATACTCTAGAGTTTGTAAACGGCACTTGCTTAAAAATTTTATCATTTCAACTCTGCTGCTTTAAAAGATCTATTTAATGCGAAGCTCATCGATTTGGGGACGATTCCGGAATCCGGGTGTTTCCGAATTTGGTCGCGGACTTCGAGTTTTGACAAACTATCTGAACATTCTCAAAAATTCCTCTCCGGGTAGTGCGATTGCTCGCATTCTCAAAAATTAATCCGGGCCTTGCGATTCGTTGCAAGCCCATCCTCTCCGAGTAGTGCGATTGCTCGCATTCTCAAAAATTCCTCTCCGGGTAGTGCGATTGCTCGCATTCTCAAAAATTAATCCGGGCCTTGCGATTCGTTGCAACCCCATTCTCTCCGAGTAGTGCGATTGCTCGCATTCTCAAAAGTTTATCCGGGCCTCGCGATTCGTTGCAAGCCCATCCATTCCGGGTAGTGCGATTCCTCGCATTCCCAAAATTCCCAAAAATTAATCCGAGCCTCGCGATTTGTTGCAAGCCCATCCTCTCCGAGTAGTGCGATTGCTCGCATTCTCAAAAATCCCTCTTCGGCTAGTGCGATTACTCGCATTCTCAAAATTTATCCGGGCCAAGCGATTCGTTGTGAGCTCATCCTCTAACCAAAATCACTTCCGTTAACACTCGGGATCGTGCGGCCGAATTCGGAAGCTTTAATCGACTTACATTAATTTTTTTTTTATTCGAAATAATACACGCTATATTCGAAAAAATATAATGAAGAAAATTAAATAAATGAATTTATAAAAAATCGCTTCAAGGAATAAATGGCAAATAATAGTTAGCTCGCGCGAAACCCGACGGACTCCTCTCCTGTCGAATGCTAAGCAAAAGCGTAGCATTCTTCTTAAGGGGGGAGGTGTTACGTCCTGGGTTAATTTGGCAACCATTTTTAGTGTCGACCATTTTATTGTTTAGGTCACACCTCAAAATTTATAATAAATTATACTAAAAATGTTCATTGGTGCTCGGAGAGCCAAAGAATTGTTAAATCTCATGTGACCGGCTGATCATCGTGCGAGTAAGTAGCCGTTGAGGATCCCACGGTAGAACCACCTGCAAATTTTGCTGACGAATGGGATCCCACGGTGACCGGTGAGATGCTGCACACCTCGAGGATGTGCAGCGCCCGGCGTAGTGTTATCTTTTGCTCGCTCTTTGATTCGTCGGAGTGCTTAGCACTATTTTTCTTGATGTCAATTAGTTAGTCCATTGACGGAGCTCGACCAGGACGGTCAAACTCCAATGGAAATTAAGAGCCTTCTTTGGGGAGCTCGACCTGTAAGGTCGAGCTCCAATCAAATATTACAGTTTTCGTAAGGGCGGCCAGTATGGCCGACCTCTCACTGGTTTTGGAAAAAAAAAAAATCTGAATTCAACGCCGTGGTTCAACCCTTCAGGTCGTCCACGTTAATCGTATCTAAGTCCGAAGGAATCAGAAGTAATATTTCGGAAATAGCATCGCGTTGCGAACTGAGTGACCAATCAACCGTGCAAGGAGGATGGGACCGGAGGTCTAGAGTCGGGCACGTTGAATTACACCTCTGACCCGACCACACAGACAAAAGGCTCATGCCTACCTCTGATACGTTCTACGGGGCATCGATTGTTCGTGCCCAAATTCCGATTGGATCATTACAATAGTGTGCGAGTGTGTTCACGATACTGCGACAACCGAGTGCGAGGCGGGTCGCGAATAGACACGGCTAGTCGATCAACAGTAAAACCGAAATTTTTGCGAACTGTATAAAATTCTGCCGAACAAAATATCAACCATTGTGAACGAGATTATAAAATTAAATTATTCGCCAAATCCATCGATCGAATTAGACGATGCCATTTTTAAATAAATTTTTATTGTGTTGTTTGAAAACAGTGTATTTCTACGAGTGTCATTATCATACATCACCAATCCCGCTCGCGCTCCATCCCTGGCGGGCACATTCCCGCCTAAAAGGAGTAAATTAAAAATTAACAGGTTCGTCCTCCATTAAAATTTCGATCAGGACGTAACACCCAGGTATGTGAATATATATTTTGTTTACGAATAATCTGCAAATCCCATGCATAACCTCAAAATACTCATTTTTCCTATTTTATAACAAATGTTTTACTTTATATTTCATTGATATTTGTTCTCAGATTATGCATCGCAGAAGCGATATTTGAAAGCCTGCGCAGTCCCTTCGTGTAATTTGTCAGGAGTTTCACAAAGCCGTGGAACATGCGGTCCTTCGCAAGGTGATCGACTGCAAGGGCATTTGAAGAGAAATGAGATAAATGATGATTCAGCCATTATGATCGATGCAGATGAAAAAGAAGACAGAAAAGGGAATGAAGACTCCGTAGGATCACAAGATGAAATGCCAGCTACGTCCAGCCTCGTTGCAGTCTGCTCTCCGGGCAATGCGAGTGAATCTGTTTCAAGAACTCCCAAAGTTTCTCCGGCATTCATTCAGACTGGTGATATAGAGCAAACTGTAAATCTGTTACTGAATAATCAATGCCCACATTGCGCGGAACTGCCTACAAGTATGGAAGATTTTGGGGTTCAAGTAAACAGTGGCGAATCCTTGCCAAAGTTTGTGGATTACTTGCAAACTGATAGTTTGAGTACAATGACAGGCATCGAATCATCCGAAGTTTTAGACCAAATCATCGACCTTGCGGAGTCGGCCCTCAGCACTGTTCCTGCACTGAATCTTGTGACAATGACATTGCGCGAAAAAATCGTTATGACGTACGTAAAATTAAAGCAGAATCGGAGCTACAGTAGCTTAACTATTTTTTTCATATTTCACCGAAACATTGTCAACGTATTTTTTATTCAATTGTACTTTTATTGGGGCAGTGTTTAAAATCCGCCATCCCTTGGCCTTCAAAAGATGAAATATCTAGAAATGTTCCAAAATGTTCTGAGGGTTTTGACGACGTCAGAGCAGTAATTGATTGCACAGAAATATTTCTTCAGCAGCCAAAAAATCTTTGCTGTCAGTTGATTACTTACTCGCAGTATAAAGGCAATGGCACTGTGAAATTTATGACCGCCGTCACGCTGGGGGGGAATGTTTCTTTTTTTAGTGAGCCTTATGGCGGCAGAGCATCTAATTCAGAAATATTCAAGCAGTGTGCGATAACAAATTTACTAGAGCCAGGAGATGCAGTGATGGTTGACAAAGGCTTTTCTATTGATGAAATTTGCGAAAAAAATCGTTGGAAATGTATCAAACCGCCATTTTTGAGGACCAAGAAACAATTTACGAAAGCAGAAGCGATTATGACTTCAAGAATTGCGAAAGCACGGGTACACGTAGAACGATCGAATCAAAGGATAAAAACATTTAAAATATTCGGTGATACATTGCCTGTAAATTTAGTACACATTGTGGAAGATATTTTTACGGTTATCTGCGGCACAATTAATTTAAGCGCACCCATTTCAGCCGAAGATAAATTTATGGATGCATAAGAAATGCAGAAGGACGTAAGAAGGATAGTCTGGATAGAATAAGTCACATTAAAAACATAATTATGATGCTTCGATGATCATGTATTTATTAACTTTTCTGTGTCAATTTAAAATGTAAATAAAATGTAACGATACATAAATAATATTGTTCATTTTTATTGAACCTCTTTGAGCAATGTTCTACTTGCTTTTTTGTATATATCTCAATCTTTTTTGTATATATCTAAATCATAAGTACCATATTTTTTTTCGGATTAATCACAGTACATTAATGATCACAGAACATTCATAGCAATGTTCTACTTGCTTTTTTGTATATATCTAAATCATTTTTGTATATATCTAAATCACAATTTTTTTTTTGTATTAATCATTAATGATCACAGAACATTCATAGTGTTGCGATTTCCATCAACACTTCGATCTACCTTGTTTTTCCTTAAACATACTTGGGGCAACATCACATTGCAGTATATTTGCTTCAACTGAAGCAACATTTCCGTCTCAAAATTTTCGTCGAAAATTACTTTAATATTGAACGAAGTCTTGTCGTGAGCAGCGTAAATAACGAACGACGTTTCTTTAACATTTAAGATGGCCATTGCTAGCTGGACTTGCCCATAATACTTATGTTTCTTCTTTAGGTTGATTGGCTCATTTCCCATATTTTAACACTTTCCGAAACTGTCTTTGATGGCGTCTCTCACAGTCATTGTTTTTCCTTTGAAAGGACATTTTATTCCAACACCTCAAATGATCCATCTTCGTTGATAATAATACCATCGGGGGACACAGCCAGCCATGGATTTCGTTGTGAAACAACCAATCCTACCTCGATCACAGTCTTTTTTGTACTTTGGACGTACGTATCACGTGCCTGTTTCTCAGTCTTTTTTCCATACTCTGTATATTCCGTGCGAAAATCGTTGGGAGTGAAGTAAGCCTAACATTTGGCGTGCCAATTTGGTTTTTTATTGCGAGCGTAAGTAAAAAGTCCATAGCAAGTGGTGCCTGTAATACGGTACTTTCTTTCATCAGACCATGCAGCATAACAGAGCTTTGTTTCCTTACATAGGACTCGAAAATCCGTTTCGAATTCGCTGAGTGTTTTCCGACAACAATCCTGTATTGGCTTTACTTGAAATTGCTCAATTTTCTGCATCAGCGGACTGCACTCTTGTCTCGCAAAAATTGCATCGATGGTTTTGGCCTCTATCTCCGTGAGCATAGGTGCTTGACTCGGTGAAAACGTTTTTGGATCGTGCCTGCCTTGGCTGCAATTCATAAATAACAATATAAAATTATATTAACAGTGAAAAATTAATATTATTTAACAAAAATGAATGTAATTAGAGTAACGCATGTTTTCCCAGAGCCCCTTTATTTCTTCCTTTCAGCCACTCAGTCATGCTTTCCAAAATGTCACCGTTAAGCTTTATTCTTTTACTCTGGTGGCCGAAAGCACGAATGATTTTCTCGCGGAGCTGCAGCATATTGCTCGAGAGCGCTTTCTTGCAGTTTTTTCCATCCGCATTTCCGATCTGTACTTGTCACGATTGGCAAGTCTTGCTTTTTAACCTCAAAAAACATTTAGATATTAATGTGTTATAAAAACTAAGTTTTATAAATTGTTTACATTAGAATATTGAGGTTAGAAACTTACCGCTCCAAGTGCAAAAGCGTTGCTAATACGTGTTCGCACTGCTGACCCAAACCAGACTTGCACGAGCATTTGACAAATGTTATTGATCCATTTTTTATTTAGCCTTCGATTTCATGCATACTGCCTCTGACTTGCGATGTTTGCAAACACAATGCCAAGAAGTTTAATGTATTGGGCTCGCGTCAAATTTGGTTATTTATTCCACACTTCACGATATGTCCCGCGTGCAAAACTCGTTCAACCCCAATAAAATTTCTTTGCGCAACATTTTCACCAGCCCAAAGACAAATATTTTCGCAATTTAAAGACATAATACTGATAATAACGTAAAAAACACATCATATCACATGTATTCCGGTTGAATTTGCATCGGTGTCTGCGCCATGTTGGATTTTTTGAATTAGGCCCCGCCCCGAGGTCAGATCCCAATATTAGCTATGTTTTCTCTCACTCGCACTTATTCAATGCGCATACGCGTAGTAGGCGTATGGACATCGCTGTGTACAGCGTAGGCTATCTCACTTGTACTCAGCGCGGCTGTCCCTCTCACCAGTGGTGGTCATATTTCAAATTCCGTTACTTTCGACTATTTTTCCTGTACTGGAAAGAGAGAGAGAGAGAGAGAGAGAGAGAGAGAGAGCGCGAGCAAGAGAAAGAGGAAAAGAAAGAAAAAGCTCGCGTGAGCAAGAGAGATGGAAAGAGAAAGAGACCGAGAGGAAAACAATGTACGCCATCGTCCAGTAAAAATGGTCGAAAGTAACGAAATTTTAGGAGACAGCACATGAAAATGTTTTTCTTATGTTTAATTTTTTGTCGTTTTTTCGGCTCTCGTGTCATACGAATTTTTATCTGCTTGACTCTTCACCCATACGAGTCGTTTGACTGGTATTACCAAATAAATAATATTTGTTGTAATAAAAAATATATAGTTCAAAAGAACAATAATGAAATAAAAGCTAGCTGAGATAACGATGGTTAGTTAAGATAACGGTAACGGCACCGGTTAAATATTAAATGCTTGAAATAATTTGTAATTGAATAGATCATAATAATAACTGCTATAACAATAACTAATGCATAATTTAATGCTATGAAATTACGAATGCTTTAAATAATTAGTAATTTAACGTGTAATTGAATTATAAAAGTGATTGCTACCGCCCATCTCTTGACGATACGGGCTTAGGTGCTAACTGACAATGAGATTTCGAGGATCAGACGAGTCATCATTTAAAAGAAAATGATAAATAAATTTTGAAGTTTATTTTTTACGCTATTTTCGCATTGTTTCATTACCAAATAAATTGTGATCAAAACCAGTGCATGACCTCAATTTTCCCAAACTGAACTGATACGAGCTCACATATTTACATATCAATTCTTGTGAGTACCTTAGTGCTCACACTGATTTTGAATACCTTTTTCATTTCCTAAAACACTCTGAGATTTTAAAAATTTCAAACTTTTTAGCCCAAGTAATGAATTTATTTATGTTGTAAGGGGCTATTCATTAATTACGTAAGGGACGCGAGATGGAGGGGGGTGGGGGAGGGCGTTGAAAAATCTCTGTATGATCTTATCTGGGAGAAGGGAGGGGTGAAGCCATTCTTACGTAAGATTTTACGATAGGACAGAATGTGCGTTTTGCAATGTAGAATGATGGACATTTGAGAGCACTGTGTTAGGCGAAGCAACTAAGATCTATTTTTTCATTTTTAATGTACAATGTCATTTACATATTCTCATATAAAAAATTTCTATTGCTTATCAAGTTTTAAAAATTTTAAATTTGTTGATATTGATACATTTCGAAGCTTATAAATGAAAATAATGGTGCCTTTTTTTGTATATTTATCTTACATTAATTATTTGTAAACAATTCACATCTACTATCACGCTATTATATAATTTAATTATTAACAAAATTTCAATCCAAACGGTCACAACAGCATATAATTCAGCCCCGACATTTACTCTTCGACTTATTTCCTTTAAGATTATTTCAAATCTAGTCACCCATTATTTTACGCAACGTATTATTCGTTTGTAGTTTTTTGACTGATTTGTTTCCTCACTTTAAGATTGTTCAAAATCTCATCTTTAATTATAATATGCATTTTTCATAGAATAAATTTTTTTTTCAGAAAAATAAAAATCTGTTATTTATGTCTAATAATAACGTGTTTTAGTGTCACTGGCCCTTTTCTAACGACATTCAACTACGTAAAATGCGTTTCAAGATTCCTAGATCAAATCTTACGTAAGAAGGGTGGAGGGGGGTTCCACCAAATCTTATGTGTCCTTACATGGGGATAAGGGGGGTCAAAAATGGCCGAAATTATCCTTACGTAATTAATGAATGTCCCCTAATGGTTAATTTTAGCATTGAAACGCATATTCACATCATTTGTATCTATAAAAAATAATATTTCACATCCAAAAAAACAACAATTTTTTTTCCGAAGTAAAAAAATGTAACCAGTAAAATATCAATAATTAATTTTATAGTAATTGTAGCATATATTCTTAGGAACAATATTTTATTATAAAACTCGATTATTTGTATACTTTTGTGGACAGAATTCATATAGGATGTAATAAAAAATTATCGAATTGATGAAATACAAAAACATTTTTTTCCTGAACAAATGTAAACTTTGAAGCAAACCGAAGTTGAACAATATTCATGTATCGTTTTTTTAAGTTAATGAATCCAACAGTTCACACTAATGAAAGAATTTCTTAAAGAGGGATATATGTGTATACTGTAAAATACAATTACAACATAACAAACAGTTTTTAATAAATATATCATAGAGAGGAAAAGAAATATCTGAACGATATATTGTTCTAAAATATTGGAGAATCACATTTCGTGAGACTTTATCACTGTCTTTTTCAATCATAAGTGAAACAGTGTCTTTATCAAATAATTTGCTCAATGTTTCCCCACGCCCCGAAATATTTGACAAATATTTCCCGCGTGGAACAAAATAAAGAATCATGGCAACGTGAGAGCAGCATCCAATAGTTCGAACACCATTTGCACACTCATATGATCCAAATGGTCTTCAAACTATTGGATGTTGTTCTCACGTTGTCGCCATTATTTATTATTTGGGACACGGAGAATACTTGTCAAAAATTCCGAGGCCTGCTGAAACATTGTGCAAATTATCTGATGAAGACAATGTTACATCTGTGATTGAAGGAGACAGTGACGAAGACTAATGAAATGTGATTCTGCAATATTTTTGAATAATATATCGTTTAGATATTACTTTTCCTTCTTATTAATTATATATTATTAATTACCGTTTTGTATGTTGTAATTGTATTTTTCAGTATATCTATCAGTGTAAGAAATCCTTTTATTAGTGTCAACGGTTGGATTTACTGATTTAAAAAAAGTACTATTAATGAATGAAATAAAACCTAGATTTGTTCAGTTAAGAAATGTATTTGGCTTTCATCAATTCGATAAGTTCTGGTTATATCTATGTCTCAAGTCTATAATAATATACAAATAATCGAATTATGTAATGAAATGTTGCTCCTAAAAATATTTATTGAAATGACTATAAAATTTATTATTCATATTAGATTGGTTTAATTTTTGACTTTGGCAACAAAATGTTTCTGGTTGTTTTTAATATAAAGTAATATTTTTAATGTATACAAATTATGCAAACATGCGTTTAAATACAAAAATGAAACCTCAAACCATACAATGAACTCATTATTTGGGCTGTTACGTACGGACGTAACAGGAGAGAATTATTTCCCCCATTCACTTACCGTGATTTAATTTTTTCGGGTTGCCTTGCCTCGTCCTATACAGGCCCCTTCCCGTCGCAAAATGGGTGATCGTTCGAAATGATAACTTCAGTGTCGAATAAAGTTAAAATACTTCTAATTTTATTAGTCGTAGCGGTTAATGAATATATAGGAACAGTACATACATAAATATTCCGCCCGCAACTAAACTATTTCGCTAACCTGATCCACACACACACATTCGTTACTCACTCGTGCTGACCCACTCCGAACAACGTATCCTAGAGTTGCAGCAATTGCACCGAATCCTGCCGATTATCGTAGCTTGAATCTCGGTGTCACACACACACGAACAGCCAAAAGCAAGTTTGAATAAGTAAGTTAAATTCACAGTCACCAAACAGTTTGAATAATCATATAAGTTTCACGGCGTTCCCCCGACACAATAGCCCACTATGCGATACTGATCTCGCCTACACGCAGATCAGATTTACAGCGCGACGCAGGGAGGACGCAGAGATTCCGGATTCACAGTTGTATTAAACAGCCAAAACAGTTCGAATATTTATATAAAAATTACGGGTGCTCGTGACACACTAACCCACTATGTGGTACTCGTCCCGCCTACACGAGGACGAGATTTACGACACGGCGCAGGGAGGACACGGAACGACCCGGAGTCTCAGCTCTTAGGTGTTAACCCTTTTAATTTCCGTCTAAGACTGATTTCTCCGTCGCCTCAAGAGTAGGATTTTTCCCCTCTCGGGCGACCGAGGAATCAGCTCCTGGGTTTTTTCCAGAACTCAAATTTCCATTCCACGTGCAAAACTCCTGACATGGTCGTTCTGCACCCGCGTGAATCCAGAGACTCTGTCGTTCTCACGATCGCGAACTGCTGCATCGCCGAATAACTCGGACGAGACGACAGCTCGCGAGCTGCAAATTTTATATTATGGCTATCGTAACGGATATTCCGTTCTTGAAATCAAGAGTGAGCGCATCGCGCGAGCGTAACACGATATTGAACAAAAATGCAATTTCAGGTCTACAAAAATAATCAATTTTCAAATACTCAATTATTCAAATGCATTAAAGTAACTATTGAAATAATTATTGAAATTTCAAAGAATGTATACTTCAAGTATTCAAGTATTCAAGTATTTCGGGATGTAACACCCCTCCCCCCTTAGAAAGTCGACGTCCCCGTCGACTCAGCCGTCGCAACGATGTGAGGCCGACGGCGTCGTCGGCCCGACGGGTGATTATATGAGCTAAATACATCCCGTATATTGGCATATTTCAATTATTTAAGTATTTCCTGAAATTTTTTTAAAAAATAAATTACCATCTTCCAAAACAAAGAGAAAATTCCAATCTTACTTTTTTTTTGTCGATTTTTGTCCGCTCTCGTGTCCGTGTATGTGTGTGGATTTATCCTTATAACTGTAGTTTTTTCCTTTTTTTTTTCTTAAATCACTTATTTATACACTTATCAACTATGCCGCACATATTGTCTCTAGTAAATGTTTATAAGTTTATATTCGTATTTAATTTTATTTAGTCTATTTTATAAAACTAAGCGAAGCACGATTATATATATTTTGCGAAGCACACACCTTATTATTATTTTTTTTCCTTATTTCACTTTTTTTTTTTTTTTTTTTTTTTTTTTTTTTTTTTTTTTTTTTTTTTTTTTTTTTTTTTTTTTAGTTAAAGTTTGTCGAATTCGCGAGACACGACGGTGTCGTTAGAGTCCGAACTCGAATCACTGTCGGAGCCGCCATCTACTTGGTGAGCTTCGCTGGAAACGTCGACTTGCTCAGCGTCGCTCACCGGTTGCAACGGCGTTTGCAAATTTGCGACGTCAAACGCACCATCAATCCATGAGCGTGTACTCCATGCTGAAAATTCTCCAGCCAAATCCGGCCCCAGGAGATCGGCGAGTTTCTCTCCCGGGTCGGAATCAGGCTTCGTCGGTGTCGAGGTGGCTCTCGGCGGTGACGATGCCACATCGACCTCGTCGTGGTCGTCGAGCTCGATTAGATCCCCGGGCGGAGGATTCACCCATCGGATGCATCCAATCATTTGTCCCGGATACACGTGTATCTGGGATGTTTGCGTCGCGATGCTCCTGCAACCGAGCTTTCTTCTTGTCTGAGTGTAAATACTTTTTTGAGTCGGTAGTTTCTCGGCATTCCGGTCACGCACGAATTGGAGAAGACGCCCTCGTTGCTCCGGCTTGCGTTCCTCTCGTTTGTTTCCCAGGTCCCCGCTGGAGGAAACCGGCGCGGCGGAAGTTTTTCCGACGCCCGAGAATCCCGCAGGCGGTGGACCGACTGACTTTTCGTTGGGCTTAACCACGGCGGTGGAAATTTTTCCAACGCCCGAAAGTCTTGCCGACGGAAGGTTCTGACGAACCGGCAGAGGCTCCAACTTCATCTTCTTATATTCCTCTATCTTCCGCTCGTATGAAGATATGCACGCTCCCGCGTGCAACGGATAGTCCCCCGGCTCACAGCTATCCCAGCACAAAGGGCACACAATGTTTATGTGGGGGTTGCGTCTCTTAAATGTGAATTTATAAGAGCACTTTGTGAAGCCCCCGCAACTCGGATCGCTTTCCGGCTTCCGACACATCGCGCACAGCCCTTTCAGCGTTGTTCGGCGGAAAACTAGTAAGTAATTTTCCTCACTCTCCATAGCGACGCACTTATTGGTCTGCATTTTGTTCTCTTCTTTTTTTTTTTCACGAGACACGAGAGGGAAAAAAAAATTGACGCGCGCGAGTAACCTTTGGTCTTTCCGTCACGATGGCCAAGAGCGTATTGAAATGAATTTTTTTACTCCCGGCAGGGTGACGTCTCCTTACTTTGTCGATTTGATGAGTGGGGGTTGTTTGTTCTAATCGAGCTCTGCGTCTTGGCGAGGAAGGCGAAGGGCGTTCGAGGGTCCAGCGTCGGATTTCTTCTTTCTTCGCTTAGGCGACGAAGTCGGTGGTCTAGATGCTGCGGCGTCGCTCGAGAGCTCCATATCTGGAGATAAACATTGAGGCTCACGTGTCTGATTTTTACGACGCTTTATACAAAGTAACAACTTTGCAGTGACGCCAAAGATTCGAGAGCGCCAGAAAAATATTATAAGTCCCAGCACACTCAAAGCTTGTAATATGAACCCGACGAGAAAAAGATGTTTATGCCTTTTCTTCTCTCTCCGATGCGTGCCTATGGTTCGAATTTTCTCTTCTAACTCATAGAGCGAAGTTCCAAATTTCTGAGCTGGCCCTTCAGTTTGTATTTTTATCGTTTTATTTGTTTCCTCGTCCAACCAAGAATCGATGAAAGAGGGCATAATATTTTCGACTTCATTTAACGTTGGAGCGATAATTGATACGTTCAACGAAAGGCTGGGGCGATAGATATATTGTATCGACCCTGCATACTTTCGTATGCTCGTTATTGTTGTGCTTCGAGTTCGTCCGATGCAATTTCCGTTGAGATACAAAATTCCCATTCCCTTTATTGCCACGCTAGCGTCTGGTAGAGTGGGACAGAGAATTCTCATATTTTCTGGCTGTGACAAAGAATATAGCCAGCCTCCTTGTGATGGTAAATGGAGCCAGAAAGGCTCATGTTCCGAATAAATTCTCACGTCGCATTGACGATAGGTTTCAAGCGATGGTGATGTCAACATTCTTATCTCGCATGATTTTGCCGTGGCCACCTCATGCAATGGTGATTCCATCGAGCATATATATTTATGATCGGCGGAGACGCAATTGCTGAGGCTAATCATATCCAACGAAAAGTACGTACGATGGTCCATGGAAAGCCCTATATATGGTTCCGCAGGAATTACATGGGCTGATTTTATTCCCTGGCTGGTGGATTGAGGCACCGGCCATGGATGTATTCGGTAAAGAAGATAATTCATGCGATCCAATAATGGCACATGCACAAGAATTAAAATGCGACCACTATGGTAGACAAGATCTGTTCGCACAATCGCGGCGAGAGATTCCGATCGAAGATGTTCCGGATTAATTGGAAATTCAAAAATCGATGCCTTAAATTGAACTTCTTTCGCCACGGATAACAGCTGCGTCGATGATAATATTGCCGGGTCGAAACGGCCGTCGCGCGCGGTGGCTATCGCTCGGAGATAACGTTCGCACGTTTCAATATAGCGATCAATTTTCGTTTCGACTCTGTGTGCGTAATTGACGAGTGTGCTGTTGTATTGTAGCATTGCTGCTTGACGATTAAAAAGCACTACGTCCGTATGCATTTCCTTTACAGATTCACGCAGCTGATCCACTCGCTTCGATTCGATTACATGAGCGTCATGCAATTCTTGTAATTTTGACGCTGTAATGTGCATTTGTTCGCCAATTAGATGTGTTAAATTTGTCTGATCGGCGAACAATCGATCAATTTGTTCATTAATGTAAATTGCATCATCTTCATTAAGTGTTCCGAACAGCGTTTTACTGATAGAACCCACGAATCCGAATGGCACACTTCTCCTTTTTATCGTATGAGGAAAAGGCTCGGGTTCTTCATTTACGAGCTTGGTGTCACTCGATACTTTGCGTAATTCATCCACCAATGATCCAGCGCGCGCGAGTTGATCATTGATGAATTCCACGCGGAGTAATTCGCGGCACGAAATCGGTGAATTTACGCGACTGCAAGAATCGTGAACTCCGATTAATTGTTTTCCATCATCTGGAAAATGCTTTAAAAAATTGTCTAATTCAATAAAAACAGTTACTGTCCAGTCAGCATGTTGTAAACGAAGGGGCGAAACTTTTTCAAAATAAAGTCCCGGCCGCTCGTTCGCTGGAATGAGACGATAAGTATTGTTTATGCTTTGCTGGCCATTCACTAGGCTCAGCACGGTCACGAGTACCGAGAGTAGCACAATGATCGGACGCTGCATAGTGGTGAGCAGCAACAGTCGTTGATCTTCGTTGAGGATGATGGACGGTTGAATATAGATGTGTTGAGTATAGGCGTAACGTTGAGCGTAGATGTAGTGGGGAGTATAGATGTGTGGACGGTGATCCTCGCGTCAGCCTGCAAGTCGATGCGTAGACTATATATTTCACACGCATACACATACGATCGCAACACACACATACTCTATACCCTATTCATACGCAAGTTTGATTTTGTCAACGTGTTTGCGAAAGCGAATTCCGTCCTTCGTTTCCAACACCACGTTGCTTTTATCAGAGATTTGAATTATTTCATATGGTCCATGATAATGAGCGTCAAACTTTCCCTTTTTCGGTTCTTTTAAAACGTATACGTTATCACCGACTTTTCCCTTGAAAGATCGTGTATGACGATCATAAATGGTTTTTGATTTTTCCTTGGCACAATTTAAATTATTTCCGGCCATTTCGCGAATTTCCGATAAGCGTTTAATTAGTTCGGTTAAATATGAATTATAAGTCGCGAGTTTATCATCAGCAGGAAATTCACTGGGCAATCGGGCAATCTTTCCGAACACGATCTCGTGAGGGGTAAAATTCGTCGCTTCGTGTACGCTGGTATTGTACGACAATTCAGCGAATGGAAGCAAGCGATCCCAGTCATCGTATTCAGTCGCGTAATGTTTTATGTATTCGGTCAAAACGATGTGACTGCGCTCAAGCGCGCCATTCGTTTGCGGCCGATAACCTGATGTTGTTAATGTCTTGATCTTGAATATTTTTGCGAGTTCTGTGAAAATAGAACTCGTGAACGACGTTCCGCGATCTGTTAAAATGGCTCGCGGGGCACCAAATTGTCCAAACAATCTACGTGCCACGGCCTCTGCGATTGTCGTTGCCTTTAAATCAGGGATGGGCTCGGCCAAACAATATTTTGACAGATGATCCTGCATCGTCAAAATATGTTTATTGCCGTGTGGTGTTGTCGGAAGGGGTCCCACAGTATCGAGAGAGACCTTATCGAAAACATCCGCAGGTGTGTCCGTTATGAGCATTGGTTCGCGCGTTTTGTGCGCACAAGCTTCTGCTCTTGACATCCCTTGCAACAACGAATAAAATTTTGAACATCATTTCGCAAGAGAGGCCAGTAAAAACGTTCCCGAATTCGACGATACGTTTTTGTCACTCCCTTATGACCTCCTACGAGACTTTCATGATTTTCTTTTATGATTCTTTCCCGAACTTCAGCAGGAGCCAGTTGGACTTTTCCGTAGCAAATCTCTACTGAAATCCGCGATTCAGTAAAAATCTCGTGAATCATTTTCAAAAATGCATTCGGAGTGAGATCATCGGTGAAATCTCCAGCTCGCGAGAGACGAATCGAATTCGTGTTCTCTCGAGCCAAGATTTTTCGCAAATTTTTCAAACCAGCGTGAATATTTTCCGCTGTCGTTTCGTCAAAATATTTCTTTTTGACGATGACGCTGAATATTTTGTAGCGACCACGTGGTGTTATTGCAATTTGTCCAATTTTTAAATTTCGCCTTTTTATTTCGGAAGAATCAATCACTCCGAGATCGGACAATAATTTTCCTATCGGAGTGGTTAATTCGCCGTCTGTTGCAATAAAATGCACGTAATTGCCACGACTATACGTAAGACATTCACGTGTTCCTGCAATTTTATTTTTCATTGGAATATTTTCTTCTTCCGAACTATCCGAGATTGATTTTTCTCGCCGTTCGGATTTCGTCATTACACGATTTTTCTTCTTACGAGCGCGACGCTCGTATGAGTCGGTGGAATCGACCATACATAAAGAATCATGCATATCATTTCGCACTTGAGGCAGGTCAGGGCTCTGTGTATTTGGTATATGGGACCGTGCGGGAAAGGAAACAGCGGGGGCCCGAACTTGAGACGGCGGCCATGCTGAATTCCTCTGCGATAGCGAAGGGTCCTTGGCTATTTGCGCTGGCGGGGCACGGGGAGCGCACGGCGTAGAGCGAGCTGTCGGAGTCACCGGCATACGCGGCATCGAGAAGCGAGAGAATTGAGGCAACTCGCTTACTTTGTCCAGCACACGCGCTGCCGTATTTTCTCTCTCCCTCTCTTCGCACTCGTCATCGGCGTCTGTCTCTTTCTCGGTCACATGTGGCTTATGATTTTTCAAAAGGCTCGTTCTTCTCAAGAGTTCGCCTTCTGTCAAATCTTGTGTGCGTGCAGCCAGCTCTTTTATGCGCCTCTCGAGCTCTGCATCTTTATTTTCGTCATCGTAGGGATCGAGTTCATCTAATCTTTCTTGAACACTCTCCTCTACGACGTCGCCTTCCGATAAATGGTCCAAAAATTCCTCGGGCTTTTCCACGCTTTCCTTCTCTTGGAATCTCTCCTCCAATTGACGAATACTAACGTCAAATTTTCGGAAAGATTCTTGCAAACCCGGGGAAATTTTGGTCGCTCGTTCAATAATTTCTAGATCTTCGTTTGTACTATCGTCAGTATCACCGACAATAGGATCAATTATTACTGCTAGCTCTCTTTCCTTTAATTCTTTTAATTTATCCTCGTCTGATTTCTCAACATCAGATGAAGGAATTTTCCTACTCGTTGTTTGAGGGGTTGTTTTAATTTTTACAGGGCGTTTTGCGGGTAAAAGAGGAGCAGGGAGCATACTTCGATGCAATCTCTGCACAGGGGGTTCCGAACCTTCAGTGCTCGAGCTTGCTGTCGAAGGAGGGGGCAATGCGGCCTTCGCGCCGGCGGCCCTTGCTTGAGCGACGCGCGTACGCGAGGCTATCGCGCTCCTTTCCAACTCCGTTGGTTTCCTCGTGGAAATTATCGGACGTTTTGCTGTTGTAGCTTTTCCCGTGGGCGCTCGGGTTGGATCTGAGTTTAATCTCGGCCTTCCCACGCCTCGTGCTTCCTTGTTTATTGGTAACAATTTCGCAGGTGGCGCGGATGAGTCTGAACTCGACGCATTACCAGAATTCACGGGATTTCGTGACAATGCATCGGCATTTGCGTTCAAACGACCAGGCTTGTAGACAAACTGATAATCAAAATTTTGCAATTTTAATCTCCAACGAATGAGACGTTTTCCCGGGTCATTCATTGAACCAATCCACTTAAGAGGCTCGTGGTCGCAAATCAATTTGAATTTTCGCCCATATATATACGGTTGAAAATGTTCAAATGCCGCAACCACGGCTAAACACTCCTTTTCAGTCGTGTAGTAATTTTTCTGTGCCTTGGTGAGGATACGAGAGTAGTAAGCAATGGGTTTTTCTTGCCCTTCATGCTCTTGACTTAAAATCGCTCCCACGGCAAAGTCGGAGGCATCCGTTGTAATAGTAAACGGCTTAGAAAAATCAGGGTATTGCAGAACGGGTTCTGTACACAGTGCCGCTCGCAAATCCCTGAAACTCCGATCTTGTTCGAGACCCCAAATGAATTCTTTTCCCTTTTTAAGGAGGTCGGACAATGGCTTGGCTCGAGCGGAAAAATTCTCGATAAATCTTCGATAATATCCCGCGAGTCCAAGAAATTGTCGAATAGCTTTTTGTGTTTTTGGTGCTGGAAATTTTTCCATCGCCATTAACTTTTTCGGGTCAGGTCGCACTCCCTCACGGCCGATAATGTGGCCAAGATACGCGACCTCCCTCCTTAAAAATTCGCATTTATCGGGTTCAAGGACCAGATTTGCGTCCTCGAGACGAGCCATGAGACGTCTTACCTTTTTCGTGTGCTCGTCTAATGTTCTTGCAAAAATTACGATGTCATCCAGGTACACGAATAATTCAGTGCCCTGAAGACCTCGCAAAACATTATCCATCAAGCGCTGAAATGTTGCCGGCGCATTTTTCAATCCCTCGGGCATTCTGACATATTCATAATGTCCGTTGGGTGTGGAAAACGCCGTTTTCGTGCGATCTTGAGGATCCATCGGTATTTGTTGAAACCCGCTGGCAAGGTCAAATGTGGAAAAATATTTCGCTTGACCCAGCTGATCGAGTATTTCAACGATGTTAGGCAAGGGGTACGCGTCGGCAATGGTTTTCTCGTTCAGTTTCCTGAAGTCGATTACCATGCGCATTCGCGGTCTACCTTGCGAATCAGGTTTTTTTGGTACAATCCAAACGGGTGAATTGTACGGAGATTGAGACGGCACAATAACCTCGTCACCAAGTTTCTTAGTTATTTGTCGTTCAATCTCTTCTTTATGCACGATGGGAAAACGATATTGACGAGTGTTTAACGGGATCTCGTCAGTCGTCGGAATCTTGTGATACACCCGATTGGTACATGGTAATCTGTCACCAGGTAACCTGTATCGCTCGGGGAACTCCTCGACAAGTTTCCTCACATGATCTCGGTCAACAGCCGTCAAATCATGTAAGCGAAGAGCTTTCATTATTGCTTCTACGCGATTTGTTGGGGGTTCCTCGTCTTCGCTTGCCGAAGAACTATACTCTTGATCTATTTCAAACGCAGGATTGCAATATTCGAAAGGAATCAATTCTTGAGGAGTAACTTCGATATTCACGTCCTCTGATAAGGTATTGACGGCCATTACATGGAAAACGCCATTGGTTTGGGAGACCAATGCCTCACCAATGTACAATCCATCAATCGTGTCAATTCGCGGCAAGTATCCTTCCTTCAATTCAGGATTTACCGTCGCTATTGGAATCGTTTCGCGCGTGCGAGCTCTAATGCGAAAAATTTGCGCTTTAGGTTCGTCGCGTTTGATACTGGAGTGACCCGTCGATGAGAGAATCTTATATTCTCCGTCCTCGTACTCCGAGCCGAGAAAAGGCTTGGGACGAGTCGGCTCACTGTGCGTCACGAGAGTGTTATAATGAAATGAAATTTCAGCCTTCTCTTGACGCAAGTACGGTTTTCCGATTATCCCCTTGCATTTCACCGGGAGACTACGAACGACATGAAAAATATTCGGTATGTCAGTGAAATGAAGTTTGACTGTTCCTACCGTGTACAAAAAATTTTCGGTTATTCCAGAAATTTTTACTCGTTCGTCTAAATTGACAAGAACGTCGCCCTTAAGGGATTCAAATTTGATGATATTAATGTCCGCGCCTGTATCGATGAAAAAATTTTCGCTCCCCTCGATAAGTTCCGGGGCCCGTAAACGTATTACAGGTGATTCACCGACAATCGTTGTCCATAGTACAATCCGAACTTGACTCTGAGAATCTTGTCCGGGTTTTTCATACCGTTCCCTCGAATCCTGAGAACGATGTGACAATTGTGAAATTGCACGTGTACCGGAATTCGAGATGCTCGCGGGTATTGCCTCACCCCGCGGGGGTTCTATTTCTTTTAATAAGGGTCCCGCGCGTGGTGCGTCGCGTGGCGAATGTGAGCGCTTATTTAATGGGCATCCCATACAACCGCGTCCACGAGCGCAACACGTTCGAGGATCACAATTTTGGTGATAAAATTCGATTCCAGGGCTCGGAGGTCTTGGTGAAAAATTTCGATCGGGTTTTAAAATACTCGTTGGTTGTCGATCTTGAAAAGAGACAGACCGAGCGGGGCTCGGTGTGCGATACCTCTCATGATCTACGTATCCCGTGCGATTAAATGCTGGCGACGGAGAACGCGATTCCTTACCGAAATTTTGCGGATATTCACGTCGAGTAAATCGCACGTGCGATTCTTCATCCGTTTTTGCTCGGCTATATCGTGAGCTTCGAATTGCGAGACGTTCGGCAATTTTGAAAGCATCTTCAAGGTTTGCTGGTTCTCGCATATCGACAGGCTCACTAATATGCGTTGGCAATGCGTCAATGAACGAACGAAGAGCAATTTTGCTCAAATGGTCGGAATTATTAGCCACGTGAGCGCCGTCGTTTTCTTCTCTCCAGGCACTGTGTCCACTGGAAAGAAGAATTCGAATCCTATCGTAAAATTGTCCGACGGTTTCATCACGCTTCATTCGCGCTCGTGTGAGTTCCTGTACATAATAATCAAAGGTTTTTCCGCTCGCGAGTCGCGATTTTAATGTGGAAATTAATTCGTCCACCGTGTTAATTCGTTTACCGTAAACGCAATTTCTCACGTTACCGCGTAATCGAGAAATTATCGCGCTGACGTATTCAGCTTCAGCACCCGGAGGAATAAAAGTCGACCAATTGCGTATGTCCTGAAGGAAATCCTTCAGGGCCATATTCGTGCCATCGTACACGGGTATGTTAAGCATTCGATTTTGCAGCGACATGCTCTCCACCATGCTTGTCATGGTGGCCATGAGCTCTGTCGCATTTAAATTCGCGGACGCGTTTCTACTCGATTCGTCCGTCATGGTGGTTAATTGTTTGTTGTTTAGTCGGGATTTATTATCGTGTTATCGTTTTCCTTTTTTTATTTTTATTTACGGAAAATCTAAAACCCCGTCGCACCCAAAGGGTACCTCGTGGGCAACAATAAACTCGGAAGAAACGCCCTCGACTGATAACGTAGTGGTACCAATGAAGTTTGCGTTTGGGTAGTAAAAATTTACAGTATTTATTGCAGGGTTTAAGAGCGACGCGGCTCTGATTACGTTTGTTGTTGCGCCAGTGTCTACAATGAATCTCCCAAACCCGTTTATAAGACCGGGGGAATAAAAAATAAAAGTGATTATTCCCGCTGGGATTTCCGCGGGTACACCTACCGGGAATTCGCGCTGAACCATCGAAAATCGCAAAAGAGAAAAATTTTTGTTGTGACCATAAAACAAAAGTACGAAAATTTGACGCTCGCTAATATTTGTCGGTTTTTATATCAATGAAAAAAAAATAAAATTTGACGATTTTCAAGAATTCGATTTCGCAAATTTACGAGTTCAAATTAACACTTATTATCTACAATGTATTCCAACGATCACCAGTCTCGGAGGGGAAATGGCAAGGCAGCTATCCCACCGCTGCCACCAATTTATTTGTTACGTACGGACGTAACAGGAGAGAATTATTTCCCCCATTCACTTACCGTGATTTAATTTTTTCGGGTTGCCTTGCCTCGTCCTATACAGGCCCCTTCCCGTCGCAAAATGGGTGATCGTTCGAAATGATAACTTCAGTGTCGAATAAAGTTAAAATACTTCTAATTTTATTAGTCGTAGCGGTTAATGAATATATAGGAACAGTACATACATAAATATTCCGCCCGCAACTAAACTATTTCGCTAACCTGATCCACACACACACATTCGTTACTCACTCGTGCTGACCCACTCCGAACAACGTATCCTAGAGTTGCAGCAATTGCACCGAATCCTGCCGATTATCGTAGCTTGAATCTCGGTGTCACACACACACGAACAGCCAAAAGCAAGTTTGAATAAGTAAGTTAAATTCACAGTCACCAAACAGTTTGAATAATCATATAAGTTTCACGGCGTTCCCCCGACACAATAGCCCACTATGCGATACTGATCTCGCCTACACGCAGATCAGATTTACAGCGCGACGCAGGGAGGACGCAGAGATTCCGGATTCACAGTTGTATTAAACAGCCAAAACAGTTCGAATATTTATATAAAAATTACGGGTGCTCGTGACACACTAACCCACTATGTGGTACTCGTCCCGCCTACACGAGGACGAGATTTACGACACGGCGCAGGGAGGACACGGAACGACCCGGAGTCTCAGCTCTTAGGTGTTAACCCTTTTAATTTCCGTCTAAGACTGATTTCTCCGTCGCCTCAAGAGTAGGATTTTTCCCCTCTCGGGCGACCGAGGAATCAGCTCCTGGGTTTTTTCCAGAACTCAAATTTCCATTCCACGTGCAAAACTCCTGACATGGTCGTTCTGCACCCGCGTGAATCCAGAGACTCTGTCGTTCTCACGATCGCGAACTGCTGCATCGCCGAATAACTCGGACGAGACGACAGCTCGCGAGCTGCAAATTTTATATTATGGCTATCGTAACGGATATTCCGTTCTTGAAATCAAGAGTGAGCGCATCGCGCGAGCGTAACACGATATTGAACAAAAATGCAATTTCAGGTCTACAAAAATAATCAATTTTCAAATACTCAATTATTCAAATGCATTAAAGTAACTATTGAAATAATTATTGAAATTTCAAAGAATGTATACTTCAAGTATTCAAGTATTCAAGTATTTCGGGATGTAACAGGGCCAAGGAGTAGTTTTGATTTTTTTCGACTATTTCTTTCTATTTTTTCTAAGTGCAAATTTGCAAATGGCGGCCCCAAAAACCCTGGCAATGAGCACTCATTAAGCAATTGTTTTGCATTTTTGGTCCGCAATCTTGACATTCTAAACCTTAAGCGCAGATTCATAATCAGCGATGTAACAAACTTCTGAGGCCCAACTGTCCTTCTTATGAAACAACTTTTTGCATTTTTGGTCTATTATTTAAAATTTTTAATTTGTAAATAGTGTTCAAAATAACTTAAGGTTCCTCTTATTTAATTTCGAATTTAGTAACGATCAACCGAAGTGTTCAGATTGCAATTGAATTTTTTTTTGAAGTGAAACTTCAAAGCTAGTCCAGTAAAAAAGAGAAAAAATGAGACTTTTTCTCGGATAAACCCGAAAACTTGATATAAGGGTAATTCAATGATTCTGAATCGAATGGTGCTAATTTTTTTGCACCCAGGCACTGAGGTTTTGAGATAAAGGGTTTAGATGGGGTTATCTCAGAATCTAAATGTTTGATCGAAAAAAGTTTGACACAAAAGTTGTAGAGAATTAAAAAATGCCTAAAGAAAGCGGAGGGATCCATCCTCCTACTTGCAAAAATAAGCAAGAAAACTTGCAGAAAATATTCTAAAGCGTAAGGGTAAAAGTGGGGAGAAGTCCCGCCTCGCCGTCGCACAGTGGGGCCAAATCCCAAAAAGTTAGCCAAAAGTCGAAAACGTTACAAATTCGGCTGAAAGTCAGTACTCGGGGGTTTTTAGGGTCGCTGATTACGAATCCGAAGTCAAAATTGGAAATAAAAACAAAATGGCGGATTTGAAGTCCCAAAAAGCTGGCAAAAAGTCGAAAGCGTTATAAATTCGGCTGAAAGTCAGTACTCGGGGATTTTTGGGGTCGCTGACTATGAATCCGAAGTCAAAATTGGAAATAAAAACGAAATGGCGGATTTGAAGTCCCAAAAAGCTGGCAAAAAGTCGAAAGCGTTATAAATTTGGCTGAAAGTCAGTACTCGGGGGTTTTTGGGGTCGCTGACTATGAATCTGAAGTCAAAATTTGAAATAATAACAAAATGGCGGATTTGAAGTCTCAAAAAGCTCGCAAAAAGTCGAAAGCGTCATAAATTCGGCTGAAAGTCAGTACTCGGAGGTTTTCGGGGTCGCTGATTATGAATCCGCAGTCAAAATTTGAAATAAAAACAAAATAGCGGGTTCTATTTTTTGGTAAAAAATTAGCGTTACTAAACGTAAAAACTATTTCAAATATTCCGCTCGAATGCTAACACAAGACTACAACTTTTATGTGCAGACATTTTTTTTCAATTACTTCAAATTTCCGAGATATATTCATTTGGAAAGAAAACGGCGATTTGTAAAATTTTTAATTTAAAAATGTGAAGAAATTCACAAATTAGTAGCACTTTAATATAACCAATTATGGGGCACATCTGAGATGGTCGAAAAAAAGTGGCTGAGTTGACAGAGAATCCCTCATATATAGATATAGCGCTCTTCAACTCGCCCGACCGCGACACGCTGCTTGGATGGGTGCCAATGTATTTCAGTGTACAATAAAGACCGCAATAAAATTCAAGAAAAATATTCAATTCAAGAAAGACATTCCGCGTCGTTAATGTACGAAATTCAGAAAACTATGTTTTATATTGCAAAAACTCGTAGCAATGGCACGCGCGTAGCTAAGCGCAGCCATTTTCGATGTTTTCCATTCAATAATACATCCATCTACAACATGTGATAGGTCAGCTCGTGGAACACTGTGGAACTTATCAACTTTTCTCTACGTTTTTAGAATTTTCACTTGTAATTTTCCGTGAATTTTCGTACAAATGATTCATTGATTATTATCGCATGAACTATTATTATCAATTTTCAGTTACACAATGATTTTCTACTCACTTTCAGCTGTTGATTCCATTCAAAAAAATTCGAATCGGATGTATTGTCAAGTTTCGGCGTCCTGTTCAATACAGCGTTGAAATGGTCATTTACTGCACGACGCGTCGAGCTCAGTAGGGTAATAGGGCCAGTCCTGTCCCAAGATCCCTACCCCGACATTTACCGACCTTTTTCAAGCGAGACTCGAGCCACTTAGCCGAGACTCGAACCACTTAGCCGAGACTCGAACCACTTCGCCGAGACACAAACCGCGTCGTGAGTCATGCGCGGCTTGCGGATGGTGGGTGGCGGACGGTGGGTGGCGGGTGGCAGGTGGGTGGCGGGTGGCTGGTGGGCGGTGGGCGGTAAGGGGCGGGGGGGGGATTTTTTTCGTTAGCATGTGTTGCGTGTATGTGCGTGTATGTGCGTGCATGTGCGTGTGTGCGGGGGGCGGGATGGGGGAGTCTTGGGATTTTCGATTAGATGCCCGTGATTTTTTGAAGAAAGCGTTAGATGAAGGCGTCGTCGATGGCGTTGACCCGCACGCGCGCTCTCTCTCTCTCTCTCGCTCGCTCGCGCGCTCTCTCTCTCTCTTTCGCTCGCTCGCGCTCTCTCTCTCGCTCTCGCTCGCGCGCGCTCTCACGCGCAGAGTGTCGAGTGTCAAATTTACGATGTATACAAATGTACACAAACATGGTCCAACTTTTTTCGTCGCGACGCATGCGGATATTATCAACACATAGCTGCATAGACGATCATCGGTTCACAATTTTCAAAATATATTTTTGTGGAGTGAGGGAATTTACTCCTCAAGTATTAAATGTATGGTCCGTCTCACTCTTACGCTCTTTCACGCTCTCTCTCACTCTCTTTCTCTCTCTTTCATTTGCGCTCTAGATCTTATGCATCCCCATGTTTTGAACCATGAGATTGTGAGGGCGAGAGGTTGGGATCTATTGACGTTCTCGATTTTTTTCATTCCGAGTTGATCACGCATTCCGTTGACTTCTCTGTTTTTTTCATTCATACATTTTTTTTTTCGTCCTTAACGTTACGATTATAAAATGGATGCGGAAAAGTGTAGAAAAATTCTGGCGACTATGAAAAAGGGATATTCCGCGCACAAGGATAAACCTCCTTCAAACGTCAAAGTGCGGAGGTTTATCGCGTTCAGTGATCGCAATGTGGCTCTATTGCGTAAAACTTTGCAGACGTCTTATCTGAATGTTGGTGCGAAATTGCGCATTCAAGCAACAATCGCGGCCTTAATATCGCTGGCGGAAAAATTGAAAAAAAGTGGTTCGGGAGTGTCAGTGCCTAAAGTGAAGTGGGCGGATATGGACTCGGCATTTAAATCCAGGATAACCACAGGGCTTGTGATTAATATAGCGCACAAAGATCTCGGACATTTTTTGGATGATGCGGCAAAACTAATCATCGAGCGACTAACTGAGTCATTGCGAATTCATGGCAATTTAAAAGTTAATGTAACGCTAATTTGCATATTTCGCATCGTGAAAAGTGCCGATATTATTGAGGAGGAAAAAGCGTTTCAGACTGCGAACGCGGTAATATTACCAACGACAAATATCGTGGAGTGGTTTGACGATCACGTAAAAAGTATCTTGCCGACGCAAGTTGAAGATTTTGAGGAGAACGAATCTGGTTGGACGCTCCATGAAATTGTGCACCTTCGCGTAAATGTAAATCGCTACATACCATTGCGAGGGGGTATATCAACGTACACAAGTATGCCAAAATTTGTGCAGAAAAAACATGCAGTGGTGAATATTGAGAACAATGACCCATATTGTTTTTTATGGTCAGTGACCGCTGCTATCTCACCACTACCTCCAAGACATAAGGAACGACCAAGTTCTTATCCGCATTTCCGTGAAGTGCTAAATTGGGAGGGATTCGATTATCCCATGAGCATTGGAAATGTGAAAAAATTTGAAGAATTGAATAAGCTAGCCATCAACATCTATGGCATAGAAGAAGGCGGGGATGAGCAAAGTGCAATAGTGCCGGTATATTTGAGTTCAAACCAATCGCAAAAACCAACGATTCACTTGCTAGTTGTGGAATGTGAGGACTACGACGACGACGACGACGACGATCACGACGACGAGGACGACGACGACGATGAGGACGACGACAACGTTGGCGATGATAAGTTTCAACTGCGGAAGCCAGTACATCACTTCGCTTGGATTAGAAATTTATCTGGTCTGGTCGGCGCTCAAACTTCAAAAGATGAGCATCGTAAGTGGATATGTGACAGATGTTTGTGTCACTTTAAAACGAAATTTATCCTCGAAAAACATTGCGTTGACTGCGTAAATATAAATAAAACATGTCGAGTCATATTACCCAAGGCGGAAGAGGCAATTTTAAAATTCAAAAATTTTCGAAACAAAGAGAGCGTTCCATTTGTAATTTACGCTGATATGGAATGTCTCCTTGAGCCGATTATTAACCAACAGAATAATCAAAAACGCACACCTCGCACTATCAGTTATCAAAAACACACACCTCACAGTATCGGCTATTATTTAAATTGTTCGTTTGACGATTCAATGACCGAGTATAAGAACTATCGCGGTAAAGACTGTATCAACTGGTTTATGCAAGAATTGTTCAAATTCTCAAGCACTCTTGATGCGCGAATAAGAAATATCATACCAATAGAGAAATTAAACGCCGAGAAGTGGCGTAAATTCCATTCAGCTAAAATTTGTCACATATGTGAAAAACCCTTTGTCCCCGGATGTGTAAAAGTTCGGGACCATTGCCATTTTTCGGGGAAATTTCGTGGTGCAGCTCATCAAGATTGTAATTTGAATTATACAAAATCTCACGTAGTTCCCATTGTCTTCCATAATCTCTCGGGTTATGATTCGCATTTTCTGATTCGAGCATTGGCCACGGCATTCAAGGGAACGGTACAACTCTTGCCTGTAAATAAAGAACAATATATCTCATTTACAAAAATCGTCAAAGGTACTTGTATACACTATCGATTCATTGATTCATACGGTTTCATGCCAAGTAGTCTTGAAAAATTGGCCTCTTACCTCACAAATGATTGCAAATTAATTACACGTAAGCATTGTAATAGTGCAATGGAACTGGAATTATTAGCGAGAAAGGGGGTTTTTCCCTATGATTATCTCGATAGCTGGACGAGACTCGACGAGACTGAATTGCCGAGTAAAGATAAATTCCACTCTAAACTCTACAACGAGGACATTACGGACGAGGATTATGCACATGCACGTGACGTTTGGACAACATTTAAAATAAAAACTTTGGGTGAATATTCGGACTTGTACCTCAAGACTGATATATTGCTTCTTGCTGATATTTTTGAAAACTTTCGATCCAACTGTTTGACGGCATACAATCTCGATCCACTGCACTATTACACAGCGCCAGGTCTTGCGTTCGAAGCTATGCTCAAATGCACCAGTATTGAACTTCAACTCTTCACAGATATTGATATGCTGTTATTTATCGAGCGGGGTATTCGGGGTGGTGTGGCTCAATGCTCAAATAGATACGCGAAAGCCAACAATCGGTACATGAATTCCGACTTCAATGAAGACGAAGATGAGACCTACTTGATGTATTTTGATGTAAATAATTTATACGGTGCAGCGATGAGTAATGCACTGCCCTATAACTCCTTCGAGTGGGTAGAGAATTTTGATGCGAGTACGATTCAATCGCTACCCGATGACGATGCGATCGGATATATATTCGAGGTTGACTTGGATTATCCTGAAGACATTCACGAGCTCCACAAGGATCTTCCCTTATGTCCCGAACATTTTACACCTCCGGGATTCAAACAGTCGAAACTTATAACAACTTTATTATCAAAACAGAGATATGTCATACATTTTCGGAATTTAAAACAAGCTCTTACCCTCGGTCTTCGTATAACGAAAATTCATCGAACTTTAAAATTCAAACAAAAAGCATGGCTTAAAAAGTATATTGATTTGAACACTAAACTGCGTAAAAAATCGAAGAATGAATTTGAGAAAAACTTTTTCAAACTCATGAATAATGCAGTTTTCGGCAAGACAATGGAAAACGTTAGGCGACATCGTGATGTTAAGCTTGTGACGAAATGGGATGGGCGTTTTTGTGCAAAGGCTTTAATCGCCAAGGCGACATTTCACAGCTGCACGGTTTTCGATCACGATATGGTGATAATTGAATCAAATCGAGCCAAAGTGAAATTTGAGAAACCTATATACCTTGGGTTTTCAATCCTCGACATGTCGAAAATCCTCATTTACGACTTCCATTATAATTACATGAGGAAGAAAAATTTTGATCAAGTCAAACTACTGTACACCGATACTGACAGTCTTATTTATCACATCACAACTCCCGATATATACAGCGACATAAAGGCATACATACAGCGACACCGATATATACATCCGATTATGAGACCAACAATCCCCACGGCATACCATTAGCTAATAAAAAAATATTGGGACTGATGAAGGATGAGAATAAGGGGAAAATAATGAAGGAATTTGTGGGTTTGCGAGCCAAACTGTACGCCTTCAGGGTTCGACGCGAGAAAAAAAGAGAGGAGAAAAAAGCAAAAGGCATTCGAGCAGCAACGTTAAAATCGATTCAATTTAATGATTATAAAGAGTGTCTATTCCGTCATAAAAATGTAGAAAAAACTCAGCACATGATTCGTAGTCGGAAACATATTGTCGAGACTGTTGCTCAGTCCAAGTTGACGCTCAGCTGGAATGACAATAAAAGAATTTTACTTGAGAATTCTACCGACACGCTACCATGGGGCTATGAGATTAATGAAAATATGGGCGAATGATGTTAACGAGGAAAAAACTCAAAAAAAAAAAAACATTTGAAAAAAAAACGATTTAAAAGAACTGTAAATATTTACAAATTATACCAAAAATATAATATGTATAAGCAATTATTTTTTATGCAATGGATTTTGTAAAAAAAAAAAAAAAAAAAAAAAAAAAAAAAAAAAAAAAAAACGGAAAAAAGGTTTCAAAAAACTGTTAATGTATTAGTGTTTAAGGATTATACCAAAAATATAATATGTATAAACAATTATTTTTTATGCGTCAGATTTCAAAAAATGTATAGAAATCTATGAATTTGGAAAAAAAAAAAAAAAAAAAAAATATTAAAAAAGGTTTTGAAACTGTAAATGTAAGAATGTTTAAGAATTATGGTAAATATATAATAATATGTATTAACCATTATATTTTATATGGCGTATTTTGAAAAATATTTTATAAATCTATGAATTCGAAAAAAAAAATGTATTCACCTATTTGATCTCCCCCCAACGATGCATTTTTCAGATACGTTTCTCGACGTTTACCTCGTAATTTTCCAATAAAAAACGAAATATACATGAATCATCGATGAAAATCATTTCGAAATCCTTTCTATCGCGAAAAAAGCGTTCCTTGGAAAAAAAAAAAAAATCATCCAAACTCTTAGATTCACAAATCAGCTTTATTAATCCAAGTGTTGTGGGTATCATCGAATCCCAACCATTTTACAAAAATTTTATCACCGCGCTTTCGTAGAACTTTTTCAATCAGATAAATATCTGGATATTTGACTTTCAACAGTTCTTGTTCGTAAAATCCACCGGCGATGGGCTCGTTCTGATAATCATCGATATTATATGTCACAGGATTGGTATTGTTCACTCGGCTGATGGTAAATATTTCCGTCGTCCAATTGGGAGTATAACCCTTCGCAAAAACATTTTCAAATTTACTTATTCGCACTTTGTCGCCAATTTTGAATTTTTTCTTTTTCGCTGGTTCACAATTCTTCTTCTTGAATACACGCTGAAGTAGTTGTTTTTCATTTCCAGCATTAACATTTCGCGGTTTCATACGAATAGTGCGATGCGTGGAATTATTGTAATCAGCGAGTAAATTATCGAGAATATCGATCCATTTGTACTTTCCACGTAAGCTAAATTGCATCCACATTTTATTTTTCAATGTGCAATTAAATCGTTCACAGATGGATGCCTTCAAGTTGCTGTATGTCGAGTACATGTGAATATTATATTTCCGCATGAGAGATTCAAAATCTGAATTATAAAATTCTTTTCCGCGATCAACGTGAAGTTTCATTGGCACGCGTCCCTCGCTGAGAATAGATTTCATAGCTCTCATTGTATCCTTGCCATTCTTGCTTTTCATGGGAACGGCCCATGCATATTTGGAGAATATATCGATGCAGGTGAGGAGGAACTTGTGTCCAGAGTTTTCGTTCGCGTACGTTGACATATCCACCAAATCGGCTTGCCAGGTTTCATCCAAGCCACGTATATCCACGCGGCGACGTGGGTAATTTCGTCGAGCGGGTTTGTGTAGTTCCCCCACCAGCGCTTCTCGCTCAATCTCACTCATTTTTGCCTCCCTCTCTCTTTGTCTCCAGAGCCGTTAATCGAGTATCGAGTTGAGAGATTAGATGTGGGATGCGAACGGTCAAATCTCGTACTGCCTGCACTTTTGCGTTGAGAGTTTTCGCAATATTTTGTATGCTTGCTTCGAGTCCTTGCACCAGCAATGAATTACTCTGATTTATCTCTTTACGCAGAAATTTTATGTTGCTGTGTGATCTTTTATGCAGCGCATTTAACGTAGCGACATCATTTGACGCTTCGGGGTCGGCAACGTTGCACAGTCGTTTTCCCTCTAAATCGTAATCACCGCTGGCGGTAGTCTTAAATCCAATACCCGGTCTGCCAGGAGGACCACGACCGTTTCCAAGCACACTCTTATTCAACTGTCGTCCAAACACGTCAACGCTCATGTTGCAAATATGCACAACATTAACACACAACGGATTAATAAATGATTTTTGCCTCACGCAACTCCTCGATTATCGATATAATTTCATTCGAATGCGATAGATTTCCGGCAGCCTGAGATGATAAGAGCAAACGTAGACGATCAACAAGCTCATTAGGATCATCCCAATAAACATAATCAAATGTTGCCGGTTTTTTTCGCGCAATCTTGTATTTCGGCATGCCTTCGCCGCTGTGTGAGTGGTCAGATATCTTGGATATGTAATTTTTGAATTTGGTGCTTTTATCCGCACGTATAGCGCCCGAGGCTTTGTAATATTTCCGATGAGCATTTGTCTCGGTGATAATTTTTTCATACGTCCGCAAATCATCCGTTGTGAAATCAACAGGCTGTTTTTTGAATAATAGCTCGACTAATCCAATGGTTTTTGCATAATTTTTCTCTCCCACACGAACGGTCGAGGATGATGATGAAAAATCTATCGGCGAATCGCCAATCATTAATTTGTCATTTGCGAGATTTCTCACACCGTACGCGACATCGAGGCTTATTTTTCTGTTTGAGCGTAACAACGAAAGATACTCGTTTATCAATTCATCGGCGCTGCTGGACATTGTTTCTCCCTCTGCCGAAAGAAAGGATTCATCCAACGATTGATCTTTCATGCTCCGGTCATACGCAACATTTTCATTCCGGTCTTTTCTCTCTTCCACCGCCGCCTTCTCCTCCTCGTCTTCATCGTCGTCTTCTTCTTCCTCCTCCTCCTCCTCCTCCTCCTCATCCTCCTTTTCCTCATCCTCATCCTCCTCGTCCTCCTCCTCCTTTTTTTCACGTTTCACATTATTTTCTTGTTTAATTTCACGCTTGATTGAGGATCTTTTGCGCGATACATTCACCAACTTCTCCAATGGTTGCACTATCGGCTGGAAAACATCTTGCATCACGCGCTCCGCATTGTCTGTGCCCAGCTTTATCATACGATGCTTTCGCCGTATAGCGTCGCTCGCTCGTACAATCTCACGCAAAACGTCTTTTTCCTCTAGAACTTTCATGTTGTCGGCGCTGGGTCAACGATGATACTGTGCTGCTATCTCCATATGATGTATTATTTATCAGTGCTGAGAAAATTGTCAAAACCTCGCCTATATCGGCCCTCATTCATTTCACTATCCTTGTCAATCATGATAAATGCATACTTGCCCGCTCGCCAACATTCCGAGCACAAATTTTTAAATTTCTCATACGTCATGTCAGTATTCACGTGATCGTTGTACACATGCCGGAGATTCATCTCATCCTGCTTGAATAGCACAACGAAATTCGTATTATCGCGTATTAGGTGCTTGGGAATGCGTGCGTATGTTTGACAAAGATAAAAACAATCGACATTTTGATGTCTTCCCATGGCGAAAAATGCACGAATATTGTCCTGTTTTTCGCACGCTACATCGTCAAAGATGAAAATTGAGTTGGGACGTGCATCGCGCGGTGTACTCACCTGTTCGTGCTCGTTGAAGGGAAAATATTCGACATCATGCACTGGCTTGAGCAAACGTTCGAGCAACTTGTACTTTGGCTGCTTCAACGACTTTGAGTATACATAGACATTTTCAAATCTCACACCATTCGGATGAGTAATAAGACTCAACAACGCATTAGTTTTGCCGCAATTTGACGGGCCGCAGAAAACCGCGCGAATGCTATTCGGTAATAAATGTCCATGACGTTTCTCCTCCTCCTTCTCGCCCCGCGTCAAAGCATCAAAATTCATTATAGGTAATCCCTGTTGCTTGGATGCCATCTTCATCACGACTAACTTGACAATAAGTATAAATAAGGTTTTTATAGTTGTCACTAGTCAGTCGGGTATTTACTCCTGTATGGACATGATCGTGCACGCTCGTGGGAGAAAAAAGTGTGGCAGCGGTCTGGTAAACAGTATCATCAATAATCTCCCCGTTGAGCTGCATTTGCCCGGTTATCAGTACTGCGGTCCTGGCACAAAATTGGCAAAACGTCTCGCTCGAGGTGATCCGGGCATTAATCCACTAGACACAGCCTGCAAACAGCACGATATCGCCTATTCGAAAAATCGTGAAAATCTCGAGGCGAGAAGCGAGGCCGATAGAGTATTGGCTGAGAGAGCTTGAAAACGAGTTTTCGCGAAAGACGCGAGTATCGCGGAAAAAGCAAGTGCTTGGGGTGTAGCGACTATCATGAAGGGCAAGAGAAAATTCGGTATAGGTGCGGGGGCGCCGAAGAAAAAGAAGATTTGTAACCTTAAACGGATTATCGGTGCTGCGAGGAAGACAATAAGTCATAGCAGTGACCCGAAGGTTAAAATTACGTCAGCTTTGAAGGGTGCACGTGCTGCTGTAAAGAGGATAGGGGGTAAACAAAAATTGCGTACACCGCGGATTCTTCCGGTGCCGGGGAAAACTGGAGGTTTCTTGCCATTCCTCGTGCCAATATTTGCCGGTCTCAGCGCTGCTGGTGCACTGACGGGTGGTGCAGCGAGTATAGCAAAAGCTGTAAATGCTGCTCAAGCTGCTAAACGTGAGTTGGAGGAGAGCAAACGACATAATAAAACAATGGAATCCATCGCATTGGGCAGGGGTTTGCATCTCAAGCCATACAAGAAGGGTCTCGGTCTCCATATTGGGTCAAAAAACGTAAAATAACGCTACCACGCCAAGCACTCACCGACGTCGATATTCTCAAGTACGCGAAATCCATGGAAATTCCCCATTTTCGTGGTGTTTTCATGCGAAATGATCTGCCAAAGGGTGGACCGTGGAAACGTGATTCTGCGATTATTAATCTCGATGAGCGTAGTGGACCAGGCACACATTGGGTCGCATACAAAAAGATTGGCGGCAAAGTCGTATACTTTGACAGTTTCGGTGATCTTCAACCACCGTCCGAACTCATGAGATATCTCGGTGTGCGTAGCGTTAATTACAATTATATACGATATCAGAACTACGACACGATAGAGTGCGGACATTTATGCCTTAAATTTCTCTGCAAACAGCTTAATCGAAAAGACATTTATAGCCTATATAAATGTGCATCGTGATGAAATCAGTATCAGTATCGCGCGATCAGCATGGATGATAGTTTCACCCTGACAATATCGGGGACATCTTCTATCCTCGAGGCGCAATATTTTCCCCCAATTGAACTTGACGCGCACAAAAATTATACTCTCGGACTCGTTGAGCTGTTAACCTTCAATTCTATTCCCAACATAGACGCGGGCAATGATAAATTTTACGCGGGCGATGAGATAGTAACGATACCCACCGGCAGCTACGAAATTGAAGATATTGAGGCATACTTGCAATCAGAGTTGACCAATAAGAATATAAGCATTACAATTAAACCCAATAACAATACGCTGCGAAGTGAAATTGCGTGTAATCGCGATATAAATTTTTCACCCGACGATTCAATTGGATCTCTATTGGGATTCACCCGGCGCATCCTCAAAGCTAATAAAAACCACAAATCTGATTTTCCGGTGGCTATTCTGAAAGTGAACGCCTTGCGTGTCGAATGCAGCATCACAGCAGGTGCATATATAAACGAGCAAAAAGTCCACACAATTCACGAATTTTTTCCACTCGCACCACCGGGCTATAAAATCATTGAAGTTCCGTCGCACGTCATTTATCTGCCAATAACGAGCAAGACAATAGATCATATTCAGCTTCGAATAGTAGATCAAGACGGTGATTTAGTCAATTTTCGTGGTGAGGTTATAACCATACGATTGCACATCAAATCCGGATGATGGGTATAGTCTTTAATAGAACAACAACGTCAACTGTGAATAATAATAGGGTACCATGGGTAAAGGCAATCAGTCGTCGAACTACATTCAGAGGACTAACACCTCAAAACGTGCAACTGTTGAAGAGCCTCGGCCTTCACGTTCGTGGCAAAGGACTGTAAAACATTACTTTTTCTGTGTGCTTTGCATTTGTTGTGCAAGATGGCGGAAGCAATAGTGAATATTCACACACCAATTATCTTTGACGAATCTATCGTACACTCGGAGATTCACGCGCACCAGCCATACGCCTCATCGACGTTCAACAACAGCGATGAAATACGTATTGCTGTTCAGCATCAAGATCTCTGTCTACTACCGAGCGAAAGTTCTCTTCATATATGCGGGAAATTGAGTAAACCCAATGATGCTCCATGCACCACCACTAAACTCGTAAATAATGCAATTTGCCATTTGTTTGAGGAGATACGTTATGAACTCAATGCCATAGAAATCGATCGAAATAAAAATGTTGGGCTCACGAGTCTGATGAAGGGTTACGCGTCGTTGGGCGCTGGTAAAATTTCCATGCTTGAAAATACGGGCTGGCTCGACGCGGATGAAACGAAACAAATAACCGATGCCGCGGGCTTTTTCGATATATGCATACCGCTGAGCATGCTGCTCGGTTTTGCCGAAGATTATCAAAAAATTCTCGTCAATGCCAAGCACGAATTAATTCTCTCGCGATCGAAGAGCGATGATAATGCAGTTATTCAAACGACTGTGGAAGATAATGCAGTTAATCGACCGCCTGCGGAAGATTATAAGCTGGTGTTGAAAAAAGTTGAATGGCTCATACCATACGTGACAATTTCCGATCAACGGCGAATACAACTTTTAAAGTTTATTGCCAAAGACGCGCCAATCTCCATGAGTTTTCGCACGTGGGAATTGTATGAATATCCAATGCTTCCGGCTACGTCAAAGCACGTGTGGACTGTCAAAACATCCACTCAGCTTGAAAAACCTCGTTATGTCATTCTCGCCTTTCAGACCGATCGAAAAAATCGTGTGAGGAAGAATGCGAGCCATTTCGATCATTGTAATATTGCCGACATTAAGCTTTATTTGAATTCGCAATGTTATCCATATGGAAATTTGAATCTAAATATAGGACAAAACCAGTATGCCATGCTCTACGAAATGTACGCAAACTTTCAGAACGCATATTATGGCAAAGAGGCGGAACCATAGCTCAAAAAGACTGAATTTCTCAATTACGCGCCTCTTATCGTCATTGATTGTTCGAAACAGAACGATTCACTCAAGTCCGGACCTGTCGATGTGCGCCTTGAATTTGAAGCAAGAGCTAATTTTCCCCCGCAAACATCCGCATATTGTTTGATCATACATGATCGTATAGTCGAGTATAGTCCGCTGAGCGGTGGCGTGAAAAAATTACTATAAAATCATATTCAGAGCACGAATACGGGTTAGTCGTTGCCAAGATGGACTTTATCGTAGATCTACAGGGCTTCAAAAGACCCATCAATGAGTTTGTACTGAAGGAAATATCAATAATTGCCGTCAATCGCAACGTGGAACCCTTGACTCTTCACATCAAACCCACGACACCGTGGACATCTCTACCAGCAAAGTACAAGGCTATTAACGCGTGGCTAGAACGAAATTATCATGGACTGAAATGGAATTCCGGCGAAATATCGTACAGTGCAGCTGTGAAAAAGATTCGAGCGAGCTTGGAAGGTGCTCGCATAATTTACGTCAAAGGACTGGAGAAATCAATCTGGCTGTCGAAAGTAATCGATCCCTCGATGAAGATTATCGACATGGAGACCTTGGACTGTCCATCGCTGCGACAATTACCAAAAATTGCACCAAATACGGGCTGCTCGCTGCATTCGTTCGACTCAAAGTACAATTGTGCTAATGCAAACGTAAAATCGCTGAAAAAGTGGTTAAATGTATACGAGGCCTTGTACGAACGAGGAATTTTTTAAATAAAGAAAAACTTTTATTTCGTCGATAAATCGTGTCTTCTTTGTTTTATTATTATTCGAAGCGTGGAAAAAATCGATACATACAATTTTCCTTAATAGCTAGTTTAACGAAGAATGTAGATTATTTTTTGAAATTTTTTGAAAAAACTTGACATAATTTTTTTTTTCCACACTTTCAAGTCCTTGTTATGTTTTTCACGTATATTGTTCAAGAATTCACTTTCCACCATAACAACGCAAAAATCGTCGTTTTTTTTTTTTTTCTTTTCGATAACGCTGGCTTCTCTGATGTCGTGATGATGATGATGATTCAGTCGCCATGGTTTGATGAAGTCCGATGATGATGATGATGACATGGTTGATCCACAATTTTTTTCCTCACATTTGTTTAAATTCAATGCTGTTGTACTTTCCACCAAAGTAGTTCATATATAGTTGTCCATTATGAGCGGCATCCATCATTTTCGTCAATGCGTCGCCATCTTCGTCGAAGGCTTTTGCAAGCCGAGCCGGAAGGAAGACGGAAAACTCGTCGCTAACGTCGACGACGATTCTCTTGCCGAATTTTGTCTCCACGGCGCGGATATCAGATATTTGGTAATCTGATTGTTGAATTAGCTCCGTCAACTTTTTTATTGGCAGAAATTCGCCCATTTTTGCCACTTTGTTGATTTTTGCGAGGTCCATGTCGATTGATGTATGTATTCTCCAACGATGATGTAATAAAGTTCAAATCAGATCTCGTTCGAATGACTTTTTTAACTTGATCAATTTCTTCGTTCAACGATTCTAGGCGCGTCTTGAGTTCACGACGTTGAGATGACATTTGAACGCTGACTATGATGAAGCTTGATTCGACATGCACATTTTCTCCACCACCAAATTATTCCGCTCCCCCTCCCACGCAACGGGCAACGAAAAATCAACGCTTTTCTTTGTCCTCGATACTCTCTCTAGTTTCGGCTTTCTCCGTCTTTTCCTCCTCCTCCTCCTCGTCCTGGTCCTCGTCCTCCTCCTCCTCCTCCTCCTCCTCCTCCTCTTTCGCCTCCCGACAACATTGAATGCAATCTCGTCGTGGGGGTGGGGGGCCATCTATGCAATCTCCCGTCGGTCCAACCGTATACCAATGTTTTTCGCACCGTAGATATGAGATAATTTCCTCATCTTCGCGTAGATGCTCGGGTAAACGATCCCACAGCGAGTTAATATCTTGCGGATACAATACCAAAATGATCTGTTTTGGCATATATTTTAAGTCACTATGCGTCAATTCCCACACCTCTTTTTGACGATGCACTCTTTTGTCGCTCTCTTCAGTTCCCCCCTTCTCCGTCGTTTCCTCTTCCGCCTCCCGACGACAGCCCGCGCAATTTCGTCGTAAGGGCGCCTTAATTTCTTCCGAATGAAACTCATCCCAATGTTTTACGCACGGTAGATATGACATCATTTCCTCATCTTCGCGTAAATGCTTGGGTAAACGATCCCACAGCCAGTAAATCAATCGCGGATACAATATTAAAATCATCTCTTTTGACGCATATTTTAAGTCACTATGTGTCAATTCCCGCGCATCTTTCGGAGGATAATACACTCGGCCACGTGAATCCATTTTAACAGCAAGCGACACACACACGCAATGACGGCAGAGGATTGACTGAAATTTCTTCTCAATAAAAAGGAGAATTAGCCGATATGATTCTCGATGAAATTCACGTCTCAGCCTGATCACTCTATCACCCCAATTGTTTATTTTAAAATATCGAAAGGCATGCCGACAAAAATTCCACGAACTCCCTCTGCAATGGACGACAAAAAACTCAACGCTCTTCCTCTTTGTCCTCTTCAGTTTTCGCTTTCTTCGCCTTTTCCTCATCCTTCTCTTTCACCTCCCAACAACATTTAACGCAATCTCGTCGTGGTGGTGTGGGACCATCTATGCGAGTTTCCAGAATATCAAGCGTATTCCAATGTTTTACGCACGGTAGACATGAGATTATTTCTCTATCCTCGCGTAGATGCTGCGGTAAACGATCCCACAGCCAATAAATATTTCGCGAATGAAACATTAAAATGACCTCTTTCGACATATATTTCAAGTCACTATGTGTCAATTCCCACGCTGCTTTTGCGGGGTAACACACTCGCCCGCTCGTGTCCATTTTACCGGTAAGCGGATCAACCATTGCAACGGGCGGCGAATCGACTAAAATATTTTTAATTGTGAATTGCGATGATCGTCTATGCAGCTATGTGTTGATAATATCCGCATGCGTCGCGACGAAAAAAGTTGGACCACGTTTGTATACATTTGTATACATCATAAATTTGACACTCGACACTCTACGCGTGAAAGCGTGAGCGAGAGAGAGCGCGCGCGAGAGAGAGAGAGAGAGAGAGAGAGCGCGCGCGAGCGAAAGAGAGAGAGAGAGAGAGAGCGCGCGTGCGGGTCAACGCCATCGACGACGCCGTCATCTAACGCTTTCTTCAAAAAATCACGGGCATCTAATCGAAAATCCCAAGACTCCCCCCCCCCGCCCCCCGCACACACGCACATGCACGCACATACACGCACATACACGCAACACATGCTAGCGAAAAAAAATCCCAAATCCTCCCCCCCCCTACCGCCCACCACCCACCTGCCACCCGCCACCCACCTGCCACCCGCCACCCACCGTCCGCCACCCACCATCCGCAAGCCGCCCATGACTCACGACGCGGTTTGTGTCTCGGCGAAGTGGTTCGAGTCTCGGCTAAGTGGCTCGAGTCTCGCTTGAAAAAGGTCGCTAAATGTCGGGGTAGGGATCTTGGGACAGGACCGGCCCTATTACCCTACTGAGCTCGCTCGAGGGCTCCCTTCCAACTGCCGTACAAAAGCAGGTATAAGGGCTAAGGCCCGCTGATACCAAGAATTCGACCTTCGGACTCTTCCCCCACCTAACCCACGACTAAAAATTACCGAAACTTAAACTTTATTTTTCGACTTTTGGCCAGCTTTTTGGGATTTGGCCCCACTGTGTGTACACGAGAGTGGGACGAGTGGATTAGTGTGCGTGCGAGCGTCCGTGTGTACTAATACACAAACCAAGGGTTCAGCTATTCTCGGGCCTCGAGGTCTTAAATGCGAGAGCGAGAGACGAACACGGTTTTTTTCTCTTTATAATTTCTCACGCGTTTGCGAGTATTTTTCATTTAGCCGTTCAAACGTCGAGCGTTCTATATATCTATATGCAAAGCGGCGTATAAGCGTGGCGTTTTTAAATCGAATCTCGATGCTTATGGCACGCTGTTTTGCTATTTGTTGTCAAAAATGTTGAACATTAAATAAATGAATAAAACAATATTTAATTTCAACAGAAATTAATAGTTTGTGATACTATATTGTTATTTAGTCGAGAGTCAAAATAATGAATTAATTTTATGTCTACACAGAAAATTAATTGATATAAATTTTTTACCTCAGAAAAATTTATTTGTATACCAAATTGAATAAATACTCTTTTAAAGATGAAATTTAAAATTGAAATAATACTCCTATCGAATAGTGTATTTTATAAAATTTAAATTACAGATGTTTCGCCTCACTCAAATTTATTCGTATATCAAATTGAATACATATTTGAAAGAGAAGAATGGTATATCTACAAATGAAATTAATTCAAAATATACACGAAAGGATACAACAAACGTGAAATTGATTTTTTTCTACACATAATTTTAATTCATTTTTATTGTGTTATAAGAAAACATTAATGCATTTTTATTTAGCTTCAGTCATAAAAATTCCAGGACAAAAATTGAACGAGTCACAGAACAATTTGAATTTCAATTCGATAAATTAAAATTATACTACGACTGCATGCTATTCCAAAATCAAATTGAAATGCCACAATCATAATAATTCAATTAATGGAAATACATTTTTAATCACACGGAATTCGTATTATGTGCATAATTCAAACATTAAAATTAAAATTGAGTGCATCGTTTTAATTACGCGAAATTTTATTCAGAAATACAAATTATTCAAAATATTCAAATTTAAAAAAAACGTGACAGTTCTATGAACAAAGTGACCAATTAGAAACGAGGCCCTCCGGGTCCATGTATCGTATTCTGTTCGTTTTTTTTGTCACGTTTGAACTCTGCGTTCTTATCATCGATAATTTAAGTTATTTATTGATTTTTTATTTGATGTTTGAATTATGCACATAATACCAATTCCGTGTGATTTCAATTAATTGAATTATTATGATTGTGGCATTTCAATTTGATTTTGGAATAGCATGCAGTCGTAGTATATAGTATATTTTACTTTATCGAATTGAAATTCGAATTGTTCTGTGACCCGTTCAATTTTTGTCCTGGAATTTTTATGATTTCGAAGCTGAATAAAAATGCATTAATGTTTTCTTATAACATAATAAAAATGAATTAAAATTATGTGTAGACAAAAAATCAATTCCACGTTTGTTGTATCCTTTCGTGCATATTTTGAATGAATTTCATTTGTCGATATACAATTCTTCTTTTTAAAATATGGATTCAATTTGATATACAAATAAATTTGAATGAGGCAAAACATCTGTGATTTAAATTTTATAAAATATACTATTCGATAGGAGTATTATTTCAATTTTAAATTTCATCTTTAAAAGAGAACTTAATCAATTTGGGGTATACAAATAAATTTTTCTCAGGTAAAAAATTTCTATCAATTCATTTTATGTGTAGTCATAAAATTAATTCATCATTTTGACTCTCGATTAAATAACAATAGTATCACAAACTATTAATTTCTGTTGAATTTAAGTATTGTTTTATTTATTTATTCAAGGTTCAACATTTTTGACAACAAATAGCAAAACGGCGTGCCATAAGCATCGAAATTTGATTTAAAAACACCGCGCTTATACGCTGATTTGTATATAGATATATAGAACGCTCGACGTTTGAACGGCTAAATGAAAAATATTCGCAAACGCGTGAGAAATTATAAAGAGAGAAAAACCGTGTTCGTCTCTCACTCTCGCATTTACGACCTTGAGGCCCGAGAATAGCGGAACCCTTTGTTTGTGTATTAGTACACACGGACGCTCGCACGCACACTAATCCACTCGTCCCACTCTCGCGTGTAAAGACCAACGGCGAGGCAAGACTTCTCCCCACTTTTACCCTTACGCTTTAGAATATTTTTTGCAAGTTTTCTCGCTTATTTTTGCAAATAGGAGAATGGATGACTACGCTTTCTTTAGGTATTTTTTAATTCTCTACAACTTTCGTTTCAAGTTTTTTTCGATCAAACGTTTAGATTCTGAGATAACTCCATATAAACCCTTTATCTCAAAACCTCGGTGCCTGGATGCAAAAAAATTAGCACCATTTGATTCAGAATCATCGAATCACCCTTATATCAAGTTTTCGGGTTTATCCGAGAAAAAGTCTCACTTTTTCTCTTTTCTACTGGACTATGCTGAGGGGTAACAATTTTTGAGCTGTGAGGAAAAGTCTCATCGCATGAGGGGAATAGTTAGATACGTGGTGGGGAAACTGGCAATGAAGAAGAGTGCCTCAGCATCTCCCCTCCAACGATTACACTAGCAGTGAAAGGCATGACAGCGGGTAGGAATCGGTGAGAGAGGGGGTTGGTATATGCGTAGCAGCAGCAGGAGAGAGAAGCAAACAGTGATGCCATGACGTTGCTGAGGTTAGAGAGCGGAGGGAGAGGGCTAGGTGTACGCGCACTAGCTGTGGAAGGCACGACGCGGGTTAGCGGAGGGAAAGGGGATAGCCCTAACCCGCGTATATACGTAGCATGCTTAACATTTGTATCGGATTTCAGCTATCATAAACCGATGGTCACTATGATAGAGACTAATAATTCAGAGAGCGATTCAGAAAATTAAGAAATTAATTACCACATTTTATTCCTTTCTTGTTATATCTTGTAAAATATACTTATTAAATATATGTACTTGTAAAATATACTTGTATATATTCATATTGATCTTGTAAATTATTCTTATGAAATATAGTTGTAAAATATACTTGAAAAAAAACTCATAGCTTACAAAATTCATATTAATTAATTAAGATAAAATGTATCATTTAATATCATATCTGCATTAATTGAGAGGGCGATTCAGAAAATTAAGAAATCAATTACCACACATCATTCCTTTCTTGGTATATCTTGCAAAATATACTTGTATATTGGACTAGTCGCTAAAAATTAAATTTTTTGCCACGCCGCCTAAAAAGCTTCCGTTTGATGAAAAAACGTGAGGTGCATTTTTTATTTATTTAAATTAAAAATAACACGTGCCGCAAGACGATCTAAGTTCATTTTCATCGAAGAACAATTTTTTTTTACAAACGGCTAGACTGATTTGAATGAAATTTGGACAGTTTACAAAGGTATATAAAGGCTATTTTCAGAAAAAATAACAGCTCATATTCTTTATAATGACTGATTAAAACAATTTATTTTTTCGGTAATTCTTTTTTTTCTCCAGGATAACGTTCTGGTAGAATTATGTAAATTTTTTTTGTGTTTTACTATCCTATATAATGTCTCAAAATTTTACATAGATCGAGGAGATACTTCATACTTGAAAAAAAAACCAATTTGTTGATTGAATTTTTTTTTATGTCAAGTGCTTCTTCGATCGAATTGAAATTTGACGACATTATATGAGATATGTTAAAGGAAGGAATCGCAGCCAATTCCTTTCTTTAACATTTCTCTACACGGCCACATATCCAAACCAACAATTATATGAGATAGCAAAACACAACAAAAATAGTAATTTATGCATTTAGGGCCAGAGCTAAGTCTTTTCTGTCGAGCGTGAAGTTTGCCGCAACGAGCAAAGCGAGGGCCGCAACCATGCGAGACAAAAGACGAATCTCTGGCCCGCGTTGCACACGATCTTTTTTCCCCATGGGAGATTTGAATGTCTTTCCACTCTATATGCGTGGATAGCCAAAAAGAGGCTTTTTTGACAGCTAAGAGTAAAAAGAGACGGGTTCGGTCTTAGCTGTCAGAAAAGAGTCACTTTTCAGCTATCCACGCATATGGTAAAAAGTGACTCTTTTTGGCTATCCACGCATATAGTGAAAAGACACTCAAATCTCCCATGGGAAAAAATAGATCGTGTGCAACTCGGGCCAGAGATTCGTCTTTTATCTCGCGTGGTTGCCGCCCTCGCTTCGCTCGTTGCGGTAAACTTCACTCTCGACAAAAAAGACTTATCTCTGGCCCTAGATGCACAAAATACTATTTCATAATTGTGCCAGAACGTTCTCCTGAAGAAAAAAAAATTTAATTTTTTGCGACGCCCCCTAAAAAGCTTCCTTTTGATGAAAAAACGCGGCGTACATTTTTTGTTTCTAATTAAAAATAATACGTGCCGCAAGATTATCTAAGTTCATTTTCATCGAAGAACAATTTTTTTTTATGAACGGCTAGACACATCTGAATGAAATTTGGAAACGTGACGAAGGCTATTTTTAGAAAAATTAACAGCTCATAATACTCATAATAACTAATTAAAAGAACTAATTTTTTGGTAATTTTTTTATCGGCAGGATAACGTTCTGGCATAATTATGGAAATAACTTTTTTCCCATATCATGTCTTCAAATTGATCGAAGAGTTATTTCATATTTAAAAGAAACTATTAAACAATTGGTTATTTTAAAAAAATGTGAAGTACCTCGGTCTATTTGAAATTTGCGAATATTATATAAGATAGTGAAACACAAAAAAAAATATTTACATAGTTCTACCAGAACGTTATACTGAAGGAAAAAAAAAATTACCGCAAGAATTGACTGTTTTAATCAGTTATTATGAACATGAAAATAGCCTTCATATACCTTCGTAACGTGTCCAAATTTCATTCAAATCGGTCCAGCCGTTTTTAGAAAAAAATTGTTCTTCGATGAAAATGAACTTAGATCGTCTTGCGGCACGTGTTATTTTTAATTTAAGAAAAAATGAAAATTTACCTCATGTTCTTTCATCGAACAGAGGCTTTTTAGGGGGCGTCGCAAAAACTTTAATTTTTAAGGATGTATGAGCGCTAGACTTAGTATTAGATTAAACACTGATTTTTTAAAATGATATTGTCAAGGTTCAATATTCAGTACTCCAAAAATTTCAAGCCCCCTTAACGACTATTTAAGCAAGATATTATTAATTGAAAATGTAGCATTATTCATGGTTATACACAGAGCTTACGGCAATGTTGACTGCAACTTTTTGTTTTCCACAGTTCGACCGTTTGTATATTAGATACCGTAGATGAAAAACATCGAGTATGTCCATTGAATGTCAGGGAATATGATGATACATTGAAAAACGGGGATCAACGAACATTCGAATTAGATAGATCAAGCTAAACACGGCCTTCTTCACTTTTATTTGGAGGTTAAAGCTCTGGGGAGCATATGATTCACCACCGGAGTCAGTTAGTTACTCGGAACGAAATAATTCTTAAAAAGAAATTAATTCAATATCATATACTCTCTGAAAATCATCTGTGTACTTTTCACTCATATTTTGCTAAATATTACTACCTCCTGTTCCCTTTCTGCAAAATTTCAATGAGATCATGTGTATTGACTACCACGTAGCGCTCATATATCATGAGCTGGAAAAAGACCTGCAAACATTGGTACCTTTCGCGATATTTACGAAGTTGTGGTAGATTGTCCACAACAAGAAAAAACCCTTTTTTGCATTTTTTGTAGTTAAAATTGAGCATTACAAAATTTTGCTTCCATTTGTTATTAAATATCGAATGCAAAATCGTGAAACAATGTCAATTATTCTTTTTCTTTCAAATTAAAAAAAAAACAATTTTCCAAAATTTTAAATAACAAAGATAAGAATTACCGATATTTTGATTCTTTTTGAGCTTTCACGCTCATTACATGCAAATTTGAGAGAAAAACCAGAAAAAATTGTTTTTGTCATTTTTAACACCATTCATTGGTTTGTAAGGATCAATAAACCTGCTCCTCCAATTTTTCTAAAAGTTTGATGATTCGGTAATGAAAAACGACTCAACCGATTGATTCAAAAATTGGCATGGTTTTTACGTATGTATTGAGCTAAAACGAAATGAAAACATTGGTCTTTTTCGCGATATCTGCAAAGTTGCGGTAGATTTCCTAAAACAAGAAAAATAGCTAAATTTTTGGACTTTTTCAAGTCAAAATTACGCATCGAAAAAAAATTGTTTCGTTCATGACAGGTAACAATCACTTATAGATGGTAGATTGAAGTTTACGAAACTCACCGTTTACTCCCTGTACGATCATTAGTTACAGAGATATCGAAAATATAAAAAAAGAAACGAATTATTGTTCAATGGCCGATATCTCAGCGAAAAATGTTCGTACAACAAAAATAAAATGAAGTAAATAAAAGCCAAAGAATTCAGCTAAACGATCTAGCCCAAAAAATTTGTTTCACTCAACATTGCGAAACTAGAAGATACAAGTTTCGAAATGATTTTTTTTTAAATTTCTTCCCACCAAAATTACCAAAGTTACAGCCTCAGGAAAATCGCTGAAAAATCCCGCAAATTTTTCTGTTCCTTCAATTTCTTGACTGAGTGTATACATGAAAATGTTTATATAAAAATATTAAAAAATAATAATAATAATAAATAATAATTACAATTTATTAAATTACGAATTACTCCGAACCCATTGCACCGAAATTCATCCAAATACTCAAAATTCTATTACATTGTGATTAAATTACAAATGTAATCAAATTGCAAATGTAATTACATTAAACTTGTTATTTAATTACAAATGTCGTTTTATTACAAATGTAATGTCATGAAATTAGTTTTTGAAACCTCCCATTTCTTTTCTGTACAACTATGGGTTACTGAAAGACAAAAGGATCCTTTTTTATTACAATTCCGATATCTCAGCGAAAAACGGTCGCATCGAGTTCTTAAAAAAAGTAAATTGACGCTGAATAAACAAGCTATCTGCTCTATGCAATGGTCTTGTTGAAATATTTTATCCTAGTCACTGCAGCGAAAAAAAAAGTAAACGAAAGGGTATAGCCGGATAAGCATGCCAAATTCGCCCCCGCCAAGTATTTTACTATCGACACTTCGGGGATTATTTTGATACTAAATAAAAAAAATTCAGCCCAAATGTTAGCGCTTAATTTTAAGCAGTTTTCGAGTTATTTAAGAAAACAACTTTTTTCTGTTTTATTTTTATTTTTTCATTTATAAAAATTAAAACTAACAAATGTCGATTTTTTCACAAAAACTTGAGAGTAAAAGACACGCAAAAAATTTTTGGATACGATTCCCAAAATTAAAGCCAATTTAATAAAAAATAAAATAAAAGTAACATAATTTTCCTAATGACGTTTTTGAAACCATGCAACCACCAAATGTTAACAGAAAACGTCTCTTATACTCCTCTGTACTCTGATTTTTTTTCATTTTCCTTTAATTGGTGCAACATTATAAAAAAAATAAAAAAATGTTTTTTTTTTATGTTGAAGGGTTTACACCACTGTAAGCGTCGAAAAAAAACGTTTTTCTGATAACTTTTTTCGAGCGGGGAAAAGGCGATATAAACAAAAATTTGGGGTAATTATTGAGTATATATTGAAGTGGATTACATAAAAATTCCATAGGAAAATTTTACAAAATGGCGACACTGCAGAAATTCTCCCGAGGCATTGTTGTGACCTCGAATTTCGACTCGACTCGAGAGGAGGAAATGAGATCCGGAATTGTGGGGTATTTGCCAATGCAAATGAAATTGCTCAGTTCGATGTAATGAAAAGTATTCGTACTTTATTGAGGAAACCAATATGAATAGTAATTAAGTAATTATAAGTGAAGTTTAAGGATCGACCAACCGCTTCGAGAGTTCCTCAAAGACTGTCGAATTTTGTCGTGAGCTGGAGGCTCACGATTTTGAATAATCGCGTTTCGTCATTTGTACACGCGCTGCATTGTCAGCAGCGGTCAAAGACCTGCAGTTATTTGTTAGCGTTGGCAAATCGAACGTTCATGCGGCACGCGGTTATGCCGTTCGCACGCGGCATAACTTCAATAATTTTCGATGTTTCTTTTTAGAAATTCAAACAGAACTTCCAAATAACATTTCGAAGTGAACGACGTTGGAGATTTTCGATGAGTTAATTCAAACAATATTTATTAACAAATAATTGCCTTTATTTTGGTGAAAATTAGACAACTTTAATCAGATACTTGCTGAAAATACAAATATCAATATTTCTAAAATGCCCTGGGTGGTTTACTGTGAAATGTTATTTCAAAGTTTGGATTAAATTTTTCAATGGAAAGATTGAAAATTGTTCAAGTTATGCCGCGTGCTGTTCCATTCGGCATGCCTCGGGAGAATTGCTACAGTGTCGCCATTTTGTAATATTTTCCTATGCAATTTTTATGTAATATACCTCAATATATGCTCAATAATTACCCCAAGGATTTCTTACTATCACCTTTTTTTCCGCCCGGAAAAAAATATCCAATCAACGCTTTTTTCAGACGCTTACAGTGGTGTTACCCTTTCAACGAAAACTTACAGAAATTTTTTTTTGATTTTTTTCATTATGTTCCACCAACTCAAAATCATTGAAAACATTTTCGAGTATAGCGGAGTATAAGAGACGTTTTCTGTAAAAATTTGGTGATTGCATGTTCTCAAAAACGTAGTCAAAAAAATTATTTTACTTTCATTGATTTCTTTTCTAATTGGCTTTAATTTCGGAAATCATATAAAAAATTTTTTTGTGTGTCTTTTACTCTGAAGTAGTTGCGAAATAATCGTCAATTGTAAATTTTAATTTTTGCAATTGAAAAAAAACGGAAAAAGAGGTTTTTTTAAATAACGCGAAAAATGCTTAAAATTAAGAGCTGAAATTTGGGGTGAATGCTTTATATTTTATATAAAAATGATTCCCTAAGTGTACATACAATAGAATAGGTCATTTTTCATCGAGATACAGTATTTTCAAAATCCACTAAAAATTGAGGAAATTTTTTTCATCCCTTCATTTTTTCCAGTTGTGTTCTTTTCTACATAAGCGAGTCGCGGAGCCTATGAGAGTCTTGGGGTTTCTTTACTCGAGTTACTACCGCGATTCTCGATAGGTCATAAAACTCTTACGTTTGTTTTTCTCGCTTTTGGCGCCGGACGATCCGGAGCGACTCGTTCACTCCCTCAACCACCCTTCATCGCTTTGTGTCACTGCTACACGGGTATATTCCTTAATCCTTGAGGTATTTCTCAATGTATTAATGTATTCATGGAATATACCCTTCACGAGCTGCTACCGTGACTCTCGATAGATCACAACATTCTTACGTTTGTTTTTCTCACTTCTGTCGCCGGATTATCATGAGCGCTCGTTCACTCCCTCCACCACCCTTCATGTCTTTGTCTCACCTCACTGCTGGACGCGTACTTTGACATATTTTTAGTCTCATTTCGTCTCTCGTTGCGAATGTACCAACTTTTTTCGGAATATCGGAATATCAAGTCGTCAAGCGTTACAAGTGATTCACTTTCTTCAGAATACCGTCGGATTTTTTTAGTGACGTCGCAAATATCTGATACTGCGTTTATTTGCAGTGCTGTGTTTTTTTGTGCGTGATTAATTATTTTTATATACTTTGGTGCGAATGTAGTGCTATACCAGTGACAATTTTTATTTGCCTGGAACGCGATGAGGGCGTGAAGCTCGCTTCGATCTAAATTTTTAAGCTTACCGCGCGAATTGGTAGTAGGTGATTATTTATTTTCGTTTTTTTGTGTGTTTATTGTGTGTCCTCCCATTCACTATTTTATCATGCCAGGGCGGTGCACAAAGCGACAATCGCGATTAGGTTTAACGGAAAAGCTTTTCAATGGGCGAGTGTACCGGAAGAGTAGAACGACCGACGATGGACGAATCATGTAAGTGAAATTACCCCTTTCAATTTCGGTCGCATATGTTTGAATATTATACAAGTGCTTAGTAGGCAAATATCACACCCTATTGTTGAAGGTTTTTATCACCTTGGCAATCGGGAAACACAAGGTATGACAAAAATAATTTTTTTTTTGACTACTACATAACAAAATAATTGTTATTTTTCACAAAAAGAATAATTGTATGGAATGCAAATAAAATTTTGGATTAAATAATATTAAGAGTAGCAAAGATATGTGCTGCGCATTAGGACCCTTTTCTTCAAGCTGATCGCTGGTGGTTGAACTACTATGTCAGGTATCGATAGGAAAAAAAGAGATATTCATGTTAATAAAGGCTATAGCTAAGGTAAACCCTAGCGTACGATCAAAATTCAAAACATTTGTTGAAACAATTTGAAATTGCCGGTCGAGAAAATTGATAAAAAAGAAGGCGCGGTATCCAATCAAGAACATTTAATGCTATATCGAAAATAATAATATAAAGAATGTATAGTACCAATTTCTCTGTGATCGGTTCGGGTTTCGAACAAAATGTATAAGCCATGCGTTTAATGCGTTGCCGCGGGCGCGCTCTCGTGAAATTGCTATTACGTTGGAAATAGTATAAATTTCGATATTGGGAAGTGCCCAAAAGATAAATAAATAGCGAATTGCAGCTGAGCTAAGGTGTTCCCAGCTTATTGTTTTGGCAAAAAAAAATCGAAAAAATAGACATTTCCAAAGTTAAGAATACATAATTTTTAACGTTCTAAAGAAATACATTTTTCAGTCAATTGCATTTTTTACAGCTCGTTTATAGTGTCGATATGTCATAAGTAGTTTTTACATTGTAGCGTTTCACCCAATAAAATAAATATCTAAAACATTGAAGTGAAGGAACATTAAAAGGATATAGTTACATAAGCATGTAAAATCTGGATTTAGTTAGATAAGCATGTAAAATCTGGCTTCAAGGAACAGCAAAATTTTCGAGATTTTTCAGCGATTTTCCAAAGGCTGTAACTTTGTTAATTTAGATTGTAAAAATTTAAAAAGACAAGAATTTTGAAGCTTGAATCTTCTAGTTTTCGAATCTTGAATCAAAAAAATGTTGTGGGCATCACCCTTGACGCAGTGGAAAAAAATATCACGGTAAAAATTCTCAAAATTTTCACTTTTTTTTAACAGTCGATGGACTCTAAGAAAATTTTCCGACCTTAGCAATCCATGGATCGTTTAGCTAGATTCTTTGGCTTCAATTTGCTTCTTTATTTTCGTTGTACGACTGTTTTTCACTGAGATATCGGCGATTGAACAAAAATTCGTCTTTTTTTTTAATCTTCGATATCTCTGGAACTGATGATCGTACAGCGAGTAAACGGTGGGTTTCGGAAACTTAAATTTACCCTCTATAGGTACCTATTACTGTCATTAACGAAAAAAAATTGTTTTCATGCTTAATTTTAACTTGAAAAAGTTCAAAAAAATAGCTTTTTTTCTTGTTTTAGAAAATCTACCACAACTTTGCAGATATTGCGAAAAATACCAATGTTTGAAGGTACTTTTTTGCCTCAATACATACCTAAAAACCATGCCAATTTTCAAAACAATCGGTTGAGCCGTTTTTTGTGACCGAGTCATCAAACTTTGAGAAAAATTTAAGGGACACGTTGATTGATCCTTAAAGACCAATTGATGGTGTCGAAAATGAAAAAGAAAGTTTTCCTTTTTTATCTTCTAAAATTTGCATTTATTGAGCGTTAAAGCTAAAAAAAATCCAAATTTCGAAAAAAAAAATGTTTTTTCAAAATTTTGGAAGTTTTCTTTTTCAATTTGAAAAAAAAAATTGTATTGGCATTTTTTTCAGAATTTTGCATTCAATATTTATTTAATATCGAAATGAAATTTAGAAAAAAATGCCAATAATTTTTTTTTTTCAAATTAAAAAATTCTAAAATTTTGAAAAAAAAATTGTTTTCTTCGGGATGTCGATTTTTTTTTTAGTTTCCACGCTCACCGAATGCAAATTTGAGAGAAAAGAAGAGAAACCTTTTTTTTTATTTTCAACACCATAAATTAATTAGTCTTTAAGGATCAATCAACGTGTTCCTTCAATTTTTCTAAAAGTTTGACGTATGACTCGGTCACAAAAAACGGCTCGACCGATTTTTTTGAAAATTAGCATGGTTTTTAGGTATGTATTGAGCGAAAAAAGGACCTTACTTAAAACATTGGTATTTTTCGCAATGTCTACAAAGTTGTAGTAGATTTTCTAAAACAAGCAAAAAAGCTAATGTTTTGGACTTTTTCAAGTCGAAATTAAGCATGCAAACAAATTTTTCCATTTATGACAGTAATAGGCACTTATAGAGGGTAGATTTGAGTTTCCGGAATCCACCGTTTACTCGCTGTACGATCACCAGTTCTAGAGATATCGAAGATTTAAAAAAAAGACGAATTTTTGTTCAATCACCGATATCTCAGTGAAAAATAGTCTAGAACAAAAATAAAAAAAGCAAATTGAAGCCAAAGAATCCAGCTAAACGATCCATGGATTGGTTAAGCTCGAACATTTTTTTTGGGGCCCATCGACTGTTTTGAAAAAACCAAAAATTTCGAACAAATTTTTACCGTGATATTTCTTTCGGCTGCGTCGAGGGTTATGCCCACACAATTTGATTGACTCAAAATTCCAAAACTAGAAGATTCAAGCTTCAAAATGCTTTTTTTTTTTAATTTTTAGGACTAAAATTAACAAAGTTCCAGCCCTTGGAAAATCGCTGAAAAATCTCGAAAATTTTGCTGTTCCTTGAATTTTTTGACTGAGTGTACATTAGGGCGATGGAAAAAAAGTGTTTCTTATCGGAAACAGAGGCGACAGTTTCATTTAGGCATAAAAAAAGGCCTGTTGAAATATCCGCATCGTCCGCATCGCACTTTCCGATTTCCCATAAGAATAACATGGGAATAATTATTTCCACGTCTTCTAATTTTTATATCTAGCAAAAGATTTATCATTCGGGAATATTAGAGACATATCTTAGTACAGAATTGAACGATCTAAAATGAAGGTTTTGAGTGGATGAAATTTCATGAGAAACATAAATTACACATTCGATAAATGTTAACCAATAGTTCTCACGGCAATAATAATAAAAAAAAAAACGTTTTAAGAAAATTGTGCAACAGAAATTAGCTTACGAATTTTGTTTATTTCATTTTCTTTTTCAATTCAAAAATTGAATAGAAAGAAAATGTCTGTTGTACTACTAATGGATGTTTTTTTTAATAGAAAAATAAAAATTGGAAGCTAACTTCTGCTGCACAATTTCCTTGAAGCGTTGTATTTTTGTATTATTATTACAGTGAGAATTATTGATTAACATTTCTCGAAATTGTAATTTATATTTCACATGAAATTTCCTCTACATTGTATGGATAAAACTCTTCGTTCCAGTGTTATATAAAACAATCGGCTAAATTTACGAAAAATTAAACTTTGATATCGGATCACTTTTGAACGAGTGGATTTATCGAAAAGTAATTCAGAACCTTTTCTGTAGAGCGTCCTATTGTCTACAAAGTTATGTCTCTAATATCGCCGTATGATAAATCGTTTGCTTCTTATAAAAATCAGAAGACGTAAAAATAATTTTTCCCATGTCATTCTTATGGGAAATCGAAAAGTGCGATGCGGACGATGCTAATATTAATATTAAGAGCTCATATTTTAACAGGCAAACTTTGGAGTCTGTTTCCGAGGAGGAGCAAAAAAAACATTTTTTTTTTCAATCATCCTCGCATACATATATAGATATATGGGGCATTCCACGCCAACTTGGACACCATTTAGCTTCTGCATCTCCGACTTTTTATAATTTTCTTTATATTCTAGTATTGATTGAAAGAGGCCTTCATCATTTTTTCCATTTTTTTTTGTCGAACCGCTTTCAAGATATTGATTTTTCGAAAATTACGTTACTTTCTTGTTTGAACGCCCATAACTTTGCGAAAAATGGGCGAAATAAAATGTTTTGTTTCGAAATTTTTGTTTTTAAACCTACTTTTGATTTAAAAAAAGTATCGAAAAAATATTCAGACCGTATTTCTATAAGAATTTTAAGTATTAAATTTTAGTCATAAGGATGATCGATTGAGTAAAATTGATATTTTTTTTGGAAAATTTACAGTTTTTTACAAAAAAAATACCTTCATCAAAAATGTCCTAGGAACGAAATTGAACGCGTTAATGCCGCGTGAAATTAGACAAATTTTGAAGAGATGGAAAATAGGACATCAATTTTTTTCATTTATGACAGTAATAGGCACTTATAGAGAGTAGATTTAAGTTTCCGGAATCCACTGTTTACTCGCTGTACGATCACCAGTTCTAGAGATATCGAAGATTAAAAAAAAAGACGAATTTTTGTTCAATCACCGATAGCTCAGTGAAAAATAGTCTAGAACAAAAATAAAAAAAGCAAATTGAAGCCAAAGAATCCAGCTAAACGATCCATGGATTGGTTAAGCTCGAAAATTTATTTTGGGGCCCATCGACTGTTTTGAAAAAAGCTAAAATTTCGAACAAATTTTTACCGTGATATTTCTTTCGGCTGCGTCGAGGGTGATGCCCACACAATTTGATTGACTCAAAATTCCAAAACTAGACGATTCAAGCTTCAGAATGCTTTTTTTTTTAATTTTTACGACCAAAATTAACAAAGTTCCAGCCCTTGGAAAATCGCTGAAAAATCTCGAAAATTTTGCTGTTCCTTGATTTTTTTGACTGAGTGTACATTAGGGCGATGGAAAAAAAGTGTTTCTTATCGGAAACAGAGCTGACAGTAGTAGATGTAGACAGCCGGTTCTGGATCAAGAGCTTTACCCCGACATTTACCGACCTTTTTCAACCCGCGATTCGAGGCACTTAGCCGAGACACAAACCACTTAGCCGAGACACAAACCGTTGCGCGTCGTGAGTGGGTGGCTTACGGGTGGCCAGTGGGTGGTGGGTGGGCGGCTCAGGGGGGGGGATTTTCTCGTCCGCACATCTTGTGTGTATATACGTATGCGTGTGCATGTGTGCGTGTGTGTGTATGTTGCGCACAGGGGGTGGTGGGTGGTGGGTGGGCAGGTGCATCGCGGGTGGCAGGTAGGGAAGGGGGAGGGGAGGATTTCGAGATTTTCTGCCAGCATGTCTTGCGTGTACGTGCGGGTACGTGCGTGCATACGTGCGTGCGTGCGTGCGTGCGTTAGGGGGGGGGGATTGTCGATGCCAGAGATTTTTTGAAGAAAGCATTAGGCGTCGTCACTGGCGTTGACTCATGCTCTCTCTCTCACCCTCTCTCTCTCGCACGCGCACTCTTTGTCGCCCGCACTCTCACGCGCCGAGTGTCAAGTATCAAATTTACGATGTATACAACTCTGTATCCAAACATGATCCAAATTTTTTCGTCGCGACGCATATTATCGACACATAGCTGCATAGACGATCATCGCAATTCACAATTTTCGAGTTTTTTCAAGCAATTCTTCGGCAACGTTATTTCTCTCTCTCTCTCTCTCTTTCTCTTTATCTCTCTGTCCCCTCTTTCACTTGTTCTCCGTATTTCGTACGTCAGTGTATTCTAAGCTATGAGATTGCTAATGATTTAGACTTTTTGTAGTTCAAGCATGGTTTTTGAGGAAAATGTGAAATCAAATATTTTTGGTGAAAGGCCCATTGATATTCACTATTTTATTTGTTATCAATATCCCTTGATAGCATTCGAATGGAAAAAAGTTTTATCATGATAGATTGATATCTAGATATTTCAAAGCTATGATGATTTAATTATTTCAGCAAAAATTTCTATCGTGTTCTGCCCGCGGGTCCACTGATATTAGTGGTATATACAAATTCTATGGTTGATATAAAAATTGGGAAAACTTGTTTTTTCATGAAGCAATTGGATTTTTAGAAAATTTATTATTTTTTCTCACCAAAGGTCTAAGCATGTTAATGTAATTTTTTTCTTATATTCTGCGAATAATATAATAGTTTACTTTGAAATTAAAATCATGAACAATACAATCTTTTTTTATACTGTCTTTCCAAGTTTTTTAAAATAATTTTCATAACTTCACGTAAGACTCCTATGCGAGCCGCAGAGGATGAGAAAGCATAAGTAATCATCACTTCCAAGGGCCCTCGTTCAGAAAAAAATATATATATATTGTATTATTCAGAAAAATCTTGGATGTCTTATTTGCTTATTTGCTTATTTCTTATTTGCTTATTTAGCTTATTTTCAGGAAATTTTAATGTCATCGGCACATTATGAGAAAAATCAATTATATTTATATCTTTGGGTCTATGGTCAGAAACAAATATTAAAATTTCTCAAAAATGTGAATTGTCATAATTTTGAGGAGGGTTACTTTTCTCAAATATGAATGCATTTTTATGTAATTATAATAACAATAACAATTTCCAAGAACCATAGGCTTACAGATAGGAAAATCAAAATTCTCGTAACGTTGAAACATCCGAATGAATAACAACATTTTAACTAACAATTTTTGTTCCGCACAATCCGTAGATTACATGGAAATCCGTGAAAAATATACATCATGGAGGAGCCAGCCCACTTATTCGATTTCTTTTTAAAGTTTTTTAAATAACTGCTTATAGCTTTGCATAAAATTTATGTTACATCCACAGAATATAAGCAAAGTAAGTAATCCTCACATCGACAACTCCAGATGAATATAAAATTAAAACAAAAATCACGGTTATTGTGAGTATGAAAGATCTGATTTTTTCATGATATTGGGAACCTAAGGAGAGGTATGACTTAATTCTGACGTCAGCAATATGGCGACGAAAGTAAATAGCTCGCTCGCGACTCGCATGCGACAGCGTGGCGTAGAGAGAGAGAGAGAGAGAGAGAGAGAGAGAGAGAGAGAGAGATTTGTCGTCGATTATTCTCAGCTCATTACAGATTATGCTACTCACTCCCGGACGCAAATGCAGTAAACGAGTAAAAGCAACTTCCGACCCTAACCTAAAAAATAACCACATTCTGCATCCAAACTCCGAACTCTATATCTATATTATTGTTACGTGGACAATCTCAACAATTTTCAGAATTTATCCTAACAAACCTCGACGTTTCGTATGGTCGACGGGGCTTTGCGCTCCCTACTTAGTCAGTCCTTAGGTTTCGCTACCAGATGAATCTAACTTTGGATCCCGATACATTATCCGGCATCTCCGTGCCAATCCTCGTAACATTTGCATATCATCTACAGATTGCGAGAATCATTAATATTAGGGAAGGGCTCTCGATCGAAAAATATTTGCTTTCTACTTTTCTTCAAAATCGGAATAAAAACATCCAAAATAATTTCAATTTTTATTGTAGTTAATGTCAACTTTAATTTGTATCATGATAAAACTTTTTATGAGTTTTCATATATAATTGGCAGATTATAAAAAATAAGACATCAATATCGGAGGGTTCTCGTTCGGAAAAATATTTCTATTATTCCCGAAAAAAATTGGCCTTGAGTCTCATCATCGCCAGTATCATAAAACTAAACTATTATTTACATATGGTTTTTTCCGGTGATATAACATCAAGAGGGGACATTCACTCTCCCGCTTGATATACAAATGATTTTAGAGAGGGCCTGACTTCACGTGATTTCGCGTATAAAATTCAAACAAAAAGCACGGCTGAAAAAGTATAGAGATATTGACACTGATTCACGTAAAAAATCAAATAATGAATTTGAGAAAAACTTTTTTAAACTCATGAATAATTTCAGTTTTCGGGAAAATAATGAAAAACGTTAGGCGACATCGAGATGTTAAGCTTGTGAGGAAATGGGGTAGAGCTTTTTGGTGCAAGGGCTTTAATCGCAAAGGTGACATTTCACAGCTACACGAGCTGAAGTGAAATTTATGAAAACCGACATATGTGAAGTTTGCAATTCTCGACATTTTAAAAATCACCCCTTTTTAAGACTTTCGTTATAATAACCCTGAAAAGAAAAAATTTCGATATAGTAAAATAACTTTACACCGATACCGGCAGTCTGAGTATCACATTAGAATCCCCTCCCCGATATATACAGCTACGATGAGGACGATTTGCCTTGATTCGATACGTCTGATTATGCAACCGACAATCGCTATGGCATACAATAAGTTAATAAATAAAAATAAATGAATAAAAATTATATAAATATAAGGGTTCACGAAGGATAAGAATAACGAAAAGATAATGGAGGAATTTACGGGTTTGAGAGCCAAACTATACACCCCGCCAAGTATATATATCATAAATTTTTTAAATAATATTTATATGTTCTGATAATCATTTTTATACATTGCATTTTCATACATTGCATTTAAAAATAAAAAAAATATATAGAAATCTATGAATTTCGGAAATTGAGAAAAAATGGGGGTGTGTGTGTGTGTGTGTGTGTGTGTGTGTGTGTGTGTGTGTGTGTGTGTGTGTGTGTGTGTGTGTGTGTGTGTGTGTGTGTGTGTGTGTGAATGTATGCGGATGTGTTTATACTCCTCATTTAGATTTCTCGACGAAGGGCTTTGTAGAGAGTGCACCCCTAGCTGCAATGCAAACCTCAATGCATCAGGGAGAGAGAAAGAGAACCAGTGTCAAATTTTCAGCATCGAACGGCCGTACAAAATCGAAAAATTAAAATACGTACAGTACGAAACAACAGCGATATAACGGGCATTATTAAATTTCTGATCGAACGTTTTTCCCCATTGAGAGTGACGTTTTATCCTCAAGAGTGCATACGCGATCTACGTTTGATTAATCGGGCAGCAGCATTGCGTAAACTGCGGAGGATTCTGTATGCTGCGCGAAAAATGGATTTTATAGCAGCGTTTAATCTCGGGCTGCTACATATATTCGATGTACTGGACTCAGCCGTTCAGGTGATCTGATTATTCAATTGGCAAAATGTAAATCGTCTCCGACCAATTATTGATGCACATGGTAAGTGAATTTCAAATTCCCATCTCCCATCCATTTATATATTACTTAATTCTGTTCAAGTCGTTCAATATTTTAACAGAGAAAAACAATTTCTGTCACAGCGGAGATGTCTCGTCGCAGACGATCCAATTTGGGGGGAGAAGAAGAAGAAGAAGAAGAAGAAGAGGAGGAGAAGGAGGAAGAAGGAGAAGAAGAAGAAGAGGAAGAAGATGAAGAAAGAGGAGAAGGAGATGAAGAACTAGATGCTGATGATGAAGGGGGAGAAGATGATGATGAAGAAGAAGAAGAAGAGGAAGAAGAAGAAGAAGAAGAAGAAGAAGAAGAAGAAGAAGAAGAAGAAGATAATGATGATGATGATGGAGAAGGAGGAGAAGAAGAAGTGCATGATGCACTAAGACCACCAACACCACCACCACAGTCACCACCACCACAGTCACCACCACGACCACCACCACCACCACCACCACCACCATACGCCGATGGCATCGATTATGAGAGGGCCCGAATAGAATGGGAGCATCGGCAAATCGAGAGAGCTGCCGGAACCGCAAGAAATGTGGATGAAGGTAAAAAGAATATGGGTGGGGTATTAAATTAATGATGCTCATGAGAGATATTAATTTCTATCCATCTTTTCAGGATATGAATCCGGTCAGTCCGATGAGCTGACATATAGAGCACTATTCGGGGGAGATCTCGAAATGTTCCCCGGTATGTTTAGCGAAGAAGAGCTAAATGCTCAAGCTGTTAACCTTAGTTTTTACAAACATTAATTGAGAGAATACTTTATAAATATTTATAGCATAATTTTTTTCAATAAAAAAACAAAATATAAATAAAAAATCTTCGATAATGATCATTTCGGAATCCTTCCTATCGCGAAAAAGCGTTCCTTGGGGTGAAAAAAAAAAATCATCAAATCTGTAAATTTCACAAATCAGCTTCATTGGTCCATGTGTTGTGGGTATCACCAAATCTCAACCATTTTACAAAAATGTTATTACCGTGCTTTTGTAGAACTTTTTCGAGATCAGATAAATATCTGGATATTCAACTTTCAATAATTCTTGTTCGTAAAATCCACCGACGATGGGCTCGTTCTGATAATCTTCAATATTATACGTCACATGATTGGTATTGTTCACTCAGCTAATCCTACTATCCTACTATCCTACTATCCTACTAATATTATAAATGTGAAAGTTTGTATGTTTGTATGTTTGTTTGTATGTTTGTATGTTTGTATCCTCGCATCGCCATTTTAGTTTAATTAGTTTGGTCTGGACCAAACTAATTCCTGACACTTTCAGCGTTTAGACCTAAAATTTATATATTTCGCTCATTCGCATTTGATTTATTTTTCTTTTATTTCTTTCAAGCGAAATTTCAATTAAGCGAAAAACGTCAAGCGATTTTTAGAGGAAGCGGATCATCGTTTTACTTCTCTTTTGTTTCTTTTCTCTTATTTGTTTTTTTTTTTTTCAATGACAAAATCCGTTAAAAAATAGGTTTACTTTTTCGGTCAGATTTGATTGTGAGGAATTTAGTGTAATTTTAGTAAGCTGTTCGAAATTTTTGTTGTCGCCAAATAATTACTGGTTTTGACCATCTTTATGGCGAGAAATTAGAAGAAGATGATTTCCGGGGCCCAGCATCGCCGGTGACCTGCCATTTACACCATGTTTCCAGATAAGTCATATACGAAATAACCGAACTAGCGTATCACTCATTAATATTGTCTATCCGGATTACGCGAAAATTTTTTCTTTATTTACGTGCGTCACTGTGTCTCTTGCAAATCTATTATTTTGTTGAAAATTGATTCTCGCTCAATTCCTGTTTAATAAATGACGAGTTAACGTATCAATGAAAATTTTATTGTAACTGTTGTAAATTTATTTTAAACTTTGTTGTTCACCTCAATTACAATTTATAGTTTCGTAATTTTAAAACATGCCGGGAAAACGGAGAACTAATTTGTCACCAAATTCTAGAAAAGCAAGAGCGACAAAGATAGCCAGAAATCAAGATTCCTCATTCCTCCTCAGCTCCGCTCCTCTTCAAGCGGAGCTGAGGAGGAATGAGCAAGCTATACGTCAAGCGACTTTTAGAGCTGCAGAAACGCCGGAGCAGGCTGATCATCGACGACGACAACGCGCTCATTATATAGCATCACGGCGAGCTACTGATATGCCGGAACAATCACAGGCGCGGCGCGAGAAACAACGTCAGCGGCAAGCCAGCTTGAGAGCTGCAGAAACGCCGAAACAATCACAAGTGCGGTACGAGAAACAACGTCAGCGGCAAGCCAGCTTGAGAGCTGTAAAAACGCCGGAGCAGGTGCATCATCGACGCCAACAACGCGCTCATTATATAAGATCACGGCGAGCTGCTGAGATGCCGGAACAATTACAGGCGCGGCGCGAGAAACAACTTCAGCGGCAAGTCAGCCTGAGAGCTGCAGAAATGCCGGAGCAGGCGCTTCATCGACGCCAACAACGCGCTCATCATATAAGATCACGTCGAGCTAATGAAATTCCGGAACAATCACAGGCGCGGCGCGAGGAACAACTTCAGCGGCAAGCCAATTTGAGAGCTGCAGAAACGCCGGAGCAGGCGGATCATCGACGCCAACAACAAGCTCATTATATCGCATCACAGCGAGCTACTGAGATGCCGGAACAATCGCAGGCGCGTCGCGAGGAACAACTTCAGCGACAAGCCAACTTGAGAGCTGCAGAAACGCCGGAGCAGGCGGATCATCGACGGCAACAATTTGCAGAATATTTGACATCCCAGAGAGCTGCTGAGACTATGGAGGAGGCAGAAGCTCGAAGACGAGCTGTTGTTGAAAGGGCGACGGAACGGCGGCGAACATTTACTCGAAACACTTGGAGTGTTTTTGAACGCGCTGCATTGGAGTACGATGCGAGTCTCGACTACAGTAGCCATAGGCTCTTAAAAATTGAGAGAATGAATGAAGAGTGTAGATTTTGTGATGCGAAGAAATGGAAAGAAGAGGCGGCTGAATTGTGTTGTTCTGGAGGAAAAGTCGTAATCCCACAGATGGAGGAGCCAGCGGAACCATTGAAAGAATTATTTTCATGTCGCACAGACGAGTCGCGGCACTTTTTAAATAATATCCGAAAATACAATGGTTGCTTCCATATGACATCTTTCGGGGCGGATAGAGTTATTTCCATGCCGGGCTTTTTTCCAACATTTACTGTACAAGGACAGGTTTATCATAGAATTGGATCTCTACTTCCCGCGTCAAATGAGCAGCCACAGTTTTTACAAATTTATTTTTTGGGTGATGAGGAAGCGCAGTTCAAGCGACGTTCTCAAATTGTTCAAGGAGTTCAGGGAAGGATAGTTCAAAAAATACAAAGAGTTCTCAACGACAACAATATTTTGGTACACGAATTGAAAACGGCACTGGAAAACATGCCCAATGAAAGCTTTAAAGTGGTGATCAACCCTGACCGCGTGCCACGCGGGCAACACGAGCGGCGCTATAACGCGCCCACAACCAATGAAGTGGCAGCCGTGGTGGCTGGCTCGGAACACACTACCGGCAGGGACATTGTGCTGCATGCACGCGATGGACAGCTCCGTCGCATTGCTGATACGCATAGGTTTTACGATACTCTCCAGTACCCGATAATTTTTTGGAAAGGCCAGGAAGGGTATTATTTTGAAATACCACAAATGAACCCAGGGACTAGGCATCCAGTATCTAACAAAAAAGTTTCATGTATGAACTTTTATGCTTACCATCTCATGGTGCGTAAAAATAACTTTAATCTCCTGCTGCGTTGTAAGCAACTTCTGCACCAGTTCTTAGTTGATATGTATGTCAAAATAGAAAGTGAGCGCTTGAGGTACATCTGTTTGAATCAAAGCAAGTTACGAGCAGAAAACTATATTCATTCACAAGACGCTGTAAGGAATGATGCGCAAGTTAACGCCAGTGATGTAGGACAAATGATTATACTCCCCTCCTCCGTCGTGAACAGCCCAAGATACCTCCATGAATACACACAAGATGCATTTGCATACGTTCGAAACTATGGCCGCCCTGATCTGTTCATCACGTTGACGTGTAACTCGGCATGGGCAGAGATTACTCTCGAACTTATGCCCGGCCAAAAAGCCATTGATAGACACGACCTCATTGCTAGAGTTTTTAAAATCAAAGTCCAGAAATTAGTCGTTCTGCTTACGAAAGGTCAAGTATTTGGAGAGATGCAATGCTTCATGTACTCCATAGAGTGGCAAAAGCGAGGCTTGCCCCATGTACATCTTTTATTGTGGTTAAAGGAGAAATTACGCCCCAGTCAAATCGATGACATAATTAGTGCGGAAATCCCTGATGTCAACATTGACAAAAAACTACACGACATTATTGTCAAAAATATGATCCATGGTCTATGCGGTGCACTCAATCCATCATCTCCGTGCATGAAGGATGGAAAGTGTACCAAAAAGTACCCCCGAGCGTTATTGAAGGACACGCAGACAAGTGAAAATGGATATCCATTGTATCGGTGAAAAGCACCTCACGATGGGGGACGCACAACTACTATTAAAATTCGCGGTAGTCAAGAAGAGATCGTCGTGAATAACAGTTGGGTCGTGCCCTATTCTCCACTTCTTACCAAAATCTTTGATTCCCATATTAATGTAGAGTTCTGTAGTTCAGTGCAGGCCATAAAATATATATGCAAGTACATAAACAAAGGGAGCGATCAAGCAGTCTTCAATGCTAGGCAAGCTGGTAATGACAATATTGATCCCAGAGATGAAGTGCAAACATTCAGGGCGGGCCGATACGTGAGCAGCAATGAAGCAGCGTGGCGAATTTTTGGCTTACCACTTCACGAAAGACACCCCACCGTCACTCACTTAGCGTCGCACCTACCTAATGGCGAGCGCGTTTACTTCACAGAGAACAATTTCTGCGATAGATTGGTGACTCCTCCGAAGATAACATTGACTGCATTCTTCCAACTCTGCGAAAGTGATAACTTTGCAAAAAATTTATTATACGCTGAAGTACCGAGGTATTACACGTGGAATGCACCGAGGAAAGAATGGAAGCGCCGTATTCAGGGGACCCCTGTAGAAGGCTGGCCAGGCATGAATGCAGGGGATGCACTGGGTCGAATGTATACCGTGCACGTTAACAACTTTGAATGCTACTGTTTACGTATATTGCTCAATCAAGTGCGAGGTCCAACGAACTTCCAGGCACTGAAAAAAATGGATGGGCTAGAGCGAGCGACATTCAGGGAAGCATGTGAAGCGCGTGGACTATTGGAAGATGACAATCATTGGGACTTAACCATGGAAGAAGCCGTGCTATGTCGCTCAGCCACCAAACTCAGAGAGCTTTTTGCAATTTTAGTAAGCACTTGCGGACTCTCCAACCCTCTCCAGCTGTGGAGTAAATACAAGGATATACTGTCAGAGGATATCGCGAATAGGTTACAAGGCACGCACGAAGACTTAATAAATAATGAGGCTCTGATATTAATAGAGGACAAGATAAATATTTTATCTGGAAAAAATATGGCAGATTTCGGTTTGCCCATACCACTACGAAGGGAAGAATTGTCAAGCGATGTTGTAAGAGAACTTAACTACGATATCATAGCCTTAGATACTTTTGTTAATGAAATGGCGCCACGTTTGCTTCCCGAGCAACGGCACATTTGTGATATAATTATACAGCGCGTGAATGATTGTCATGGGGGACTCTTCTTCCTTGACGCACCGGGGGGTACTGGCAAGACGTTTGTGTTGAATCTTCTGCTAGCTCGACTTCGCAAGGACCGTAACATAGCCCTGGCTGTGGCTTCTTCGGGAATCGCTGCAACGTTGCTTAACGGTGGACGGACAGCACATTCTACTTTTAAATTGTCATTAAATCTTACGAGCGAAGAAGTCCCTACATGCAACATCAGCAAAAGTAGCAACCGCGGCGCTCTCTTTCGACAGTGCAAGTTAATTGTGTGGGACGAGTGCACTATGTCGCACAAGCGCGCAGTAGAGGCGTTAAACCGCAGCCTGCAAGATATCCGTGGTGATCGGTCTTTAATGGGAGGTGTTGTAGTCTTACTCGCTGGTGATTTCAGGCAGACACTGCCCGTCATTGTTAGGGGTACAGCGGCGGATGAGGTGAATGCGTGTCTCAAGGCGTCGCCATTGTGGTCTAAGGTTGAAAAGCTTTACCTTACGTGCAACATGCGTGTTCAACTTTTCAATGATATGGAATCAGGTGCCTATGCGTCTAAGCTATTGCAGATCGGCGAGGGGCGACTAAAAACAGACATTGATGGTAAAATTGAATTTACCAATGATTTTTGCCATCCAGTGACGACAGAGGAGGAACTTATTTCCCACGTTTTTCCGGACTTGCAAAACAATATAAGCAACGAAGACTGGTTATGCGAAAGGGCAATACTATCGCCAAAAAATGAGTCTGTTAATAACATTAACAACAAAATATTAAAAGGGTTAGTCGGAGAATCAAAAATATACACCTCAATAGACACAGTGATGAGCAGTGACGAGAGTACGGCTTACCCTATAGAATTTCTCAACACCTTGGAATTAACAGGCGTACCTTCCCATAAGCTGGAGTTGAAAGGTGGCGCCCCAGTTCTGTTAATGCGCAACCTTGATGCACCGAAATTGTGCAATGGCACCAGACTACGTGTCATAGAGCTGGGGAGGAATGTCATAAAGGCCACTATCCTTACCGGAGCAGCTAAGGGAGAGAGCGTGTTGATTCCTCGAATCCCAATTATCCCAAATAATTTGCCATTTCAATTCAAGAGGCTGCAATTTCCTTTAAAGTTGGCATTTACAATGACCATTAATAAATCCCAGGGCCAAACGTTGAAAGTGGCAGGCATTCATTTGGGTACTCCTTGCTTCTCACATGGTCAGCTCTATGTCGGTTGCTCGAGAGTATCGTGTGCCCAAAACTTACATGTACTGGCGGAAAGTAACAAATCACATAATATTGTTTACAGAAGTATATTAACTTAACACGAGTGCATCAAATAAAAAACAATAAGAGCAATTAAGCAATAGAAGTAAAATTGTTGTATCCCATTATCTTTTCATTGTTCATATATTTTCATTTGTATTTGGACAAAATTCTGTATTCCACACACATGAAATCGCGAGTAGATATTTGTGTTGCTATTTGTAATATGAGTGAAATAAATACAGCTATTAAAAACACAACGTTCGAATTTTTTACAAAGGCTATAGTGAGGGCGCGAAGCGCCCGAGCCACAATAACCTGCTAGTGGTAAATATTTCTGTCGTTCATTTTGGGATATAACCCTTCGCGAAAACATTCTTAAACTTGCGCATTTGCACTTTGTCGCCAATTTTTTCAATGTGCGATTAAATCAGTGGCAAATTGCTCTATGTCGAGTACATATGAATATTATATTTTTTGATGAGCGATTCAAAATCTGGATTATTTATTCCATAACTGTATAGAAACTCTGCATCGCCAAAACCAAAGTAAATCTGCAGCGGAGATGTCTATTCTAGTTGCAAATTCTGGCGCGCCCCATCTAAACGCAAATGTCGTCATTTACCAGTATTATAGTATATACAAATTCGTATGAGAAATGAAATTATTTCTACTTTTTTTATATAAAAAATGAATTGAAAAATAAAAAATAAATAAATAAAAAATAAGAATAAAATAAAAAACAAAAAAAAACAAAAAACAAAAACAAATCAAAAAACAACAAAACAAAAGAAACTTTGCAACGGAGATGTCCATTCTATTTCTCATATATATTTGCATCAACATTAATACTGGTAAGTGACGACAGTTGCGTTCAAATAGGGCGGAGTCAAAATTTCTGTCGTCACTTACCAGTATTATTGTGGATGCAAAGTTTCTTTTGTTTTGTTTTCGTTTTTTGTTTTTTTTGTTTTTTATTTTATTTTTATTTTTTTTTTTTTGTATTTATTTTTTATTTTTTAATTCATTTTTTATATAAAAAAAGTAGAAATAATTTCATTTCTCATACGAATTTGTATATACTATAATACTGGTAAATGACGACATTTGCGTTTAGATGGGGCGCGCCAGAATTTGCAACTAGAATAGACATCTCCGTTGCAGAGTTCCTGTTGTTTTTATTTTATTTGATTTTATTTTACTTTTTTGCGGTTCGATAAAAAAATAACGTAAGCATAATGTCATTTCTCATACATATTTTTATACACAATGATACTGGTAAATAACGCCATTTACGTTCAGATAGGGGAAGTCGAAATTTGCTACTAGAATGGATATCCCCGTTGCAGAGTTACTTTGGTTTTGGCGATGCAGAGTTTCTATACAGTTATGGAATAAATAGTCCAGATTTTGAATCGCTTATCCAAAAATATAATATTCATATGTACTCTACATAGAGCAATTTGCCACTGATTTAATCGCACATTGAAAAAATTGGCGACAAAGTGCGAATGCGCAAGTTTAAGAATGTTTTCGCGAAGGGTTATATCCCAAAATGAACGACAGAAATACTTACCATTAGCTGAGTGAACAATACCAATCATGTAACGTATAATATTGAAGATTATCAGAACGAGCCCATCGTCGGTGGATTTTACGAACAAGAATTATTGAAAGTTGAATATCCAGATATTTATCTGATCTCGAAAAAGTTCTACAAAAGCACGGTAATAACATTTTTGTGAAATGGTTGAGATTTGATGATACCCACAACACATGGACCAATGAAGCTGATTTGTGAAATTTACAGTTTTGATGATTTTTTTTTCTCCCCAAGGAACGCTTTTTCGCAATAGGAAGGATTTCGAAATGATCATGATCGAAGATTTTTTATTTATATTTTGTTTTTTTATTGAAAAAAATTATGCTATAAATATTTATAAAGTATTCTCTTAATTTATCTGATCTCGTAAAAGTTCTGCAAAAGCATGGTAATAACATTTTTGTAAAATGGTTGAGATTTGATGATACCCACAACACATGGACCAATGAAGCTGATTTGTGAAATTTACAGTTTTGATGATTTTTTTTTCACCCCAAGGAACGCTTTTTCGCGATAGGAAGGATTTCGAAATGATCATGATCGAAGATTTTTTATTTATATTTTCTCCGTCAACTTTTTTATCGGCAGAAATTCTCCCATTTTTGCCACTTTGTTGATTTTCGTGAAATCCATGTCGATTGATGTAAGTATTCCGCAACGATGATGTGATAAATTTCAAATCAGATCGCGTTCGAATGACTTTTTTAACTTGATCAATTTCTTTTATCAGCAACTCTAGGCGCGTCTTGAGTTCACGACGATGAGATGACATTTGACCGCTGACTATGATGAAGCTTGATTCGACATGCACATTTCGTCCACCACCAAATTATCCCCCCCCCCCTCCCACGCAACGGGCGACGAAAAATCAACGCTTTTCTTTGTCCTCGATACTCTCTCTAGTTTCGGCTTTCTCCGTCTTTTCTTCCTCCTCCTCCTCCTCCTCCTTCTCTTTCGCCTCCCGACAACATTGAATGCAATCTCGTCGTAGGGGTGGGGGGCCATCTATGCAATCTCCCGTTGGTCCAACCGTATACCAATGTTTTTCGCACCGTGAATATGAGATAATTTCCTCATCTTCGCGTAGATGTTCGGGTAAACGATCCCACAGCGAATTAATATCTTGCGGATACAATACCAAAATGATCTGTTTTGGCATATATTTTAAGTCACTAGGTGTCAATTCCCACACCTTTTTCCGAGGATACACTCTTTTGTCGCTCTCTTCAGTTTCCCCCTTCTCCGCCGTTTCCTCTTTCGCCTTCCGACGACAGCCCGCGCAATTTCGTCGTAAGGGCGCCTTAATTTCTTCCGAATGAAACTCATCCCAATGTTTTACGCACGGTTGATATGACATCATTTCCTCATCTTCGCGTAAATGCTCGGGTAAACGATCCCACAGCCAGTAAATCAATCGTGGATACAATATTAAAATCATCTCTTTTGACGCATATTTTAAGTCACTATGTGTCAATTCCCGCGCATCTTTCGGAGGATAATACACTCGCCCACTTAAATCCATTTTAACAGCAAGCGACACACACACGCAATGACGGCAGAGGATTGACTGAAATTTCTTCGAAATAAAAAGGAGAATTAGCCGATATGATTCTCGATGAAATTCACGTCTCAGCCTGATCACTCTATTACCCCAATTGTTTATTTTAAAATATCGAAAGGCATGCCGACAGAAATTCCACGAACTCCCTCTGCAACGGACGACGAAAAACTCAACGCTCCTCTTTGTCCTCTTCAGTTTTCGCTTTCTTCGCCTTTTCCTCCTCCTCCTTCTCTTTCGCCTCCCAACAACATTTAACGCAATCTCGTCGTGGTGGTGTGGGACCATCTATGCGAGTTTCCAGAATATCAAGCGTATTCCAATGTTTTACGCACGGTAGACATGAGATTATTTCTCTATCCTTGCGTAGATGCTGCGGTAAACGATCCCACAGCCAATAAATATTTCGCGAATAAAACATTAAAATGACCTCTTTCGACATATATTTCAAGTCACTATGTGTCAATTCCCACGCTGCTTTTGCGGGGTAACACACTCGCACGCTCGTGTCCATTTTACCGGTAAGCGGATCAACCATTGCAACGGGCGGCGAATCGACTAAAATATTTTTAATTGTGAATTGCGACGATCGTCTATGCAGCTATGTGTTGATAATATCCGCATGCGTCGCGACGAAAAAAGTTGGACCTTGTTTGTATACATTTGTATACATCATAAATTTGACACTCGACACTCTGCGCGTGAGAGCGCGCGCGAGCGAGAGCGAGAGAAAGAGCGCGAGCGAGCGAAAGAGAGAGAGAGAGAGAGAGTGCGCGAGCGAGCGAGCGAGAGAGAGAGAGAGAGAGAGAGAGAGAGAGAGAGAGCGCGTGTGGGTTAACGCCATCGACGACGCCGTCATCTAACGCTTTCTTCAAAAAATCACGGGCATCTCATCGAAAATCTCAAGACTCCCCCCCCCCCCTAACGCACGCACGCATGCACGTATGCACGCACGTACCCGTACGTACACGCAAGACATGCTGGCAGAAAATCTCGAAATCCTCCCCTCCCCCTTCTCTACCTGCCACCCGCGATGCACCTGCCAACCCACCACCCACCACCCCCTGTGCGCAACATACACACACACACACACACAAGCACACGCATACGTATATACACACAAGATGTGCGGACGAAAAAATCCCCCCCCGAGCCGCCCTCCCACCACCCACTGGCCACCCGTAAGCCACCCACTCACGACGCGCAACGGTTTGTGTCTAGGCTAAGTGGTTTGTGTCTCGGCTAAGTGCCTCGAATCGCGGGTTGAAAAAGGTCGGTAAATGTCGGGGTAGGGATCTTGATCCAGAACCGGCTGTCTACATCTACTGACAGTTTCATTTAGGCATAAAAAAGGCCTCTTGAAATATCCGCATCGTCCGCATCGCACTTTCCGATTTCCCATAAGAATAACATGGGAATAATTAATAATAATAATTAATAATAATTTTTGTTTTTAAACGTACTCTTGATTTAAAAAAAGTATCGAAAAAATATTCAGACCGTATTTCTATAAGAATTTTAAGTACTAAATTTTAGTCATAAGGATGATCGATTGAGTAAAATTGATATTTTTTTTTGAAAATTTACAGTTTTTTACAAAAAAAAATACCTCTATCAAAAATGTCCTAGAAATGAAATTGAACGCGTTAATGCCGCGTGAAATTAGACAAATTTTGAAGAGGTGGAAAATAGGACATCAGTCATCTCACGTCCTAATAGCGATAGGGGTCTCAAAATTTAGGTCACAGCTTTCCTTGATGTCCCGAACATATGTACAAAGTTAGGCGAACAAAGAAAAATAGGCGAACAATCGTTCCCCTATAATTAGAACGTGACATATATATATATATATATATCGTACAAGTGAATAGTACATAATGTTCGAACAAAATGTACAAACAATTTATTTTTTTTTTTCACTCTGTTGCACCAAATGGATCAAATTGAAAATTTTACTGAGAGTCTAGAAAATCAACCAAATAGTTTTCTGTACAGCATTCGTGATTGACAGTCGAAAGCAATAAATTTTAATATAACGACAAAAACATTGTTCATTTTTTTTTTAAAGAAACGGTAGAAAACTGACAAAAAAATAACCTTTTTACGTGTTATATTGGTAATACTTACCAAAAAAATTGAGTTTAAGAAAATTCAGTACAATAGTTACAATAAAATAAATATTTGAAAACACGTTTTGAATTATGTCATAACTCTTTACCCCATTACTAATAACTCTTTACCCCATTACTCTATACCCCATTACTAATAATACGGTTTGTGGCAACGACGAACTGCATGACCACGTGGTTTAGTTAACATCTCACGAAATGTCATCGCGCTGAAATCACTAAGAGCGAAAGAAGTTGCATACAATCATTCTGAAGTCAATGCATTTTTTCAGATGTTGTTTCTAAATTTTTTTTCCGAAATTTTTTTTCTGTCAATGAGATATTTTTTTATTTTAAACAATCAGGTAGAATCAATACAATTAATGATATATGTGGGGCGAGCCGTCATATTAGCCAGTAAAATAAATATCCAGTAATAATTTTGAAAAATCGAGTTACTGTATTGAAAAATATTCACCGAGTGTTGAAATTGAAAAAAAAAAATTCTGACGTTTTGTCTCGTTGATTACCATTTTTTAACATTTTCCCATTCAAATGGCTGTATTTTTGGCAGGAGTTGACGTATTTACATTTGTAAAAAACACAAATTTGCGTCTTTTTATGGCCTTCCAGAAAACATTTAATTTAAATTTAATTGCGCAAGTCGAACGTCCGTTTCAGGGCAAAATATGCACAAATATTTTTGTTCTCATGGAAAGACACTCGTTGTTTTATATTTTTTACTTCCCCGAATTGTAAATACACAAATCGAATTTTTGGTATTTTGCTTCCTCATTAAGGAAGCTTTGTTTTCATGGAAAATTTTTTTTTCGAGATTTTTATGCCAATGTGTTCAAAATGTCCTTAAACATCGAGAAATCGTATTTAGAAAAAATGTCCGGATGAATGTGTGTGTGTGTGTGTGTGTGTGTGTGTGTGTGTGTGTGTGTGTGTGTGTGCGTGTGTGTGTGTGTGTGTCTGCGGGTGTAGGTGTAGGTGTGGGTGTGGGTGTGTGTATCCTGAGTTTCAGATGTAAATAATTAATAACTTGAGAACGCTTCGAGATAACGAGCTAAAATTTGGCACACTTGTCGAACGCAATTGCTCTTCATTTTGAAAAAAAAAAATTTTATTCTAACGGGTGTTCAGATTTTATTGACTTTTTTCGTTTTCGCAAGAATAGCCTAAGCGCTCGAACTTCTGCAATTTTCCAGATATTGCACCCAATCTTCGTACAGAATTAGTATTGCTATTAAGGTTGTTTGGTATTGAATTTGGCGAAAATCCTTCGAGGGATTAAAATTTTATGAAATTTTCAATTTTTCGAAAAATAGTGTAAACGCTCTAACGTGTGCAATTTTTAAAATATTGTACTGCAACTTTGCACAGATCTAATATAGCTATCGAAGTGGTTCGCTATTAAATTTGGCGAAAATCTATCAAGGGGTTTGAATGTTATAAAATTTTTAATTTTTCGAAAAATAGTGTAAGCGCTATAACTTTTGCAATTTTTTAGATATTGTACTGAAAATTTGTGTAGAGCTAATATGGCCTTCGAGGATGTTCGCTATCAAATTTGGCGAAAATCCATCGAGGGATTAGAATTTTATGAAATTTTGAATATTTTGAAAAATAGCGCAAGCGCTCTATTTGCACTAATAGAAGATGCAAATTTCGCACATTGATTACTCACGTTTTTCGATAGTTAACAAAACTTCCTTTATGAGGAAGCCAAATTTAATCGCAATACTTTGTGATTAAGGAAGCTATATGTGAACTATGGATAAAGATGAGGAAGCAATGTGCAAATTTTAATTTGCAGGATTTTTATATTATGGGATTCCTCAACACCGTGAAGTAACAACTATTTTTTGTTTTCTTATGAATTTATTAATAAATAAAAAAGCTGTGATTTGCTATTTTTTATTAATACAATGTCAATAACTGATATACTGTTTTTTTTTATTAATATATTAATTTAAAAAATAGCTTTTACTTCACGGTGTTTAGAAATCCCATGATATTGAAAATACCAAAAATTCGTTTTTCGTATTCACAATTCGGAGAAATTAGAACAAATAAAACGGACGTTCGACTTGCTCAATAAAATCTCTATTAATTTTTTCTGGATGGCCAACAAAGACGCAGATTTTCGTTTTTTACAAATGTAGATACGTCAAATCCTGCCAAAGATACAGCCACTTGAATGTAAAAACGTTAAAAAATGGTAATCAAGGGGAAAAAACGTTCGAAATTTTTTTAAAAATCTCAACACTCGGTGAATATTTTTCAATAAAGTATCTCGATTTTTGAAACTTATTTGTGGAACTTGAACGTACAAGAATGATGATGCGTTCTTCATTCTATTTTTTTTTACAAGAACATGAATATTAAACATGGTTGGCATCCATCCGGAAGCCAACCAATTTTGTTATGACTGGCCGCGAAAGCCTTAAAACTAGAACATGAATATTAATAATCACTGATGAATTATTTCATACGGTAGAAACTATACTACGAGAATGCAGTTTAGAAAATATGCTGTGAATATATACGAGCGAGCGATAATTATCTGTGATTAATTAATATCATGATATTATTTGATATATATATCTTTAAAATTGAAAAAAAGGCTGTGACTTGAAGTAGTGCGGCACGATGATATTTCGAGAGATGTCAACTGAACCACGTGGCCGTCCAGTTAAGATAGTCGTATGCACAGAGCAGGTAGACCGGCGATTCTAAAAAAAAGATGTGAGGGTCGAAATCCGAGCGAGTTGCGACCTTTTCGAATAATCAGGGAGAAGGTGGAAACCACGAGAAATGAAAAATGGAAACTTATACACTCGACATGTGAACACGAAAACTGAGGCACTCGGCATTTGAAATCTCAAAAAATGAGACCGTCTCCTTAGATCTGTTTGAAAGGTTAGATTGGTTCATAAGAAAAAATGTTTTTGACTTTCATCGATTCAATAATTTTGTGTTATATATATGACTCAAGAATAAAAAAATATACGAATAATCGTGTTTCATAATAAAATATTGTTCCCAAAAATATTTGTTGAAATTACTATAAAATTAATTATTGATACTTAATTGCTTTAATTTTTGACTTTGGCAAAAAAATGATTGTTTTTGTTTTGAATATGAAATATAATTTTGAATACCTACAAATTATGTAAATATGCATTACAATACAAAAATTAACCCTTAAAACATAAATTAATTAATCATTCGGGCCAAAAAGTGGTTTTGATTTTTTTCTATTATGGCGTACCGTTTTTGAAAATGAACGGTGACTTTTTTCACGATTCAAAAGTGGGTCGAGCCTGCCAATATTTTTTAATTGATTTCTATTTTTCGAAAAACCAGCGGTGATCCCCCTCACCCTCTACTCTCCTTGTCGTCCCACCATGTATTTTTTTTGTTGATGCAAAAACAAACGTGGAAAACAAACTTTTTAAAATTCACGTCTTATTTTTTTACAAATTCCGTACTTGAGATCAGTAACTTTTTTCATGATTAGAAAGTGGGTCGAGACCTGCCAATATTTTTTTAATCAATTTTTATTTTTTGCAAAACCAAATATTTATAAATCAAGGTAATTTTTAGAAATTTAATATGGATCAAAGCAAGATATGACGTTTTTGCAAGTCGTATTCCCTTTCTCTTCTTTATTCACAATAAAATAATAAGATGTGATGATTATAATTCAAAAATTTCCAAATTTTTCATTCTTTGTAAAATAAAAATGGATAATATAAATATTGGCAGGTTTCGGCCTACTTTCTGAACATGAAAGAAATTACTGTTGTTAAGTGCGGATTTTGTAAAAAGAAATAATTAATTTAAAAAAGGTCGTTTTCCATATTTTCTCTTGCATCAACGAAAAAAAAAAATACATGTCGGGACGACAAGGAGGAGGAAGAAAAATCTGAAAAAAGTCAGGGCTCATGTGAGGTGTCATAGAAGCAAAAAAAAGCGACAAAAATTGTAAGGGGTGAGGAAGATCATTCGCTGGTTTTTCGAAAAATAAAAGTTGTTTAAAAAAGAAGGGTTTGGTCCACTTCTTAATCATGGAAAAATTTACTGTTTTCAGGTGTGGATCTTGTACAAAAAAAAATGATTAATTTAAGGAAGGTCATTTTTTATGTTTCCTCTTGCATACAAAAGAAAACACACACGGCGGGACGACATGCAGAGGGCGAAAAAATCTTGAAAAAAATAAGGGCTCATTTCGAGTAACATGGAAGCCAAAAAAACAGCGACAAAAATTTACACATGCAAAATTTACATTTTTTTCGAATTAATCGTTCAGGATCAATCGTAAAAGCAAAGTAGTTATGATCAATCTTAAAGATGAGGAAATTCCCTACAAAACTTTAAAAAAAATATTGTTATACGACAAAAATTGGCTGAGCTAGCGCCGATCAAAGTTAGACGCTATAGCGAGTGCCGAGTAATTTCACAAAAAACCTGCAAAATTTGCGTTATACCTGAATAAAACCTTCATAGTTGATCGTACGACCAAAATACTTACGATAAATCTTAAAGAAGATAAAATTTGCTACAAAACTAAGAAAAAAAAATTCCAATACGATGAAAATTGGCTGAGTCAGCGCCGATGAAAGTTTGACTTTATAGTGATTTTCAAGCATAAGAGACCGCCACGCCAGCCTTCTCTGCCTTATAACTTCTCTCCAGTTTACTTAATCGAAAAAACGCCAAGAATAAACGTTGTAGAGTATAAAATTACCTACATTTTGGAAAAAAATCAACCTTCTAGGTCTAATATTTTCGGAACTAGCGTTATCGAAAGTTGGACGATTGTTTATTGTACGTTATATCTCGATTTCTCGACTTTAGCTGATTTACATTGACTATTAAAAAAATGTTTAAAAAAAAAAAAAATTATTTACGATGAACATTTATTAACAAAAATTATAATATCATTTTTTAAATATAATTTAAAAAAATTTTTTTTTATCAATTTTTTTGTTTTCTTTATTTATGCTGTGTAAAATGGTTATTCAATCATATTTTTTTACCTTCTAGGTATAATATACGTTATTTTTGGTTCAATTTTGTATATATAAAACCTTGTACTGATTTTAAAAGATCCTGTAATTTTTAGAAAGGTGTTTTTTGTTTTTTCGAAGATATGAATTTTGCAATGTTTCAAAATCGTGTAAATCCACGATCAACATTAAATTTTCTGTTAAATATTTTTTTGTATAATACCTTGTACTGATCTTGAAAGATCCTGAAAAATTCAGGATGGTGTTTTTTTGTTTCAAAAATATACATTTTTTGAATTATGGTTAAAAAATTTTTTTTTTCCTCTCAGTTAAGTAAATGTGAGCAATCATGTAGTTTTGTAATTTTAAGCAGTAAAAAAAAGTAAAAGTTACAGTATTTTGGTAAAAAAAAATTTTTTTTCTTACCATAATTCAAAAAGTTATATTTTTTAAACAAAGAAACACCATCCTGAAAATTTCAGGATCTTTTAAGATCAGTACGAGGTATTATATAAAAAAATTTGACCAAAAATTTAATACGGAACTTGGATTTTCAAGATTTTTGAAAATTTAAAATTCTCCAAATTCATCATTTTTCAAAATTTATTTTCGGAATACTTTTTTTTTCATCGCCACAAGTATATTCTTCAGGGCGAACCCAATACGATTTTTCAATAACTATAATATTTTTCGAGATATCTAAAAAATAAACTTAAAAGATTTTTAAAAATATGATATTTCGAATCTTGCATATCTTTAAAAAAAAAATTTTTACATTTTTTTCCTTTGGTAGAACTTCGTTTGATAAAAAACGAAAACTTTCGATGAAATTTAATCGAATGACCCATATATATTGTATATATATATATATATTCTTGTATGAAACAGCCTTCCTATCGTAACTTTGACTATTTCTTTTGTATACATTTTTTTAATATTTAGTCAATGTAAATCAGCTAACGTCGAAAAATCGAGATATAACGTACAATAAACAATCGTCCAACTTTCGATAACGCTAGTTCTGAAAAAATTAGACCTAGAAGGTTGATTTTTTTCCCAAAATGTAGGTAATTTTATACTCTACAACGTTTATTTTTGTCGTTTTTTGGATTAAGTAAACTGGAGAGAAGTTACAAGGCAAAGAAGGCTGGCGTGGCGGTTCCTTGTGCTGGAAAATCGCTATAAAGTCAAACTTTGATCGGCGCTGACTCGGCTGAGTCAGTGCCGAGCTAATTGGCTAATTTTCATCGTATTGGAATTTTTTTTTTAGTTTTGTAGCAAATTTTATCTTCTTTAAGATTCATCGTAACAATTTTGGTCGTACGATCAACCATAAACGTTTTATTCAGGTATAACGCAAATTTTGCAGGTTTTTTGTGAAATTACTCGGCACTCGCTATAGCGTCTAACTTTGATCGGCGCTAGCTCAGCCAATTTTTGTCGTATAACAATGATTTTTTTTAGTTTTGTAGGGAATTTCCTTATCTTTATGATTAATAATAACTACTTTGGTTGTACGATTGATCCTGAATGACTTATTCGAGAAAAACGTAAATTTTGCATGTTTCTTTTGAAATTACTATAACTTCCGGTCCACGCTCGAGAAGGAAAACTCAGGTTTATGTCATTGAGGTCACAATAAAGTAGATAAAATGATCTTCCGCTTTATCGGAGTTATTGCACCGAAAAAGTCTACAATGACTGGACTACCGGGCCACGTGGCTACTTGAGTAACGGTGCCCTACAGAGAAAACGAGAGCGAGAAGAGACAGACCGACGAGGTTTGAGCCCGATGGTCTTTCGCCATCGGCGTCATTTCGTTAGAGATGCCGGATTGTTATGAAAAGATCGATCTTAAGAATTGAATCGAATTGTCGCACTCTGTATCGATTCGGAAAAATATTGAACGAATAAGATTGATTCTCACAATATCGAATGAAAAAGATTGATCTGCGAAAATTGTTCTTTTAAGAATTGTGTTAACAAAAAACGTAAAATTCCTTGAACATTGATCGCAATTTAAACTTCAGTTATATAATATTAAAATCTAAAACTAGATTGAAAAAAGTAAATTACGTGAAAAAAACATGGCATAACGAGTTTAATGTTAACAGTTGCCATATAAGTATTATTTGGATATTTTACTCAGAATATTTCAAAAAACAACGCTTATAGAAATCATTTTTCAACAGTCTTTGATTACTCCTACATAGCATCGTACAAAAAAAAATTGCCCCGTCGATATTGCCCTGCAAGAATCGATTCGACGAATTAATCGAGTGCAAAGAATCGATCCAGAAGATCTATTATTGATACTAAAAAGATCGATTTCGTAATTAATCGATTCTTACTCCGGCATCCCTTCATTTCGTGCGTTTGAGAGCATAGGGTAGCTATGGAAAATGGCCGTGCCAGAAGTTGTCTGTCGAACGGGCGTGTCCCAGATTAAGAGATAAATTCATCAAAGTTGTACATCGATATTTTTTAAGATTATGACTTACCACGTAACGTTTTTCGATATTTCAAGGACAAAATAATTCCATAAATAAAGTAAACGACCATCCAAATTTTGGTATATTTTACAGCTACTTGCGATGTAAGGAAGTAACAATTTGCCATGGTACCGCAAAGTTGTTTAATGGAGTGATCCAAGAGATGAATCTGCATTCCAAGTTCTGTATGCCGGATGATGCAGCAGAGCCGGTCGCCAGATTCAAGGAGGCTTTGGCGGAAGCTCTTGGACGCCATTATTATAAATTGAAGGATCTGTATGATTCATTGGCACTCGTGAGAGTTTCCTTGCTTAAATTGTTATTGAATCTTAGTGAGAGTATGACACGCTGAATATCACTTTCTAATATAAGTTGGAATGAATTTAAGTGTGCGACAACATTGCTATGTCGAAACTGCATTATTTGTAGGCTCAGTTTGTTTAGTTATTAAACTGTTTACAGTCGTTTCCACAAACAATTTTCAAATAATGTATGAAACAAAATTATGGAAGATGATAGCAAAATTTGTAAAAATTCTTCCATCAGTGTTTCTGCCACTTTGTTCCCCTTATAACGCAATGTTGATTGACTGTAAGATGTAGTGTGGATTTTTTTCTGCGATTAACGATTTGAAAATATTATTTTTCGTTCCTGAAGTTGATTTTCTTTCATTTGCAACAAACGAAATTCAGGAATTGTTAACAGATAACTTTCTTCAACAGCATTAGAGGAAAAATCATATTTAAAACATTAATCGATGATCTATACTCGGCTAAACCAAAATACTCACTAATAACCGTACACAGATAAGGTTCTAAACGACAGACGTGAAAAATGTGATTAGAAACAGCACACAACCAATTGTTAGGAATGTTACGTTTTGGTGTATAGTGAACCGTTTACACAGATGATTGTTTTTTAACTTGGTTCTCAAATTACATATATTCCAGTAATGAACAATCCAGGCCAAGAGGCTATAAAAACTGCGTGGTTTAAAAACCATGTATAAATTAATAGTATGGAGGTACTCGTCGACTTCTTATTTATTCTGTTATTGCGAATTATAGGGATTTCCATTCATCTAAGTGATCATGACGAACAAAACGCAGGTGGCGTATACGGAAGTTTTGCGCTTCGTTAAAGAGGAAATCATTCTGGAAAACGAGATCATCCTCGCAATGAGCGATTTTGAGTTCGCACTGCGAAATTCAGTAACAGCAATTTTCGCAACAGCACGCAGCACAGGATGCAATGCGCATTATGATCGCGTAGGTACCTTGCGATCATATAATATGATTACATTAACCTGGAAATTGACGACAAACCATTCCATGCTCTCACGAACTTGGAAGTTTTTTATATAATTGATAGGCAATATGGGCATGTGCGCAATTTGAAAAATGGAACCCAGAGATTTCAAAGTTTTGTAACCAAGTGGAAGAAATTTCTGCTGGACGAGATTCCGTGCCATTATGAAACGATTCGTTGTGAGCTAATATAACGATTCGTTGTGAGCTGAATGCGCCAAGATCTACTTTCGTTTAAAAAACTTCCTCACATGATATATTTTGGACTCTTCCCGGGCTGAGAGGCAACATTTTCAATAGCAGTACTTAAATTTTGTATTGATCGAGGCATTCTAACGATATTTCATTTCGTTGGATAATTCGTTGCAAAATTACGAAAGTCCGAGTTTACAAGCATTTCTTGAAAAAAATGTGACAATTGTCTAAGTATGATTTCTCGATGTTTTTTTTACATTTTCAACATACCGACATAGAAAAGTTATTAGGTGTACAAATAAGTTTCCGCGGTTTGTCAAAAGATGGCCCCACCAGAAGGTTATGGAGAAATTGTCAGATGTAAAACGTAATATCCCAAGTTTCGTCATCCGGCAACACCATAACCTTAAAGTACTAGTGATTCCGTATCAGCATCACGTAATTTTTTTCGTGCAAAAATGTCAAGTTTTGTGCCGAATAAGCATCATTTGCGGGAACTTTTGATTTACTTCTTTAATTTGAAAAAATCTGCAGCTGAGGCGCATCGATTGCTTCTAGAAGCATATGGTGAAGCTGCTTTAAGTGAGAGAAGTTGTCAGGAATGGTTTCAAAAGTTTAAGAACGGCGAGTTTGACGTGAAGGACAAAGAACGGACAACGGAACGGAACGGACAAAGAACCTGCGAAACCATTACTGGAGCTCTCTACCGAACACAATTGATGAGATTGAGTCGGGCACTTAAGGAAAAACGCGCCCATTACTACTCCAGACACGACAAAATTATTCTTTTACACGATAATGCTCGTCCACATGTTGCGGCGCCGGTAAAAACATACTTGGAAACACTCAACTGGGAAGTTTTACCCCACCCGCCGTATTCACCAGACTTAGCCCCTTCCGATTATCACCTGTCCCGGTCGATGGCACATGGTCTGCCTGAGCAGCGCTTCACATCATATGAAGACACCAAAAATTGGGTAGATTTGTGGATAGCGTCAAAAGATGAAGAGTTTTTTCGACGGGGTATCCGAATGTTGCCAGAAAGATGGGGAAAAGTAGTGGCAAATGATGGAAAATACTTTGAATAAAACGTAATGTACTGTTCCTTCACAATAAATTCCTAATTTTTTATAAAAAACCGCGGAAACTTATTTGTACACCTAATACAACGAAAACGAAGTTTTTTTATGATGAAGCGAAATGAAATGAAATGTGCTCACCCTCTGGTAGCAACATGTGTTTAAATTCTTCATGCATATCATTAGGTGGCGAGATAGTCTGGACACAAGAATTATATTGTTAATCTAACTTATAATCGGTTCATGAATACAAAACTCGATCACAATAAAATTCAATCATTGATACATTCGATAGCGACTTCAAAATATTTTATGGCACCGTCGAGCTTTTTAAAACACCTTTCCATATCATCGCTTCGCACGGGTCTTCTAGGTGCACTATAGCAATTACATTATCATAGTGGAAATAAAAGATTAATCAATGAATTTCTAAAAATAATGAAAAACGTTGACATAATTATGCAGGCTACGCGAACCTAAGTATTTTCGGACGTAATGAGAGTTATATGATTATTTTGCTTCCTCATAAAAGAAGCTTTGTTTTCGCGAAACAATTATTTTTCGAGATTTTGATGTTAGTATATTGAAAATGTCCCGAAACCTCGAGAAATAACATTTGGAAAAAATGTCTGGATGTGTGCGTGCACGTGCGTACGTGGTGTCCATGCGTGCGTGGCCGTGTGGGTGTCAGCGTGCGCGTGTGTGCGTGCGTGCACGTTTTGTGCTCGCCTCAGAATAGATATACACCCCCGCTGAAAAGCTTGGACATACCTGTCGATATTTCTTGCCGCACTAGAAGCTGCATGAACTCCGTCAAAAAAGAAGATAATTAAATTTTTGAAAAAGTAATTTGACGGGAAGAAATGCAGCTTTGTTTTACTTTTATTAAAAAAATGTTATAATTTTTTTCCGACCCAGTATGCACTTTTGTCCGTGACCGTTTTTGGCCTTTTTTCACCATCGCGAATTGGGCGCATAGCTTGATGACATTTTTGGTTGCCTTTTTTATGTACGGTATATTTGAAAGAGTTAGCAAAATCTCCATTTTCGTTTTGGAAAAATTTTCGTAAGATCTTTTCTCGGAAAGTTATTCAACTGTTGGCTCCAAAAGACAAACAGTATTAACGTAATTGTCTTTGAGTTACGTTGCATATTTCGAAATTGGTATTTTTTAGCCAAAAGTAAAATAACTTTGCAAGAAAAATTCGTACGAAAATTTAGGTGAATTAAAAATGGAGCGTCTGCGAACTTTTTCATATGTACCGTCGATAAAAAAGATAAAAACAAATGTCCTTCAGTTATGCGCCCAATCCGCTATGGTCTACAAAAGGCGAAAGAACGGTCGCGTTCATAAGTGGATACCGGGTCGAAAGAATGTCATGAAAGAATTTTTTAAAAGAGGGAAACAAAACTGAATTCTTTCCTCTCAAAACTCTATTCTTAAAATTTGATAATGTTTTTTTTTGACGGAGTTATGCAATTTCTAGTGCCCCAAGCGAAATATCAACGGGTGTATCCAAACTTTTGAGCGGAGGTGTATCTGGAGAACGGTTCAAGTGATCGAGTAGAATTTTGGTATGCAAGTAAATTTGGCATACATCGATGTCCCTTGACTCAGTGCGATTTTTTTTCGAAATTCGCAAACAATTGTCAATTTAGCGGGACTTCCATTTTTTTTGCAGAATGTTTGTGGGCGCTTTAACTTTCGTAATTTTGCAGTTATCTCGCTGACATTTTTTTTTTGGAGATGCACTTGATAATAAAGACGGTTGGGATTAAATATGAGAAAACGCTCAAAAGGTTCGGTTTGAAAAAAAATAGTAATTTTTCGCAAAAAGTTTGTGCGTATTCGAACTTTCGCAATTCTGCACCAACGAAACGGTTTTTTTGTAACGATCTATTCAATGACAACGACAAATAATACTAAATTTCTGATAATTTGCTTGAGAGTTTCGGCTGAAAAAATTGTTTGAAGTTGCAAAAAATATTTCGTCGACGGTCTAATATTCTCATTTTTAGAAGTACCGAGCTAGAATGTTTTGCACAAATACACTAGATGACAAGATTTGTTAGTGTTGAATTTCGTGAAAAACGCTCGAGAAATTTGATATTTTTGAAACATACTTGTGAACGCTAAATTTCCTACTTTAACAGCTATCGCGTTAACCTTTTTTTCACCAATCCACTCGATGACAAAAACAATTGATTATGTAATTGAATCGAATTGCAAAAAAATAATGAAAATTCGAGTTTTTTATCTATGTAGTCCTTCATTTTTTTCTGTCATTCATGAGGCTTTTTTTAAAAGGAACCTATGATAATGAATATGGGTCATTCCATGTCAAATCGACCAAGAATTGGAATCGACCCCTTCGAATTTCGATGAAATTTATTCAGAAGTTTTCGTTATTAACAAAACGAAGTTGTACCCAAGAAACAAAATTGTAATTTTTTTTTTCGAAAGTTATCAAAAATTCTGAATTTCACAATTTTTAAAATCTATTAAGCTTATTTTTAAAATATCTCGGAAACTATTGCAGGTACGAAAAATCGTTCTAAATTTGTCTTAAAGAGTATACTTGGGACAATGAAAAAAAAAAATATATATTCGAAAAAGAATGTGAAGAATTTGGAATTTTCAAAAATCTCGAAAATCCAAGTTGGCTAGTACATTTTTAAGTCAATTTTTATAATATAATATCTTGTACTAATTTTCAAAAATGCTGAATTTTTCACAGAGGTGTTTTTTGTTTTTTCATAAATATAAATATTTGAGTTCTTAAACATCGTGTAAATTCACGATAAACATGAAATGTTTGTTTAATTTTTTCTTTATAAGATATCTTGGACTGATCTTAAAAGATCCTGAAATTTTCAGGATGATGTTGTTTAGTTTAAGAAATTATAAATTTTTGAATGTTTGTCGAAAAAAAAAAATTTTTTCTCAAATTTCGAAAATAGATATTTTGAAAACAAAAAAAAATTATCTTGCAAATTTCAGGAATTTGAATTTTGGTAAAAATAAATTTTTCTTTTACCAAAATTCAATTATTTATATTTTTGTAACAAAACAACACCATCCTAGCACTGACAGGATCTTTTGAGATCAGGGCAAGGTATTATATACAAAATATTTAACCAAAAATGTAATGTTAATTATGGATTTGCACAGTTTTTACGAATAACAAAATTCATATTTTTGACAAAAACAAAGAACTTCTCTCTGAAAATTTCCGGATCTTTTCAGATTACTACAAGGTATTATAAAAAAAAAGAATGGAATAAAAAATGTAATAGCCAACTCGGATTTTTACGATTTTTGAAAATTCGAAATCCTTCAAATCATCATTCTTCAAAACTTTTTTTCGGAATTCTTTTGTTTACATAGCCTCAACAAGTATACTCTTTAAGATGAATTCAGAACGATTTTTCGTAACTACAATAGTTTCTGAGATATTTAAAGAATAAATTTGAAAGACTGGAAAAATTGTGAAATTTCGGATATCTTTCGGAAAAAAATTTTTAAATTTTTTTCGTTTGGTGGAACTTTGTTTTGTTAATAACGAAAACTTCTGAACAAATTTCATCGAAAATGAAAGTGGACGATTCCAACTCTTGGTTGATTTGACATGGAATGACCCATATACATGTCGTAAAGATGGTCACGGAGGTCCTCATGACAGAGGCTCGACGAACGACGGTAAAAAAAAAGGAAGCTATGTGCAAATTTTCAATTTGCATGATTTTTTTTTCTACAAAACTTTTACTTCCCTAAAGGCTCGAAGAATCATGAGATAAAAGTTAAATATAGTCCACCTTTGAGTACACATCAAGTTGTCCGACAGTATGCTTAAAATGGTCGAAATAGACAAAAACGTGCGGTATAATGTTGGTTAATTTAAGTCTGAAACTACGGTTCTTAGGCGGTCTACCAGTACGCCAAAAGTCGTGGGCTCCAAGACTATCTTTGAACAAATGATGAGGCAAAACACTTTTTCAAGAAGGTATTGGCCCTGGCGTATCTTCCTGCTGAATCAATCGAGGCTCAATACCACGGCATGAAGAGTCGTTCATCGGCAACAGTTAGAGCCAGGCTGAGACCATTCAATGATTACTATTATCGATATTGGCTACGAACCGTGACGCCACGCGGGTTCAGTGTGTACGGACTTGGACGTCGCACCAACAATATAATAGAGTCTTACCACAGCCGATTGGGTCATCGATTTGGAAGCCGCCCTGGAGCCTGGGATTTCATTTGTAATTATAAATAATAATAGAGCGTAAACGAACAGCAGTGCAGCTTGCAATCACAATATTAATTTGCAAGCATTGCTGAATGTGGCAGTACAGTTATTGTTGTTTTTTTATTTCTGTAACAGGCAAGCTCCTGAAAGTACAGTCCGATGTGAAAGTGGATATAAATCACCTACGAAACAATCGGCAAATAGGAAGGCACGCGAGATACTCAACGGTATTCAAACAAAAGGAACTTTTGGAAGGTTCGTTTCTGCATAGCAAGATTTTACTGGCTAATTTCTCCATTATGTTGAAATCTAAATTCAAATTCCACACAAGCAAAATACAACGTCGAACTCGTAAATGAATTTAGAAATGCACTAATTTATGTGTCACGTAGCGTGGCGAGAACTCCATTTGTTGAAAATAACACCGGAGGAGTTCCTGGAGAAGGCAGCGTCGCTGAAAGGCAATGTCGATATTCTTATGGCCGAAATGAGGGCTATGCCCGAAGTCAACAATGATGAGTTGCAGGAGCCACCGGAAGTCGGACCGTTAGGTACTTTTTTTTAAACTGCGTTATCGCATGCTTCATATTTATTGCAACACTCGATAATTTATCGAGATGTTAAGATGGTGATGATTAATGGCTGCCATTTTTTAAGAACAAGATCCGGATTATGACCGACAAATATTCGTCCAGGAACCACCGTATTGGCTCGTCGACAATAACGGAACTCGGCCAGTTCACACGGCAAATGGTATAATTAAAGGCCATTTATTTTGTATGTACAGAGGCATGGGGTGGCTTGGGTTTCCAATGAACTGTTTTAAGAGGATTGCCCTTTGATCCGACCCTCACTTATACGTTCAAACTTCTCTTACTCGATGCTCTGTTGATGATATATTACAATGATATATGAAATGAAAATCCTCAATTTCAATTGCTATGTATTCGTAATTTCGAGCGCGAATAAAATTTCATGCAAAATTTTATTCTTTATTAGCCCGCGACGTATCATTTGACGACGAGCCAGATAATTTAGAGGCAATGCTCAGTGATGAGCCAAATGTCAGGATGGAAATTTCAATAAATGAATCCGAAGAGTTGGATGCAATTTTCGTCCCCGATGAATTCGCTCAATCGTCACCACTAAACTATATTGGTAAATTTCATCACTTTGATATTCGTTTACTTCAATTGTGTAACCTATAATTTGGTAACTTTTTATCTTTTCAATCTTTATTTAGAATATTCTGATGATGAGCCCAGTACCGGAATTAAAACTGCACATGAACAATTAGTGCAGTTTGATGCTCTGTTCACCTCCGAGGAATCACGTCAATCGGCACCACTCGGGTATATTGGTAATTTTCATTACCTCGATGTTCTTAATACTTCAATTGTGTAACCTGTAATTTGATGTGTAACCAACTGATCTTGTATAATTTTTACCGTGTAGAAAACGTTCCTCCAGTCGACAATGGTGCGGCCATTGAAGTTCAAGGCATACTGGCACCACCGCTCGTCAATGCCGGTAATGAACATACATCGACTCAAGTTCCAGATTAATAAATATTAGAAACAGTTTTATTTCATGAAAAATGTGTTTTTTCCTTTTTTTAATACTTTCAATTGTTTAATTTGAGAATATAATAATTTACCGTATGTATTTTCAATAGGCCGTACTACCCGGAAACGTAGACGCCGGGGACGAAGCAGCACCAGCGCCCCTGCAGCCCCGGTAGAACCGGCAACCGAGAAAAATCGGAAGCGTAATAAGCGACGAAAAGGTTAGATATAATAGTAACGAAAAGTTGGGCTTTTAGTCGCATTATCGAAATTTTTCCCCCAGTCCTACTCGTTACGAACTATGCCAATTAGTATTGATGTATGTTTTTCGGAAAGATCAGGTTATCATAGACCGGTATGATGTCTAAAGGTGAAAAATCTGCAACAAATAATGATGACTGTTCGAAATTGCAGAAATGAGAAGGAAAGCTGCTGCCCGACAGCGTGAAGGACAAAGCACAAACTGTACTAGACTGATAGAAAGACTGGTTGAGGCGCAACAACAATTGGACTCAGCGAAAACCAACTCCGGCTACTGCAAGAAGATGGTAATAAAATCATTGTGAATTTTATGCCTAGCGTGTTAGATATTCTTTGAGCCTGAAACTCATGCGATACTGAATGGTATGGCCTAGTAGACGTATAAATTTATTAAACCGCTGAAAACATTATTTGAAATATTTCTAATTTTTATAGGTTATTCATCATCTGCTTCCTTTGCACTTAAAAAAACTTATCGCTAGACCAGAGTCCGGCAAAAAATGATTTAGTATCGTCTCATCAATAAAAAGTATGCTGAAATTCGGAAAATAATAAAGTATTGGAAAAATGCATTGGTCATGCATTTTTTTTATTTTTTGACTCATTCATCGTCCTCGCAATACTTGATGCCCGCGAAATAATGTTTTCTACATTCTCATCAACGGAGTGTAAGAAACCATTTTGTACCGGATAGTTCGTTGATGACACCACAGTAAAAATGTTCGTACTGGCATCAAGTGTTGCGAGGAAGGTGAATTAGTGGAAAACAACCAAAATGTGGCTGACCAACAAACTGTTCCAAAATTTTACCATGTTTTCAATTTCATGGCAGTTGTTATTGATGAAGCGATACTAAATCATTCCTTACTAATGTCGGGTTTCTCAATAAGTTTTATCCAGTGAAAATGAAGCAGTTGATTTATGACCTTCGGAAAATATGAATATCTCAAGTTATATTTGCATGTCGCTGAATCTAGCAGACGGAGCTAGCAGACGCACGGGACGGTTTTTGGTTGGAACTGTACCCCCAAGCGTAAGCCTGTGCGCCACAAACGTTAGTGAATTCCCGAACGGTATGCAACGCACTGTAAATTTAATAAATTTGAAAAACTACTTGAAATTCATTGTTTGTTGCCAAATTCACTTGAATAGTCAATGAAAGTTTGGAATTATTATTCGCAAGTCATGCAATAATTAATAACGTTGACTCTTCCAATACTAAGAAATTAGCGTGGATGACGAACGCACATGAACAGCGGGTGTCGTAAATGAACAGGGATATACCGAAACCGAAAACTAACAAAACGAGCTACGTGAATCCCCGGAGTCTGAATTTTAGATAACGAATGACAAATATTTTTCATCATTTTAGTACCTCTGAATTCCAAAATGAAAATTGAACGGGCACATGAGACGCTCGTAAATCAACAGGGACATATGCACTAAGCCACAACGAACAAACAAGGCTGTGAGTAACTCCGACTCTACTTATAGTGTGATCATAGGCGAAGAAATAATCGGGAATATAAGAAAGAATGATGTTAACTTTATTAATACAAAAAGCGTTCTGCTCGTTCGAGCTCTCGGCAACGACTACTTGATATATGCACACACGGGTGCTTTTTTGCGATCCACACATTCACATACACATACATACGTACCTCTCGGATGCTCACTGGACACGCACCAATACGCGCTCGTTGCTCACGTTTTCGCGTTCGACTAATATTCGGAACGGTCGCTTCTGAAGATGTTTTCGCACGAGTGCTCTTAAAATTCACCTGTACACTCTGCCCTCCTGCAATGGCATATGCCTTGTATGTATCTCGTCATATGCATGTAGCTCGCGAAGAAACTCGCGTCTCAAGCCGACAAGTTCGCGATCGCGATGGGTCTGTATCTCGCTCATTATCGTTATCTTCTTGTTTTCGGCCCTCAGAGTCTCCTTGTCCTTCGGATGAAGGATCTCTATATTCCACAAATCTCCGACTTCACGTTGTTTCGCGCTTTCAACTTTCCGATAGAAAATCACGTTTACCTGACGAATTTCCGCGTAATTACAATCGTCTTTATTCAACGGCTCAATCTTAGCTTCTCCGGCTCTAAACGCGCATCAATCGCATTGAGAAAATCTTCACCAACCAATAATTCACCGTTCCGACTTTCTTTTTCAATCGTCCGTTCCTCTTCGAGTGACTCTTCTGTCTTACGATCGATTCATTTTTATTTCCTGTGCTGCTCGGGACTTGATTTCGGGAGGTTCTCGAAGATTATCCTAATCGCGATATACTCCATTACTAACACGGTATTGCTTCTAATATTGCGATAAAAAATAATGATGATGGTGTAATATGTCGATGATGATGTAGAAGGACGATGACATGATGGCATATGAAATGGTGATGATGATGTGAAATGATGATGTGGGTGTAATATGACGATGATGGTGTAAAAGAACGATGATTAAGTAAAATTATGGAAACGATCAAATGTATTACATGAATATACTCCAAGCTGCAACACACAAAACAGACCATGAGAAACTTCGGGGCCGGAATCGTTTTTAATAAATAAAAATAATTTTTCATCATTTTAAGCTATCCACATGACAGAACAAATTCTACTGACACACGCACAAGACGAGAAGCACGTACATTTACATGATTATACCTTCAACGAGCTTCAACGAACAAAACAAGTTATGAGAAACCCCGAGGTCGGAATTGTTTGTAGCAAATGAAAAATATTTTTCATCATTTTAACACGTCTGAATTACTAAAAAATGCGAACGTGCTAACATGATTTTTACAAAATGTTATTCGTTATAAACAATTCTGGCCCCCAGGTCTCTCATAGCGTGTTTTGTTCGTTGTGGCTTGAGGTATATTCCTGTAAATGTACGAGCATCTCGTATCATGCATGTGCCCGGAGATTTTTTTTCGTCATTCAGATGTGCCTGCATGATGAAAAAGTAATTTTTATTTGTTGTAAACAATTGTGGCCTCGGGGTTTCTCGTAGCCCCGTTTCTTCGTTATGGATCGGGGTATTTGTCTGTAAATGTAGGAGTGCCTTGTGTCACGCGTGTGCCTAATAGGCTTTTTACTGGAATTCAGACGTGCTAAAGCGATACAAATTAACGTTGAATTGTTATAAGCAATTCCGACTCCCGGGGTTTCTCATAGCCTATTTCGTCCGTTGTGGCTAGGGGTATATACTCATCAATCGACGAGCGTTTCATGTAATGCGTGTGCCCGTACGATTTGTTTTTGTAATTCAGATGTGCTAAAATGATTAAAAATAATTTTTATTCGTTACAAATAATTCCGGCCCCGAGTGTTCTTATAGCCTGTTTTGTTCGTTGTGGGTTAGGTTATATCCTCGTCAATTTGCGAGACCCGCGCTGGTCATGTGCGTTCGTCGTCTGGGCCAATTTGTTGGTATCGGAAGAGTCAACGTGATTAATGAATACATCACTTGTTCATGATAATTTGAAGCTTTGAATAACTGTTTAAGTGATTTTAGCAACATACTAAACGAATGTAACGTTCATCTTCAAATTTATGAAAGTTTCAGTGCGTACATTATGTTCGGCAGTTCACTGCAGTTTGGGGTGCACGGGCTTACGCTGGGGATACAGTCCCAATCAAAAGCCGTCGCACGCGTCTGCTAGCTCCGTCTGCTAGTTTCAGCGACATTACATTGTAATGTCGCTGAAACTAGCAATATTGAAATATTAATGTATGAAATACATTGACGCATCATGACATTTTCATCAGTGTACAAGTTTTCAACTTTTAATATTTTTTATCAATGAATCTTATGTTGCAATGATTTTGTTACTGTTACACTTATTTCTATGTGTCATTGTACGTCAATTAGACGGTGAAGTGTAAAATATCATAAGTTGCTCAAATTAGGTACTAAATGATTGGATAGCTTAAGGGAAACGTCAAGTTCCTCATTTACCAGCTAATTGACATGGAATGACTCATACATAATGACATGAACGTTTCAAGATATATATTTCCGCGCAATATTCAGCACTTTCCGAATTTATAGCAGCCGATCGTACATAATATACCTTGCCGTCATGCATCCGATCCGTAAGGCCGCTTCTCTTTGGAGTCAACGTGGCCTGTGGTGAAGCCGGCGTCTGTTTCACGTAGTGGCCATCCGCGACCGCGGTATCACCGCTGCATGTTGCAAGCAATGGGAGGAAATATGACGATCGTACTTCTTCAGGGCAGAATTTATACTAACGTCAGTTATGAAGTTGGTCCGGAATAAAAAAAAGTAAGCACAGTGCTTCAAACCAAGTTAATTTATGTCGATCGTCTGCCGTGTCCTTGCCATCAGGCACCAGATCCGTAGGGTCGCTTCTCTTCGGAGTTAACGTGACCCGCACTGACACCGGTGTTTGTTTCAAGTCGTAACACGCCGTAGGACCGCTTCTCTTCGGAGTTAATGTGGTCCTCAGTGCTGATGGTGTTTGTTTGAAGTGCTGTCGATCCGCACGGACGCTGCTCGTCTGAGTCTATGTGGCCCGCGGCATCGACGGCGCTTTTTTCAATCGGTGAAGCGGTAATACGATCGTACATTTCTGAGCAATCTTTCAATTTATACCTCCAAATAAGTAATCAAGCTTCTTTCACATACTCAATCTTTCGTATATCTTGAAACGTCGATGTTATTGCTCCATATCTTTACACTGAATGTTGTGGTATGGAAGAATGTGTACTACTTGTTACAAATTTTTTTTATAGGCTTGTGCAGAATTTGCTACTTGGCAAGGGCTAGCCATTCATTTTCGCCGTGCGGCCATTGTTGCTGTTGGAATGAATGCACGGACCGTCTGTGGTACAACGTTATGGCTCAGCGCTGTCCGATCTGTAGGACGCCATCAGTTGAGGCTCCTCGGAGAATATATCAACCAGCTGAATGTTGATGTTACTGAACAATGGTTCAATAACTTCCAAATAAATGAATATTTCACATAAAAATTGTTAGTTGTCTCTTCTTCTGCCTATACCTTTTTAACATGCTTTTATTAGAGTTTCACCTGTATGTATGTATTAGGGTGACTGTTATTTTTGCTTCGGTAAAATTTTTTTAACGTCTGGCGAAAAAACTATTCAAGATATGAAAAAAATGTGTAAAATTTGGACGCGCTGGGTAAAGAGAAAACGTGCCACCAAGCAGTTTAATTTTCAAAAATCCATGCATTTGTTTAATGACTGCATTGAAATATTTATTAGTTTAATAATATTAATTAAAAAATCTGTAATTGGGTACATTGATTATACCGGGTGTCCCATTTTAATCTTACAGTTGGTTTATTTCGAAAAATATTACTCCGATCAAAAATTGAGTGGAATGAAACTTTTAGGGTTCAGAGGGGGACGTTTAAAATTTTTTTTTGTTTTGGTACAAAATTTAAAATAGTGGCGTTAAGATGGCTGACATGTTTTTCTTAAATGAAAACATGATTTTTTTTCACCAAATTTTTTTTCAGATTAAATCTAACATCTTTTGTAGTAACATTTTTTTGATACAGCCCATAATAGAGGGTGTCCCATTTTAATCTTACAGCTGAATTATCTTGAAAAATTCTGCTCCGATAAAAAATTGAGTCGGATGAAACTTTTAGGGTTCAGAAGGGGACGTTCAAAAAAATTTTTTGTTTTGGTTCAAAATTTAAAAGGGCGGTGTTAAGATGACCGAAAGGTTTTTCAAACAATGAAAACATGATTTTTTTTCATCAAAAAATGTGTTAAGTCAAAACTAACAATTTTTGTTGGAACATTTTTTTTATTCAGTCCAAAAGAGATCACCATTTTTTACTATTTTAGTATTATCCGGGATAACCATGATGGTGGAATGGTGGAATGGTGAAATGGTGGAATCTCCGAACACCTTTAAGAAGATTTCAGAAAACACTCACAAGGAGGATTTAGAAGACCTCCTCGGCTTCGTCATTATGCTGCATAACGCTAAAATAGTCAAAAATAGTGATCTAGTCTAAAATATTCGGGCTATAAAAAAATTATTCCTACAAAAGATGTTAGATTTGATCTAAAAAATTTTTTGGTAAAAAAAAATCATGTTTTCATTTAAAAAAAACATGTCAGCCATCTTAACAGCGCCATTTTGAATTTTGGACCAAAACAAAAAAATCTTTTGAACGTCCCCCTCTGAACCCTAAAAGTTTCATCCCACTCAATTTTTTATCGGAGCAGTATTTTTCAAGATAATTCAGCTGTAAGATTAAGATGGGACACCCTCTATTATGGGCTGTATCAAAAAAATGTTCCGACAAAAGATGTTAGATTTAATCTGAAAAAAATTTTGGTGAAAAAAAAATCATGTTTACATTAAAAAAAACATGTCAGCCATCTTAACGCCGCCATTTTTAATTTTGGACCGAAACAAAAAAATTTTTTAAATGTCCCCCTCTGGACTCTAAAAGTTTCATCCCACTCAATTTTTGATCAGAGCAATATTTTTCGAAATAAATCAACTGTAAGATTAAAATGGGACACCCGGTACATGGGGCATTCTACGCCAAATCGATCACTTTTGACACCCTGACCCCTTTCGATTTCGCAGAAGCTTTTTTATCATTTTGTACCCTGACAAACATATTTTCCAGAATTTTTTCAAATTTCTTTACACAACCGACAAAAAGTTATTAAAAAAAAAATGATTATTGATTGTTCAAATGTCCATAACTTTTTCAAAAATTAACTTATCGGACGTTTTTTTCAAAATTTTTGTTTTTCAATGCACTTTTCAGAAAAATATTTAAAAAAACAATTCAGACCGATCTTTATCGTTTTTTTTTAAATTCTTGAAAAAAAACAAAAATTTCTCTATGATTGCCATTTTTAATTTGTTTTCTTTTCTTCATTAGAAACTTTGACAATTTCTTCAAATTCTCTCAAATCTTAAGAGTGGAATTAGTTTGTTTTCTATTTTTTTTAGAACACAAAATAATCCCACTCCAAAAATAGAAAACAAAATAATTCCACTATAAGAATTTCAGAAAATTTGGAGAAAATGTCAAAGTTTGTAATGAAAAAAAAAAATAAGAAATAAAAAATGGCAATCATCGAGAAATTTTCGTTTTTTTCCAAAAATTAAAAAAAATAAGAATGAAGATCGGTCTGAATAATTTTTTTAAGCATTTTTTAAAAAAATACATTTGAAAACAAAAATTTTGAAAAAAAACCGTCCCGATAAGTCAATTTTTAAAAAAGTTATGGACATTTGAAAAATAAATACCCATTTTTTTTTCTTAATTCATAACTTCTTGACGGTTGGTTAAAAAAATTTGAAAAAATTCTGAAAAATGTTTTTGTCAGGGTGGAAAAAGATAAAAAAGTTTCAGCAAAATCGAAAGGGGTCGGGGTCAAAAGTCGACGCTTTGGCGTGGAATGCCCTATGCATAATGAATGTGCCCAATTCCAGATATTTAAATTAATATTACAAGACTAATAAATATTTTCGTGCGGCCATTAAACAACTGCATGTTTTTTTCAAAATTAAACTGGTCTGTGGCACGTGTTCTCCTCATCCCAGCGCGTCCGAATTTTACACATATTTTTTTTTTCATATCTTGATTACTGTTTTTCCTAGACGTTACAAATTTTTTACCGAAGCCAAAATAACGGTCACTCTAGTATGTATGTACACCCCCGCTCAAAAGTTTAGACACACCAGTCAATATTTTTCGCTGCACTGAAAGTTGCATAACTTCGCGAAAAATAGATAATCAAAGTTTTGAAAAAGTGTTTGGACGGGAAGGGATTCTGCTTTGTTTCGCCTTTTGAAACAATTTTTTATGATTTTTTTTCGACCCGGTATACACTTTTGTACAGGACTGTTTTTTTGGCCCTTTCCAACCATCGCGAATTGGACGCACAGCTTGAGATTGTATTTTTTATCTGCAGTACATTTGAAAGGGTTAGCAGATGCTTCATTTTCGTTTTTTTTTTAATTTTTCTACTATAATTTCTCGCCAAGTTATTTCATTTTTGGCTACAAAATTCGAATGTTCAAGGATGCAACGTAACTCGAAGACAATACGGTTTAAGAGAAAATGTCAAGTATGAGAAAAGTAGCATAGGCATTCACGGAATCTTCTGGAATTATTTCTGAATTTTCCTATGAAATTTTTGTTTTGTTTATTTTTTTAGCTGGAAACTGATGATGACGTCCCAGCGAAAAATTGTATCCCCAAATAAAAAGTTCATGGGTAACGATATACCAGGTGTGTAAGTATGAAACCGGAATTTTTGTACAGAAAAAACACGTTTATTGTAATGATATGATGCAAAGTAACTTATTCAAAGTATTGTCCGTCGCTATCTATACATTTTTCCCATCTTTCTGGCAATTTGTGGATTCCGCGCCAAAAGAACTGTTGCTCTTTTGAGGCAAACCAGTCATCGAGCTATTTTCGTACATCTTCGTAAGAAGTAAATCGCTGCTCAGCAAGTGCGTGTCCCATCGATGCAAACAAGTAGTAATCGGATGGGGCAAGGTCTGGTGAGTAAGGCGCGTGCTGAAGAATCTCCCAACGGAACGACTCTATCGTTTTCTGGACCTGTTTTGCTTTGTGTGCTGGTGCATTGTCATGCAGCAAAATCACCTTGTGTTCTCTTTGTTGGTATTCTGGTCGTTTTTCACGCAAAACTCGATCCAAATCGGTCATTTGTTGTCGGTAGCGTTGAGTAATGACAGTTTCCCCAGGTTTCAGCAGCTCGTAGTAGATTACGCCCTTCTGATCCCACCAAACACACAGCATTGTTTTTCGTCCGTAGCGGTTTGGTCTTGCCGTCGATGTTGATGGTTCACCCGGAGTAACCCATGACTTTTAGCGCTTAGGATTCTCGAAATATATCCACTTTTCATCGCCTGTCACAATTCGATGGAGAAATGACTTTCTTTTGAACCTGGCGAGCAGCATTTCGCATGATGTTTTGCGGTTTTCCTGCTGTCTTTCGTTGAGTTCATGTGGAACCCATTTCCCCACCTTTTGTATCTTTCCCATGGCTTTTAACCGAAGGGAGATGGCTTCTCGGGTCACCCTTAACTGATCCGCCAGTTGTTGTTGTGTTTGAGCGTCGTCTTCGTCCAACAAGGCTTGCAGGTCAGCGTCTTCAAACTTTTTCGGTGGTCTTCCACGTTCTTCGTTCCTCACGTCAAAATCGCCACTTTTGAACCGTTTAAACTACTCGAAACACTGTGTTTTACCGAGAGCATGCTCACCAAACGCCTCCAGAAGCATTCGATGCGATTCGGCTGCGGTTTTCTTCAGATGAAAACAGAAAAGTAGGGCTGTCTGCAAATCGTAATTTGTTGGCACAAAACTCGACATGTTTATCTCTAATAAACTAATGCTACTGAATGAAACTCGTGTTATTGTGAGTTGGAAATCTTTGTCGGATATCAATACAATAACAAGACACCGCTGACGTGATGTGTCGGTAACTGCATCGACATCTAGCGCCACCTATGGGCAAATTCCGGTTTCATACTTACACACCTGGTATATCGAAATCTATCGAAAATCTCGCAAGCATTGTCATCGTTTTATTCGTGCTGTGATTGGTCGGTTGGCCGGACTCGAGCGCGACTTCACACCTCGCGTGTGCGTGACTTCACACATCGCGCGAGTCTCGGTCGAGTTTGACAGTTGATCGCGGTTACACGTCTGTCACGATGGATGGAAAAATCGGTTAGTTACACATTACGCGTAATACGGATAAAGGATCTGCGCGTCACTTGAAAAGAGTCGGTGAGATGATTTCAAGAGAAACACGGGTATCAATCATCACGTGTAACGGTAATTTGTGTGTGCGAATTCGTACATCGCGAGTTGCGCGCGATGTTTTGACAGTCGGTGCAAGGTTATACGTCGTGTTGATTGACGAAATCGTTTGAAAAAGATAAAGCTTTGGTGCAATTTTTTGCAATCACGGTGAGTAGCATTGAATTTGCGAAAAAAACTTTTCATTATCAAGTCAATCATTATTCATATCAGCAAACAGTAATTTTGATTTCTTCATTATAACTTATTATTCCCAAGGATGAGTAGATCACCAGGACTCCGTTCTGGCCAGAATACTGCTTTAATTGTAAAAATTTTATCGATGTTCATCCATAGATCTAACAGAATATTTGGATAACGATTTTATGTCAATAATGTACATCGACTTTTCGACAGTCTCAAATGAGTTTGACAGTTGATGCGTTCGAAGATACGGAGCGTCATGTCAGTCACATCAGACCGACAAATCGGTGAGCTATGATGAACAGCTTATTCGTGTTCCCCAGGAAATTTCCGATAGAAATCACACGCTTTGAATCTTTCAACAACGAAGAAGCAATTTCCCATGCCCAGATTTGCCGAGGTTCATTTGCAAAGTCGAAAAGGGTTTTTGGCATATTTAAGCATGTTCCGTAAGGAATTATTCCATCGCAAATGGCTTATTCGTGTAGCCCAAAAAAATTTTTGGTTAAAAATACACGCTTTAAAACTTTAAACAATAAAAAAAAAGTCCTCATGGCCTCACGCCCGGGCCAGCAGGAGTCCATTTGCAAATAGACGAGCCAAAACGACTTTTTGTATTTTTGAGCATGTTTCGTAAGCTATAATCGTAAATGGCTTATTCGGGTTCCTCAGGAAATTTCCGATCGAGAACACACGCACTAAACCTTTAAATGACGAAAAAAAACTTTTTCGTGGAATGGAATGGAATGGAATTTTCGTTTCAAAACACAGGCTTCAAATCTTGAAACGACGAAAAAATCTTTTTCGTGAAATGGAATAGAATGGAATGAAATTTTCGATTCATAACACAGGCTTCAAATCTTGAACCGAAGGAAAAAAACGTTTTCGTGGAATGGAATGGAGTGAAATGAAATTTCTGATTCAAAACACAGGCTTCAAAGCTTGAAACGACGAGAAATTCAAACTTGAAACGGCGTGAAATCGAATGGAATGGAATTTTCGATTCCAAACACAGGTTTCAAATCTTGATTCGACGAAAAAAAACTTTTTCCTGAAATGGGATAGAATGGAATGGAATTTTCGATTTAAAACACAGGCCGCCAAATCTTGAACCGACAAAAAATTGAATGGATCGGAATGAAATTTTCGATTCATAACACAGGCTTCAAATCTTGAAACGACGGAAAAAAACGTTTTCGTGGAATGGAATGGAATTTTCGATTCAAAATACAGGCTTCAAACCTTGAAACGACGAAAAACTTTTTCGTGAAATAAAATGGAATTTTCGATTTAAAACACCGGCTTTAAACCTTGAAACGACAACAAAAAACTTTTTCGTGGAATGGAATGAAATTTTTTATTTAAAATACAGACTTCATTATTTGAAACGACGAAAAAAAACTTCTTCGTTGAATGAAATGAAATGGAATTTTCGATTTAAAACACAGGTTTCAAATCTTGAAACGACGAAAAAAATTCTTTTCGTGGAATGGAATAAAATGGAATGAATTGAAATGGATTGGAATGGAATGGAGTTTTCGATTGAAAACACAAGCTTCAAACCTCGAAACAACGAAAAAAAACTTTTTCGTGGAATGGAATGGAAATTTCGATTCAAAACACAGGCTTCAAATCTTGAAACGACAAAAAACTTTTTCGTGGAATGGAATGAAATGGAATCTTCGATTCAAAACACAGGCTTCGAATCTTGAAACGAAATTTTTTTTTTTCGTGGAATGGAATGGAATTGTCGATTGAAAGCACAGGCTTCAAATTCTGAAACGACGAAGGAAAACTTTTTCGTGTAATGGAATAGAATGGATTGGAATGGAATGGATTGGAATGGAATGGAATTTTTGATTCAAAACACAGGCTTCAAACCTTAAAACGACGAAAAAAAAACTGTTTCGTGAAATCGAATGGAATGGAATTTTCGATTCCAAACACAGGCTTCAAATCTTGAATCGACGAAAAAAAACTTTTTCCTGGAATGGAATAGAATGGAATGGAATTTTCGATTTGAAACACAGGCCGCCAAATCTTGAACTAACGAAAAATAACTTTTTCGTGAAATGAAATGGAATGGATCGGAATGGAATGGAATGGAATTTTCGATTCAAAACACAGGCTTCAAATCTTGAATCGACGAAAAAAAACTTTTTCCTGGAATGGAATAGAATGGAATGGAATTTTTGATTTAAAACACAGGCTTCAAATCTTGAAACGACGAAAAAAAACTATTTCGGAGAATGGAATGGATCGAAATGGAATGGATTGGAATGGAATGGAATTTTCGATTCAAAACAAGGGCTTCAAATCTTGAAACGACGACAAAAAACTTTCGTGGAATGGAATCCCTACCAGGACGAACGACAGTAACCAACGTCGTTTGTATTTCATTCCGACAGTAAAATGATGAACTCCGACGGTTGGACCGTCGAGTACCGTCGTTTCACAAGACAAACGATTGTCGGTTACTGTCGTTCGTCCTGATAGGGATGGAATGAAATTTTCGATTCGAAACACAAGCTTCAAATCTTGAAACGAAGAAAAAAAACTTTTCCATGGAATGGAATGGAATTTTCTATTCAAAACACAGACTTCGAATCTTGAAACGACGAAAAAACACTTTTTCGTGGAATGAAATGGAATGGATTTTCAATTCGAAACACAGGCTTCAAACCTTAAAACGACGAAAAAAACATTTTCGTGGAATGGAATGGAATGGATCGAAATGGAATAGATTGGAATGGAATGGAATTTTCGATTCAAAACACAGGCTTCTAACCTTGAAATGACGGAAAAAAAATTTTTCGTGGAATGGAATGGAATTTCCGATTCAAAACGAAGGCTTCAAACTTTGAAACGACGAAAATGAACTTTTCCTTGGAATGGAATGAAATTTCCGATTCCAAACACCTGCTTCAAACCTTGAAACGGTGAAAAAAAAACTTTTTCGTGGAAGGGAATGGAATTTCCGATTTAAAACACAGGCTTCGAATCTTGTAATGACGAGAAAAAAACTTTTTCGTGTAATGGAATCGAATTTTTGATTCAAAACACCGGCTTCGAACCTTGAAACGACGAAAAAAAACTTTTCGTGGAACGGAATGGAATGGATAAGAATGGAATTTCCGATTCAAAACACGGGAGTAGTAGGTGTACCACTATGGCGAAAAAGTGGTGGGGGTAATCCCCCCACCACTCTCGTCAGAGCGGCATTATTTCCCCCTCCACTTTTCGCCGGAGATATTATTATTATTATTATTATTATTATTATTATTATTATTATTATTATTATTATTATTATTATTATTATTATTATTATTATTATTATTATTATTATTATTATTATTATTATTATTATTATTATTATTATTATTATTATTATTATTATTATTATTATTATTATTATTATTATTATTATTATTATTATTATTATTGTTACCTACTCACCATTTAGGCTTTTTTTTGTCGCAGCTGCCCTTCTCCTCCTCCTCCTCCTCCTGCCAAGCTTTTACACTATTTTTTATTATTAATTTCACTTTATTATTATTATTATTATTTACGCTATTATTTCGCCACCACTTTTTTCGCCAGAGTGATGCGCTTCCCCCCTCTCCTCACACACACACACAAAAATCAACGAATAAATAATAAAACACACACACACACACACGCTCGCAAATAATTTCAAAATAACAATTTCTACTCACCATTTACGCGCTTCTCGCCGCTGCCCTTCTCCTCCTCCTCCTGCAGCTCTTCTCTCTCTCTCTCTCCTACTCAACTTTGTTTTTGTTCTATTTTTCCATTATTTCATTTTTCGCGCAATACTTTTCCACTATTATATGATTTATTTGTTATTTTAATTTATTCATTATTTATTCATACGTTTTTTGTTTTTTCAATTTTCGCGTTTTTATTATTATTTTGATTTATTTATTATTTATTTTTTGTCGGGACAGTTTTTTCACACTCCTTTAGTTTCGAATTTTTCATAATTCTTTTTCACATTATTTTCCGCGCACTGTTGCAGATTTGAAAAATAGTTTGTCGAAGAGAAACTTCAAAATGTACAAAAATCTCGGTGGCACACTTTTACGCTATTTATTATTTTTACACTATTTATTTACACTATTTACACTTTTACACTATTTTCTTTTTTATTTTGCGCAATTTTATTTTCCGCGTAACGAACAGCACGACTGGTACTGCGCAATGTAATTTTTTTTTTTTTTTTTTTTTTAATAATTATTTTTACATTATTTTCGCGCTTTTCTTTTTCACCGCTATTTTCGGGCAACGTTTTATTTATTTATTATTTACACTTCATTATTATTATTTTTTACATTATTTCGCGCAGAGTTACAGGCTTGTTCGTTTTTTTCATTTTTTCATTTTTCGCGCAATGTCTTTATTTATTATTTATTCACCCACTTTTTTCGTTTTTCTCATTTTTTTCGTGCAATCTTTTTCTTTTTTAATTTTAACGCATTGTTTTTTGTCACGATAATTTTTCACACATTTTTCCAGTTCTAAATTTTTTCAAGTCATTATTTTCATAATTATTTTTTTTTACATTACTTCGCGCGGCGTTTTCCTTTTTGCATTTTGTGGGCAAAGTTTTGCTTTCGCGCAATGTTTTTCTTATGACACCTATTTTTTCATTATTACACTATTATTATTCTTACACTATTCACACTATTTATTATTTTCGCGCAATGTTTTTCATTACTCGCGCGCAATGCGCAATCCGGTTCTAATATTCACGTGGCACCCGCTCGACGCATCAACCACAACGCCGAAAAAAAACTCTTCGTGAAAACTTAATGCAAAGCGCAGAAACATTTTTGACAAAAGATTCGATGCCGAGATAGTTCGAACCGCGACAGGAATATGATTAAAGTTACAGAAGGCATAAAAACCCCTCATCAACGACGAAGGTGATGATATTCCGCCTCTTTCTCAAAATCTTTGTCAGCAAAATTGCACGCGCGAATGAAAATAATATTGCTCCATGACCGTGAACTCAAACTTGGAGACACATGCGTCGCAATGGACACATAGACGAAATAGATACGTGCAGCGCGTGACAACGACTGAGGCATAAAAGGGCGTAACGGTCGCGCAAAACATACGCGTATTGAGTTGCAGCTTCATAAAAAAATACAACAAAAACGTTGAATCTAATTTTTATGTTTTCCGTTTTGAACCCTAAATATTTTTTTCAGCTTGGACCATTTTGATTTTTTTGAAAATATCACCGCTTTTAAGAGACATTCTTACAAGTACTAAAATTCGCAGCTTGTGATATTTATAACTTGTATTTTTTGTCTATTTTTGAAGTAGATATATAGATATATCTATATATAAGGCATTCCTCACGAAACCGATTAATACGTGACGCCGACCATTTTTGATTTTGTTGAAAATTTTCTATTTTTTGTACATACTGAAAGCAGTCTTTCAGAATTTTCAGGCGGATGAATTTCACCCAGGAAAAAACGAACTATTTTCAACTAGAAAAATTTTTTTTAAAGAAAATATCTATTATCCATAAAATAAAAACATTTTTAGCGTTAAAAAATATAGATTGAAAAATATAGAAGTTATTTAGCGCTTTTTTTATTAATCTCTATATGTAATCATAATATCTCTCGCCAACGAGCGGCGGACGCGAAGATCCGCACAAAGCGGAGACCGAGGAATATATGAGGCATTCCTCACGAGTCGACCAATTCGTGACTCTGACCATTTTTCATTTTGCTAAAAATTTTCTACTTTTTTGTACGTACTGAAAGCAGAGTTTTCAGAGTTTTTAGATTTTTGTCTGCACGCTTTTCGTCACAAATTTTTTTTCAAAATTTCACACAATTTTCAAATGCTCGTAACTTTTCAAAAACCGATCTTAAGCAATTGCTTTGCAACATCTCTCGAAGAAAATTTTGCGCCTCAGTCTTTTCTCAGAAATTTTGTGACCGAAAAATGTTTCGCAAAATTTTATAAAAAATTTGCTTGGAAATTGTTTTGCAACAAAAAATGTTTCGCATAATTTGTTTGAAAAAAAAAATGGCTCGCAAAATTTTCGTGGAGAGATTAAGAGATAAGAGATAAGAGATTAAGCAATTGCTTAAAATCGGCTTTTGAAGAGTTACGAGCAAAATTTTGTTCACAAAATAGATTTGAGCAATTACTTTGCAACATCTCTTTATGAAAATTTTGCGCAACAGTCTTTTTCCAAAAATTTTGTGAAATTGCAAAAAATGCTGCAGATTAATTGTGTGAAACAATTTTGTCTAACAAATTTTGCAAAATAATTTGTCTGCAAAAAATTTTGCGCTTGCAAAAAAATTGTTTCGCAAAATCTTATAAAAAATTTGCTTGAAAATTGTTCTGCAGCAAAAAATTTTTCGCATAATTTTTTGCAAAAAAAATTAAATGTTTCGAAAAAATTTTTGCAAAAAAAATTGTTTTGCAAAATCTTGTTCTCAGAATAGTTTCAAGCAATTGCTTTGCAACATCTCTTGACGAAAATTTTGCGCAACAGCCTTTTTGTAAAATTTTTGTTGAATTGCAGAAACATGCTGCAGATTGATTGTGTGAAACAATTTTGTCTAAAAAATTTTGGAAAATAATTTTTGTGCAACAAATTTTGCGCCTGCAAAAAATAATTTGCAAAATTTTTCAAAAAAAAAAAAAAAATGTTTTGCAAAATCTTGTTTACAGAATAGTTTTTTGAGCAATTGCTTTGCAACATCTCTCTACGAATAGTTTGCGCACCAGTCTTTTTCAAAAATGTTGTGAACAAATCTGCTTGCATAAATTTTGCATAAAAATGTTGCAGATTAATTGTGTGAAACAATTTCGCCTAACAAATTTTGCAAAATAATTTTTGTGCAACAAATTTTGCTAAACATTTTTTGCAAAAAATACTGACAGGTAAAAATAAGTGAACGAAGTTTTTTCAAAAACAAGCTTTTATTTGTTGTTAATAAAGAATAACTAAAAAGTTGAAAATAATTTTACTCCGATTAGAAATAAGTTTTCAAATCTAAGTCTGCTGCATTTTAAACGTTTAGAGACATCGAAGTGAAATTTGGCACGCTAGTCAAGCACAAATTGCTCTTCATTATGAGCAAATTTTTGTTTCATTCCTAACGGGTGCTCAGATTGTATCGACTTTTTTCGTTTTTGCAAAATAACGTAAACACTCTGACTTCTGCTATTTCCAAATATAAGCATGATGCATTTTACACGCTTCGAGATATCGAAGTGAAATTTGGCACACTTTCGAGCACAAATTGCTTTTCATTATAAATAAATTGGCACGCTTGTCAAGCACAAATTGCTCTTCATTATGAGCAAATTTTTGTTTCAATTCTTACGAGTGCCCAGATTTTACCGACTTTTTTCGTTTTTGTAAAACGGCGTAAACGCTCTAACTTCTGCTGTTTCATTTTGCGAAAGAATAAAGTTTTTTAAAAAATTCTGTTCTTCATGATAATTTTTTTGATAGATCGATCAGTAACTGCCGCGTAAAAGAAAAAATGGGTTGCAAAATAGTTTTTAAGCAATTGCTTTGCAACATCTCTCTACGATTAGTTTGCGCAACAGTCTTTTTCCAAAAATTTTGTGAACAATTTTGCTTGCATAAATTTTGCAGAAAAATGTTGCAGATCAATTGTGTGAAAAAATTTTGTCTAACAAAGTTTGCAAAAAAATTTTGTTGTGCACAAATTTTGCGAAACATTTTTTGCAAAAAATACTGATAAGTAGAAAATGAATAAACGAAATTTTTCTCAAAGACAAGCTGTTATTAGTTGTTAATAAAAAATGACTAAAAAGTTAAAAATAATTTTATTCCGATTGGAAATAAGTTTTCGAATAAAAGCGTGCTGCATTTCAAGCGCTTTGAGATATGGAAGTTAAATTTGACACTCTTGTCAGGCACAAATTGCTCTTCATTATGAGCGAATTTTTGTTTTTATTCTACCGGGTGCTCAGATTGTATCGACTTTTTTCGTTTTTGCAAAATGGCTTAAACACTCTAACTTCTGCTATTTCCAAATATAAGCGTGCTGCATTTGAAACACTCGATTCGTTTGAGAAAAAAGAACTTACCGAAAAATTGCTAAATAATTATTTGTTTAAACAATTTATTGATAACTTTTGAGCAATATTGATATTGATAATCGTTGTTTATGGCATGCGAAATGTTGCTAAATTTTTTTCAGATCTTTATCGTATCACGAAATACGGTAAATTCAATCAGATAAAGTTTTTTGGCTGGGGCTGCACCAGCAACCCGCTGTCTTATTATACTGAGAAAAAATCTATCGGACTCTAAAAAAATGTTTTTTCACAAAAAAAGCTGAATCAAGCGTCATCGACAACTTTCAGATATTAAAGACTCAATTAGGTCGACGTGATCGCAATTTTCATAATAAATTGACAACATTCTATTCCATATTTTGCAAGTCTGATCGACCCGAGAGATTTCCAGGAAAACAGGGAAAACTTTGCCTTTCAGAATGAAAAAAGTATAATTTGCAGGAATTCCGTGAAAGAGGGGTGCCAAAAGGGAGGAAGGTATAGCCAATTAGGAGAATAACATTTTTTCGAACTTTCAATCGCCAATTTGTGTCTGTTGAAAAGCTTAAGTCGACGATAATTTTGATTGAAAATTAATGAGCGGAATTCTGCGCCAATTAGGCACAGTTTTGAACAATCGAATTCAGCTTTGATTCGCTGGAAAATTTCGCAGCAAAATGAGTAATCAGCTTACACGCTCTGAGAAGCACCAAAAGACTCCGCGATGATTAATTAAACGGTCATAAAATTGGAAAAGTGGTTGTGGTGAGAAAAATATGGAAACTTTAATTGTATATTGTTTAGCTTATCAATTCCATCGCAGAATAATTCTATTAACAAATTTTTCATATGCATTCAGTTACAATATTATAAAATACAAAAATTAATGAAAACGGAAAAGCCAATAATAATTGTACACTTCCATTTATGCCGACTGGTGTTTCTGTCTTACAAAATTGAGCCAATTATTAAAGACCTGAACTTCCTCGGCTGCGCAATGTAATTTTTTATTTGTTCCGCTCAAATTAAGGCTGCAGTTTACATTTTTATATGAATTAAATCGATTGTCCTTCATTAGATCATTGTATTTTGGACAATTTATTAACTCGAGATTGTATGATTCAAATCCTAATTCTCTTAAGATATCTCTTTCTGTAGCGCCGCCTTTATAACCAACTAAAATGGGTTGATCATAATCACTTTTTAAATTAGCGCTGATAACATGTGGAACGTCATCCTGTATTCAAATTTCAGAGTCGAAATTTTTAAAAGGGATGCCGTGGACGAAGTTGGTAACGTATGCCACTGATTTACTATCGTCAAGGCTTAAATCGCAGAACCGTAAATTCAGTCTAAAGCTCGTATGAAAAACATCACCCGATGTGCAGTCGATGATGGCCAATTCTTTATACATTAGCCTCCTCTTAACGTAAAATCCCTCGATGTCAATTCTATGAGTAATTGTGTTAGCTACATTATCCTATAATAACAACAACAACAAAATCACACGATTATAATTATTTAGTTTTATATTGGCAAGCGCTTATTATTAAACATACAAAATTTTTTAATTTTCATCACCGTTTTAAGGGCAGCTACAGATGATTTATCAAATCCCTGTGTTGAGCGAAACGATACCTGCGGTAGTAAATTTGGCGAACCAGGACTGATACTGCAGTCGTTGTTGGTAGTGCTGATGTGCTTTGATCTCAGAATATTGTCAATATCACTGCTTAACCACGGATAATGATTCACCAGTGCTCCATGAAAAACATTAAAAGCATACGGTCTGCTGCAGCCTGACAGTAAATCAAGCAGAATATTGGCTCTGCCCTCCCTCGTCTGTCCAGAATTAATTTGCTGAACATCCTTCTTCCTCAGCACGTCTTGACTCTCCAAAGGACGTAAAATATCGTTGTACACGTCGATATCGTTGATGATTTCTTTTCTTAATTCATGTAGTATGTCAAGATGTAATTTATTCATCTTCAATCACGTTGCCCTGTACGGTGGGCGAAGCAGGCGCGATTAAACTGCAGTTTTTGTTGCGGGAGAGAAAAGAAAACTGAGTTACGTCAACGCCGCAACTAAATACTCTGATCGTACGCTGATTTCAAACTGATTTGAAGCTACGGTGGTTCAATTCATCATATATATACCAAGGAGCTGTTGATACTGGTGGTAGAGAGGGGGTAATCGGAAGTTGAAAATAGTGGGGGGTGATCTTGTTGATACTGCATGTTTTTTTTATTTTCAATCAACAATGGCTGCAGTATCAGTCCTGGTTCGCCAAATTTACTACCGCAGGTATCGTTTCGCTCAACACAGGGATTTGATAAATCATCTGTAGCTGCCCTTAAAACGGTGATGAAAATTAAAAAATTTTGTATGTTTAATAATAAGCGCTTGCCAATATAAAACTAAATAATTATAATCGTGTGATTTTGTTGTTGTTGTTATTATAGGATAATGTAGCTAAGACAATTACTCATATAATTGACATCGAGGGATTTTACGTTAAGAGGAGGCTAATGTATAAAGAATTGGCCATCATCGACTGCACATCGGGTGATGTTTTTCATACGAGCTTTAGACTGAATTTACGGTTCTGCGATTTAAGCCTTGACGATAGTAAATCAGTGGCATACGTTACCATTTTCGTCCACGGCATCCCTTTTAAAAATTTCGACTCTGAAATTTGAATACAGGATGACGTTCCACATGTTATCAGCGCTAATTTAAAAAGTGATTATGATCAACCTATTTTAGTTGGTTATAAAGGCGGCGCTATAGAAAGAGATATCTTAAGAGAATTAGGATTTGAATCATACAATCTCGAGTTAATAAATTGTCCAAAATACAATGATCTAATGAAGGACAATCGATTTAATTCATATAAAAATGTAAACTGCAGCCTTGATTTGAGCGGAACAAATGAAAAATTACATTGCGCAGCCGAGGAAGTTCAGGTCTTTAATAACTGGCTCAATTTTGTAAGACAGAAACACCAGTCGGCATAAATGGAAGTGTACAATTATTATTGGCTTTTCCGTTTTCATTAAATTTTGTATTTTATAATATTGTAACTGAATGCATATGAAAAATTTGTTAATAGAATTATTCGGCGATGGAATTGATAAGCTAAACAATATACAATTAAAGTTTCCTTATTTTTCTCACCACAACCACTTTTCCAATTTTATGACCGTTTAATTAATCATCGCGGAGTCTTTTGGTGCTTCTCAGAGCGTGTAAGCCGATTACTCATTTTGCTGCGAAATTTTCCAGCGAATCAAAGCTGAATTCGATTGTTCAAAACTGTGCCTAATTGGCGCAGAATTCCGCTCATTAATTTTCAATCAAAATTATCGTCGACTTAAGCTTTTCAACAGACACAAATTGGCGATTGAAAGTTCGAAAAATTGTTATTCTCCTAATTGGCAATACCTTCCTCCCTTTTGGCACCCCTCTTTCACGGAATTCCTGCAAATTATACTTTTTTCATTCTGAAAGGCAAAGTTTTCCCTGTTTTCCTAGAAATCTCTCGGGTCGATCAGACTTGCAAAATATGGAATAGAATGTTGTCAATTTATTATGAAAATTGCGTACACGTCGACCTAATTGAGTCTTTAATATCTGAAAGTTGTCGATGGCGCTTGATTCAGCTTTTTTTGTGAAAAAAACATTTTTTTAGAGTCCGATAGATTTTTTCTCAGTATAATAAGACAGCGGGTTGCTGGTGCAGCCCCAGCCAAAAAACTTTATCTGATTGAATTTACCGTATTTCGTGATATGATAAAGATCTGAAAAAATTTAGCAACATTTCGCATGCCATAAACAACGATTATCAATAATAATATTGCCCAAAAGTTATCAATAAATTGTTTAAACAAATAATTATTTAGCAATTTTTCGGTAAGTTCTTTTTTCTTCAACGAATCGAGTGTTTCAAATGCAGCACGCTTATATTTGGAAATAGCAGAAGTTAGAGTGTTTAAGCCATTTTGCAAAAACGAAAAAAGTCGATACAATCTGAGCACCCGGTAGAATAAAAACAAAAATTTGCTCATAATGAAGAGCAATTTGTGCCTGACAAGAGTGTCAAATTTAACTTCCATATCTCGAAGCGCTTGAAATGCAGCACGCTTTTATTTGAAAACTTATTTCCAATCGGAATAAAATTATTTTTAACTTTTTAGTCATTTTTTATTAACAACTAATAACAGCTTGTCTTTGAGAAAAATTTCGTTTATTCATTTTCTACTTATCAGTATTTTTTGCAAAAAATGTTTCGCAAAATTTGTGCACAACAAAATTTTTTTGCAAACTTTGTTAGACAAAATTTTTTCACACAATTGATCTGCAACATTTTTCTGCAAAATTTATGCAAGCAAAATTGTTCACAAAATTTTTGGAAAAAGACTGTTGCGCAAACTAATCGTAGAGAGATGTTGCAAAGCAATTGCTTAAAAACTATTTTGCAACCCATTTTTTCTTTTACGCGGCAGTTACTGATCGATCTATCAAAAAAATTATCATGAAGAACAGAATTTTTTAAAAAACTTTATTCTTTCGCAAAATGAAACAGCAGAAGTTAGAGCGTTTACGCCGTTTTACAAAAACGAAAAAAGTCGGTAAAATCTGGGCACTCGTAAGAATTAAAACAAAAATTTGCTCATAATGAAGAGCAATTTGTGCTTGACAAGCGTGCCAATTTATTTATAATGAAAAGCAATTTGTGCTCGAAAGTGTGCCAAATTTCACTTCGATATCTCGAAGCGTGTAAAATGCATCATGCTTATATTTGGAAATAGCAGAAGTCAGAGTGTTTACGTTATTTTGCAAAAACGAAAAAAGTCGATACAATCTGAGCACCCGTTAGGAATGAAACAAAAATTTGCTCATAATGAAGAGCAATTTGTGCTTGACTAGCGTGCCAAATTTCACTTCGATGTCTCTAAACGTTTAAAATGCAGCAGACTTAGATTTGAAAACTTATTTCTAATCGGAGTAAAATTATTTTCAACTTTTTAGTTATTCTTTATTAACAACAAATAAAAGCTTGTTTTTGAAAAAACTTCGTTCACTTATTTTTACCTGTCAGTATTTTTTGCAAAAAATGTTTAGCAAAATTTGTTGCACAAAAATTATTTTGCAAAATTTGTTAGGCGAAATTGTTTCACACAATTAATCTGCAACATTTTTATGCAAAATTTATGCAAGCAGATTTGTTCACAACATTTTTGAAAAAGACTGGTGCGCAAACTATTCGTAGAGAGATGTTGCAAAGCAATTGCTCAAAAAACTATTCTGTAAACAAGATTTTGCAAAACATTTTTTTTTTTTTTTTGAAAAATTTTGCAAATTATTTTTTGCAGGCGCAAAATTTGTTGCACAAAAATTATTTTCCAAAATTTATCAGACAAAATTGTTTCACACAATCAATCGGCAGCATGTTTCTGCAATTTAACAAAAATTTTACAAAAAGGCTGTTGCGCAAAATTTTCGTCAAGAGATGTTGCAAAGCAATTGCTTGAAACTATTCTGTGAACAAGATTTTGCAAAACAATTTTTTTTGCAAAAATTTTTTCGAAACATTTATTTTTTTTTGCAAAAAATTATGCGAAAAATTTTTTGCTGCAGAACAATTTTTAAGCAAATTTTTTATAAGATTTTGCAAAACAATTTTTTTGCAAGCGCAAAATTTTTTGCAGACAAATTATTTTGCAAAATTTGTTAGACAAAATTGTTTCACACAATTAATCTGCAGCATTTTTTGCAATTTCACAAAATTTTTGGAAAAAGACTGTTGCGCAAAATTTTCATAAAGAGATGTTGCAAAGTAATTGCTCAAAACTATTTTGTGAACAAAATTTTGCTCGTAACTCTTCAAAAGCCGATTTTAAGCAATTGCTTAATTTCTTATCTCTTATCTCTTAATCTCTCCACGAAAATTTTGCGAGCCATTTTTTTTTTCAAACAAATTATGCGAAACATTTTTTGTTGCAAAACAATTTCCAAGCAAATTTTTTATAAAATTTTGCGAAACATTTTTCGGTCACAAAATTTCTGAGAAAAGACTGAGGCGTAAAATTTTCTTCGAGAGATGTTGCAAAGCAATTGCTTAAGATCGGTTTTTGAAAAGTTACGAGCATTTGAAAATTGTGTGAAATTTTGAAAAAAAAATTGTGACGAAAAGCGTGCAGACAAAAATCTAAAAAGTCTGAAAACTCTGCTTTCAGTACGTACAAAAAAGTAGAAAATTTTTAGCAAAATGAAAAATGGTCAGAGTTACGAATTGGTCGACTCGTAACGAATGCCTCATATATTCCTCGGTCTCCGCTTTGTGCGGATCTTCGCGTCCGCCGCTCGTTGGCGAGAGATATTATGATTACATATAGAGATTTATAAAAAAAGCGCTAAATAACTTCTATATTTTTCAATCTATATTTTTTAACGCTAAAAATGTTTTTATTTTATGGATAATAGATATTTTCTTTAAAAAAAAATTTTCTAGTTGAAAATAGTTCGTTTTTTCCTGGGTGAAATTCATCCGCCTGAAAATTCTGAAAGACTGCTTTCAGTATGTACAAAAAATAGAAAATTTTCAACAAAATCAAAAATGGTCGGCGTCACGTATTAATCGGTTTCGTGAGGAATGCCTTATATATAGATATATCTATATATCTACTTCAAAAATAGACAAAAAATACAAGTTATAAATATCACAAGCTGCGAATTTTAGTACTTGTAAGAATGTCTCTTAAAAGCGGTGATATTTTCAAAAAAATCAAAATGGTCCAAGCTGAAAAAAATATTTAGGGTTCAAAACGGAAAACATAAAAATTAGATTCAACGTTTTTGTTGTATTTTTTCATGAAGCTGCAACTCAATACGCGTATGTTTTGCGCGACCGTTACGCCCTTTTATGCCTCAGTCGTTGTCACGCGCTGCACGTATCTATTTCGTCTATGTGTCCATTGCGACGCATGTGTCTCCAAGTTTGAGTTCACGGTCATGGAGCAATATTATTTTCATTCGCGCGTGCAATTTTGCTGACAAAGATTTTGAGAAAGAGGCGGAATATCATCACCTTCGTCGTTGATGAGGGGTTTTTATGCCTTCTGCAACTTTAATCATATTCCTGTCGCGGTTCGAACTATCTCGGCATCGAATCTTTTGTCAAAAATGTTTCTGCGCTTTGCATTAAGTTTTCACGAAGAGTTTTTTTTCGGCGTTGTGGTTGATGCGTCGAGCGGGTGCCACGTGAATATTAGAACCGGATTGCGCATTGCGCGCGAGTAATGAAAAACATTGCGCGAAAATAATAAATAGTGTGAATAGTGTAAAAATAATAATAGTGTAATAATGAAAAAATAAGTGTCATAAGAAAAACATTGCGCGAAAGCAAAACTTTGCGCACAAAATGCAAAAAGGAAAACGCCGCGCGAAGTAATGTAAAAAAAAATAATTATGAAAATAATGACTTGAAAAAATATAGAACTGGAAAAATGTGTGAAAAATTATCGTGACAAAAAACAATGCGTTAAAATTAAAAAAGAAAAAGATTGCACGAAAAAAATGAGAAAAACGAAAAAAGTGTGTGAATAAATAATAAATAAAGACATTGCGCGAAAAATGAAAAAATGAAAAAAACGAACAAGCCTGTAACTCTGCGCGAAATAATGTAAAAAATAATAATAATGAAGTGTAAATAATAAATAAATAAAACGTTGCCCGAAAATAGCGGTGAAAAAGAAAAGCGCGAAAATAATGTAAAAATAATTATTAAAAAAAAAAAAAAAAAAATTACATTGCGCAGTACCAGTCGTGCTGTTCGTTACGCGGAAAATAAAATTGCGCAAAATAAAAAAGAAAATAGTGTAAAAGTGTAAATAGTGTAAATAAATAGTGTAAAAATAATAAATAGCGTAAAAGTGTGCCACCGAGATTTTTGTACATTTTGAAGTTTCTCTTCGACAAACTATTTTTCAAATCTGCAACAGTGTGCGGAAAATAATGTGAAAAAGAATTAAAAATAAATCGAAACTAAAGGAGTGTGAAAAAACTGTCCCGACAAAAAATAAATAATAAATAAATCAAAATAATAATAAAAACGCGAAAATTGAAAAAACAAAAAACGTATGAATAAATAATGAATAAATTGAAATAACAAATAAATCAAATAATAGTGGAAAAGTATTGCGCGAAAAATGAAATAATGGAAAAATAGAACAAAAACGAAGTTGAGTAGGAGAGAGAGAGAGAGAAGAGCTGCAGGAGGAGGAGGAGAAGGACAGCGGCGAGAAGCGCGTAAATGGTGAGTAGAAATTGTTATTTTGAAATTATTTGCGAGCGTGTGTGTGTGTGTGTTTTATTATTTATTCGTTGATTTGTGTGTGTGTGTGTGTGAGGAGAGGGGGGAAGCGCATCACTCTGGCGAAAAAAGTGGTGGCGAAATAATAGCGTAAATAATAATAATAATAATAATAATAATAATAATAATAATAATAATAATAATAATAATAATAATAATAATAATAATAATAATAATAATAATAATAATAATAATAATAATAATAATAATAATAATAATTATAATAATAATAATAATAATAATAATAATAATAATAATAATAATAATATCTCCGGCAAAAAGCGGAGGGGGAAATAATGCCGCTCTGACGAGAGTGGTGGGGGGATTACCCCCACCACTTTTTCGCCATAGTGGTACACCTACTACTCACGGGCTTCAAACCTTGAAACGACGACAAAAAAGCTTTTTCGTGAAATGGAATGGAATTTTCAATTCAAAACACAGGCTTCAAATCTTGAAACGACGAATAGAAACTTTCTCGTGGAATGGAATGGAATTTCCGATTTAAAACACAGGCTTCAAACCTCGAAACGACGAAAAAAAACTTTTTCGTGGCATAAAATGGAATTTTCGATTTGAAACACGGGCTTTAAATCTTGAAACGACAAAAAAAAAACTTACGTGGAATGGAATGGAATTTTCCATTCGAAACAGAGGCTTCAAATCTTGAAACGACGAAAAAAAACTTTTTCATGGAATGGAATGGAATTTTCGATTCAAAACACAGGCTTCAGACCGTTAAACGACAAAAAAAACTTTTTCGTGAAATGGAATGGAATCGAATTTTCCATTCAAAACACGGGCTTCAAATATTGAAATTACATAAAAAAACTTTTTCATGGGATGGAATAGAATAAAATGGAATTTTTTATTCAAAACACAGGCTGCAAACCATGAAACGACGAAAATAAACTTTTCCGTGGAATGGAATAGCTCGGATTCGAATGGACTTTCCGATTCAAAACACAGGCTTCAAATCTTAAAACAACCAAGGAAAACTTCTTTGTGGAATGGAATTGAATTTTCGATTCAAAACACAGGCTTCAAACCATGAAACGATGAAAAAAAACTTTTTCGTGGTATGGAATGGAATGGAATTTCCGATTTAAAACGAAAGCTTTAAATCTTGAAACCACGAAAAAAAACTTTTTCGTTGAATGGAATGGAGTCGATTGGAATGGAATAAAATTTTCGATTAAAAACACAGGCTTCAAACCTTGAAACGACGAAAAAAACTTTTTCGTTGAATGGAATGGAATGGAATTTTTGATTCAAAACACTGGTTTCAAATCTTGAAACCACAAAAATCTTTCTCGTGGAATGGAATGGAATGGAACTTTCGATTTAAAACACAAGATTCAAACCTTGAAACGACGAAAAAAAACTTTATCGTGGAATAGAATGGAATGGAATTTTCGATTCAAAACACAGGCTTCAAACCTTGAAACGACGAAAACGAACTTTTTCGTGGAATGGAATGGAATGGAATTTTCGATTCAAAACGAAGGCTTCAGATATTGAAACGACGGAAAAAAAAATCTCATGGGATGGAATAGAATGAAATCGAATTTTCGATTAAGAACACAGGCTTCAAACCTTGAAGTGATGAAAAGAAAATTCTTCGTGAAATGGAATAGAATTGATTGGAATGGACTTTTCGATTCAAAATACAGGCTTCAAATCTTAAAACGACAAAGGAAAAATTTTGCGTGGTTTGGAATAGAATTTTCGATTCAAAACACAGGCTTCAAATATTGAAACGACGAAAAAAAACTTTTTCGTGAAATGGAATGGAATTTTCGATCCAAAACACAGACTACAAATCTTGAATCGACGAAAAAAAACTTTTTCGTGGAATGGAATAGAATAGCATGGAATTTTTTATTTAAAACACAGGCTTTAAACCTTGAAACGACGAAAAAAAACTTTTTCGTGTAATTGAATGGAATCGATGACCCATCAATAAATTTGTCATCAGGCTTCGAAACTTGAAACGGCAAAAAAAAAACTTTTTCGTGGAATGGAATTTTCGATTCAAAACACAGGCTTTAAACCTTGAAATGACGAAAAAAAAAATTTCATGGATTGGAATGGAATAGAATGGATGACCTATCAATTCATTTGTCATCAGGCTTTAAAACTTGAAACAAAGAAAAAAAAATTGTTCGTGGAATGGAATGGAATGGATGACCCATCAATTAATTTGTCATCAGGCTTTGAAACTTGAAACGACGAAAAAAAACTTTCTCGTGGAATGGAATAGAATGGAATTGAATGGATGACTTATCAATTAATTCGACATCAGGCTTTGAACCATGAAACGACGAAAAACATTTTTCCCGTGGAATGGAATAGAATGGATGACCTATCAATTAATTTATCATCAGGCCAATCACAGGGATCACGTTTGAAAAAATCAGTATCGATCTTCGTAAGGACGTATTTAATCATGGCCAACTATACGTAGCCTTTTCGCGAGTGCGTTCTTGGGAAGCACTCCAAGTTTATTTTGGAGCACAACGAATTGGAAATGTTGTTAAAAATTATGTATACAAGGAATTGTATCGTTAAAAAACTGCAATATGCATATCCACACATTTGATTATATTCAACATCAATTTGAAATGTATATATGCTGTAAACACCATTGTAAAAATGAAAAAAAAAATAACATTCAAAACGTAACAGATATTTTGAATATTAATTGAAATTTTTTTCGATCAACTGCATCATAAAGCATCAATATTTGGTCGTACTTAATCAATTAGTCTGGGGAACGATGATTGCAACGGAGATTAAGGATGTATGAGCACTAGGCTGAGTATAAGCTAAAACGCTGATTTTTTTATATGATATCGTCGAGGTTCAATATTCAATACTCAAAAAATGTTAAGGCCCCTTAACGACTATTCAAGCAAGATATCATTAATTGAAAATATAGCATTATTCATGGTTATAAACAGAGCTCACGGCAAGGTTGACTTTGCAACTCTTTATTTTCTACAGTTCCACCGTTTGTATATATGATACCGTAGATGAAAAACATCAAGTATAGTGGATTCGACGACCGTACATACGGTCGTAAATGGTCGTCTTGTCGACCGTAATTTTGTGGTCGTCAGGAAAAGCATCGCATTTTGCTTGTGGGTCGTTACGACAAAAAATTATTAGTCGTAACAACCCGTTCCTGGGTGCGTTTGCTGGTCGTTACGACTCGACATTTTGAGTATAATTTTTTGCTAGCTCCGCGGGCCCTGGCCGTTACGACCAAAAATCTTTAGTCGACATTTTTTCCCCCCAGCTCGGCGCCCGTGGGAAAAAAATCGACCCTGAATTTCTCGTCGTTACGACCACGGGCGCGGCCCTAGCGGATTGGACGACCGGAAGTTCGGTCGTACGTGATTTTTTTTCAACCGACTTTTCTCGGTCGTAAGAAGTGGGTCGTTACGACTGAGAATTATTAGTCGTACAGACCTATTCCGGGGGCCAGTCAGCTGGTCGTTACGACTGAGAATTATTAATCGTAACGACCCATTCCGGGGGCTAGTTGGCTGGTCGTTACGACTAAGAATTATTAGTCGTAACGACCTATTCCGGGGTCCGTTTGCTGGTCGTTACGACCCGAAATCCTTAGTCGAATATTTTTTTCCCAGCGCAAATTAATACAAAAATTTGTATAGGTTATTCCGAAATAGCGCCCATGCAATCGGAACTAATAAAATTGTACGCCCGAGATATCCACAATACTTAGGGATATCCGCAAGGATCAGCTCGACCGAAAGTGCAATGGAAGAGCTTCGCCCAGGAGGAACTACCTTAATCATCACGGTAACCTCTGCGCTAGGTAAGTACTTGGCTTGGCACGCAGGCTGTCCGGTATATAACATCGTCATATGCCTATTTCGTTTGGGCACAAAGTTTTGAGCGCATGCGACGCGTAGTAGTGGATGCGTCAACTAGCGCTACCTAACAGATTTGTTGACCAGAATTTTTCGGTCGTAATCAATGTGGTGGACGCGTCAACTATAGTTGACCCGTCCACCACTATGCGTTGCATGCGCTCGAAACTCTGTGCCCAAACGAAATAGGCATATGACGATGTTATATACCGGACTGCCAGCGTGCCAAGTCAAGTACTTACCTAGCGCAGAGGTTACCATGATGATTAAGGCGGTTTCTCCAGGGCGAAGCTCTTCCATGGCACTTTCGGTCGAGCTGACCCTTGCGAATATCCCTAATGTGGATATCTCGGGCGTACAATTTTATTAGTTCCGATTGTATGGGCGCTATTTTGGAATAAACTATACAAATTTTTGTATCAATTTGCGCTGGGAAAAAATATTCGACTAAGGATTTTGGGTCTCAACGACCAGCAAACGGGCCCCAGAATAGGTCGTTACGACTAATAATTCTTAGTCGTAATGACCAGTCAACTGGCCCCCGGAATGGGTCGTTACGACTAATAATTCTCAGTCGTAACGACCAGCCAACTGGCCCCCGGAATGATTCGTTGAGACTAATAATTCCCAGTCATAACGACCAGCCACCTGGCCCCCGGAATGGGTCGTTATGACTAATAATTCTTAGTCGTAACGACCAGCCGACTGGCCCCCGGAATGGCTCGTTACGCCTAATAATTCTCAGTCGTAACGACCCACTTCTTACGACCGAAAAAAATCGGTTGAAAAAAATCCACTTACGACTACGACCGAAAAATTCTGGTCAACAAATCTGCTAGGGGGAGCTGGGGAAAACAATATCGACTCCAGATTTCGGGTCGTAACGACCAGGGGCGCGGAGCTGGGGGAAAAAATTCGACGTTGGATTTCTTGTCGTAACGACCACGGGGGCCGAGATGAGGGGGAAAAAAATCGACTCTACATATCTGATCGTGACGACCACGGCAGGGAGCTCGGAAAAAAATATGCAACTACACATTTCTGGTCGTAACGACCAGCGAACGTACCCCGGTTCGGTCGATACGACTAATAATGTTTAGTCGTAACGACCCACGAGCGGACTGCGATGATTCTTCATACGACCAAAAAATTACGGTCGACAAGACGACCATTTACGACCGAAACTGTTTACGACCCTAAATTTAGGGTCGACGAATCTGCTAGGGTATCCATTAAATGTCAGGGATTATGATGATACATTGAAAAATAGGAGTCAACGAATATTCGAATTAGATATATCAAGCTAAACACGGCCTTCTTCATTTTTATTTGGAGGTCGAAGCTGGGGAGCATACGATACACCACCGGAGTCAGCCAGTTACTCCGAACGAAATAATTCTGAAAACGAAATTAATTCAATATTCTATGCTCTCTGAAAATCATCTACGTATTTTTACTAATATTTTGCTAAATATTACTACCCAATGTTCTCTTTCTGCAAAATTTCAATGAGATAAAGTGTATCGACTACTACGTAGCGCTCATACATCCTTAAATAGGTTAAGGGATAGATAGATTAGATAGGAATAGTAAAAACAATTTTCATATAGCAGATATGCTCACAATGACGTATAGTCTATCAAAACTTATGAAAAAGTATGGATTTTTTTTTATTGGAAACTTTATGTCGAGGGAAAATGTTAGAGCGAAGAAATTCGATGAAATTTTTTGCAATCAACGGTTAGTAGTATTCAAATTGCCAAAAAAAACTTTTCATCATTAAATCAACCATTATTCATATCAGCAAACAGTAATTTTGATTTCTTTATCACAATTTATTATTCCGAAGTACTAGCATATTACTAGGACCCCGTTCTGGCCAGATTACTGCTTGAATTGTAAAAATTTTATCGATGTTCATGCATAGTTCTCACCGAATATTTAAATGCCGATTTTGGGTCAATAATGTACGTCGACACATTACGAGTCTCAGATGAGTTTAAAAGTTGATGCGTTTAAAGATACGGAGCGTCATGTCAGTCACATCAGAACGACAATATCGATGAGCTATGGTTAATAACTTATTCGTGTTCCCCAGGAAATTTCCGATCCAGAACACACGCTATGAACCTTTAAATGACAGAAAAAATCGACTGTCCGACGGATCACGAATCAGCCGAAGTCATTTGAGGAATGGACAAGCGACAGATGGGTGGAAATGATCGTGATTTTTTTTTCGTTTTTGTGAACATCTTAAGGGACATATTAAAGGAAAATCGTCTGCTGATAACGAATTTGCACTGAAAAAAATCAAATTCCCTCGAGAAAAAGTCGAAATGACTGTTATTATGGAATTCATAGCTCAGATCAAGGAAATCGGAGGTAGGTCAGAGTGACATAAAATAGGGTTGTCTCCAGTATATCGTCAAAGTATATGTTGAACTATGGTTGCTACGAAAACGAAGAGAATTTCATTTTCTTTCGATTTTTCTAAATTTGTAAGGCCCCAAAATCCTTTCTTGCACGTTTAAGCATGACCCGTAAAGAATCCATGCGTCGGAAATAACTTATTCGTATTCCCCAGAACATTTTTGATCCAGAACACGCGCCACGAACCTTCAAATGACGAATTACAATTTTGATCGGCCGGCGGATCGCGAATCAGCAAAGGTCATTCGGCGAATGGGCAGGCGACGGATGGGGGAAATAGACTTGATGTTTTCTTTGTTTTTATGAACATCTCAACAGCTATATCGATGGAAAATCGTCCGCTGAACAGAAATTTGCAATAAAAAAAATCAAATTCCCTCGAGAAATAGTCGAAAAGACTTTTTGTGAAATGCATGGCTCAGAAAAAGGAAATGAGCGGTCGGACAGGGCGAGATAAAACGGCGTTGTCTTCAATATATCGTCATGATCTTTTTTCTGAAAAAAAGAACGATTCTTCACGGGCATGATCCGTGAAGAATTTTACTATCCCAATCAATAGCATATTTATGTTGCCCGAGAAATTTCCCATTCAGAACACTGGTTTCAAATCTCTAAATGACGGACATTTTTTTGGATCTCCAGCCTTCAGGGACCAAATGGAATGGAAGAGAAGGGAAGGGGAGGGATGAGGGAAGAAATCGTGATTTTTTGAAAAACTCGTAATTATGAACACCTCAAGAGCTATATCGATGGAACATTGACCGCTGATCATGAATATGCAGGAATAAATAAGAAATCTCCACGAGAAATAGGCGAAAGGACTGTTTATATGTATTTGAAAATTTTGCATAAGAAAATGAGAAGTTTGAGAGAGGAAAATAAAAAGGCATTGTCTTCAGTATATCGTCAAGATACAAGCCGATTGATGCTCGCAACGGAATCGAAGAGATTTTTACTTTTTCATCGACTTTTCAATTCTTCAAGGCTCTTGAAATGGTTTTTGGCTCTTTTAAGCATGATCTGTGAAGAATTTTACTATCGCAAATAGCATATCCGTAATGCCCGACAAATTTCCGATCGACAACACTGTTTTCGAACCTCTGAATGACAAAATAAATTTGACGTTCAGTCGAGGTTAAGGATCAACCAAAGTGGCGTTGCAAGTAGACAGGTTTTATGGCGCCGAAAAATCATTTTTCTTTCTATTGATTTTTATTCACATTTTAGGAGTTATATCGATGTAAAATTGAAGGCTGATCACGAATATGCATCAATAAGAAATAAATCACCACGAGAAATAGGCAAAAACACGGTTTTTATGCATTTGCAAATTCAGAATAAGAAAGTTAGGAGTGCGAAATAAAACAGCATTGTCTTTGATATATCGTCAAGTTATAAGCCGAATTATGTTCACAACGAAAAGGACGAGTTTTTGATTTTTTCAAACGATTTTTCGAATTTTCACGTCTCCCGAAAAGGTTTTTGGCAAAGCACTTATTGCAAATAACATATGAATTTTCTTAGGCAACGCAAACCCTCTATGATTCGAGCATTAAGGATTTTTGGCTGAAGCGCTGCAGCGCTGATGGTAAAACAGTCGCGCGCTTCAGCGCGCGTGTGGGACCCTAGTGTGATTAAAATATTCGTACTTTATAAGACAATGAAAAACAAAAAAAAATCAGCAACATTTTACATGCTATAAACAACAATTATTAATAATAATTATCGATCATTGCTTATCAATGATAATATTGTCAATAACGTTTGAAGCATGCTAAAAGTTGCTGATTTTTTATCAGATCTTTACTGTATCACAAAGGATGGAAATATCAATCCGATGCAATTGTTTGCTGGGACGTCATTATCAGAGTTTCGAGCGAAAATAGAAAAAAACATTATTAGGAAAATTCCGAAATAATTCCAGACGATTCCGTGTATATCTACGCTACTTTTTTCATACTTGACATTTTCTCTTAAACTATAAATTTTGAGTTACGTTGCGTCTTTCAAAATTCGTCGTTTGTAGCCAGAAGTAAAATAACTTGGCGAGAAAAAATCGTACGAAAATGAAAAAAAAATAAAAATGGAGCATCTGCTAACCCTTTCAGAAGCGCGGTAGAAAAAAAAGGCCAAAAAAAATGTCTCCCCAAGCAGTGCGCCCTATTTGCGACAGTCGAAAAAAATGCCAAAAAACGGTCACGTTCGAAAGTGTATTCCGGATCGAAACAAAATCATAAAAAATATTAAAATTAAGGGAAACAAAGCTGAATTCTTTCCAGTAGATACGTTTTTTTTTAAATTCAATTATCTTTTTTTTTGACGGGGTTATGCAACTTCTAATGCAGCAAGAAACATCGACAGGTGTATCTAAACTTTTGAGCGGAGGTGTGTGTATGTAACGGAATTTTTAAACGAGGTTGTCACCGAATTCAAAATTTCAGATAAAACACTTATCAAGGACACCGATGACAATACAATGATTTCACAACTTTGTCCTAATGACCTCACCAGGATCATCAGGATAAATAAGAAAACAAATTTGGACACCTCCAAAAACATTCTCATTCGAAACCAAGATAGCTGAAAAAAATGTCTGACACTTCGTGAGCAGTCGGAATGACATAATTCGAGCTGTCAATAATTGAATATAAAAAAAAGGAAAAGAACACCAATAAAAAAAAATAGTCATAGATGAACGGCGAATACAGAAAGGAACGAAGGAAAAGAAGAAAAAATTCCATAGGAGTTAATGGAAACAAATTACTGACATGGACTAAATTGATCGATGCAAAAACGTCGATGAAAATTCGACTGAGATCGCCGCTTGAGTGGAGAGTAAAAGCCTAACGAGTTTCGTGGAACTAAAATATGTATAAAAAACCAAACTGAAAAGTACAAAATAGTTTTCATTAAAAAATTAATAATACAATCATTTTGATTGTAAAAAGCGCCCCGCGCTTTTGACAATCCAAATGATTGTATTAATTATTTTAAGATAAAATTAATTTTTAATTTTTGGTTCGGTTTTTCTTTGAAGCGTGTTTTTTTTTAACTTTAATTAATTTTTTTTGACGTACGCTACAAAATCAAAATTTGTAATAAATCGATTCGGATTGTTGTACCCCGAGCAAGTAGCAACAATACGTTATTGCCACATAGCAAGAGTATTGACCGGACGTTCCAGAACGTTCGATTTGTCAACGCTAACAAATAACTGCAGGTCTTTGACCGCTGCTGATAATGCAGCGCGTGTACAAATGACGAAACGCGATTATCCAAAATCGTGAGCCTCCAGCTCACGACAAAATTCGACAGTCTTCGAGGAACTCTCGAAGCGGTTGGTCGATCACTAAACTACACTTCTAATTACATATTAATCATTAGATTAACCATTCCGGTTATTTCTCAATAAAGTCAACGTGCTTTTAAATTACGTCGAACCGAGCAAATTCATTTGCCTTGGCAAATAACCCACAAATCCGGACCTCATTTCCTCCTCTCGAGTTGAGTCGAAATTCGAGGTCACAACATTGGTGGCAGCGGTGGGGTGCCAACAGTTCGAAAAATCGATATAATATCGATTGTACGAGAAACTGGACGAGAGAAGATACTCCAAGACTCCAGGCGACCGAGGACCAAGGATCCGAGGATCAAGGAAGGAAGGACGATCAACCGAACCGAAGACTCCCTAAAGAGGCACTTGGTATCCAGCGACGACATCGCTGAAGAAGGCAATCAGTAGTCCAGACGACCAACGCAAAGAGGGTCAAGATCATCATGCGTCTTCTCATCTTACTGTAAGTGATGGAACAAAATTTTGTAACTCGCCAAAGCCAGCAATTTTTTAACGTCATATGTCGGACGACGAGCTAGTAGACAGACTCAAATTACGCGGAAATAAGTCAATTCCAAGATCGCTAGAATCATTTTTTGATCGTTCATTAGATTACGATCGAGTAGAAGAATCAACCGAAAACTCAAAAAAACGACGTAGGGCAACAGACAGTTCTGAAGAATTTGGACGTACTCCTGTACCCGCTAGACGTACTAAATTTATAGAAAAGAAAAGAAGAGTCACTGTAATTGGACTCGACCCTGAATTAGAGGACAGCGACCCTGAAGTAGAGAATAGCGACCCCTTTGACGTAGTAGAAACAGAACGCGGTCGAGAAATAGACCCGATAAATTTTTCATTGCTAAATATCGACGGACAGACGAACAATATGTCTAGACAAGAAACTCCAGAGAATGCGGAATACATGTCCCTTAAGGAGGCCCGTAGCCTCATACCCCGGTTTGACGGATCGAAACCGGAAGAAGTAGACGATATAATCGAAGCGTTCGGTTATGCCGATAAAAGCGTGGCCGTGCGAGATCGCGCGTCGTTGCTAGAATCAGTATTAGCGACAAAAATCGTAGGAAAAGCCCGAAAAGATACGCGATATAAACAGATAAATTCATTCCGACAATTTAAAGAACAAATGACAGCTTTGTATGGCACGCGACGTACAGTAGCTGCGTTGCAAGTCGAATTTAATACGTGTAAGCAGAAACACGGAGAAACGGTATTAGCTTACGGTCAACGACTCGAGGGAATAATGATGGAATTAATTGACGCAAGTACGATAAACGAAGCTACAGCCGCGGGCAAACAAACAATCGAAACATATGTACGTCAACTAGCTCTGCATAATTTCGAAAGAGGATTAAAAAGGGAATATCAGGTAATAATTAAGGCCCGAGGATTCACCGATTTAAGCGAGGCGCTCAAGGGCGCAATAGAAGAGGAAAAATCGATGCAAGGAGGAGATTCAATCTACCGTCAAACGCACACAAAAGAACCACAAAAATGCCACAAGTGCAACAGAATAGGGCACCTGGCCAAGGACTGCAGAAGTACAACTTCCGGCTATGGAAGACAGAGCCTTCCGGCAGCACCATCGAGAGGTATGAATCAGGTAGAGGTGATCTGCCATTACTGCAAGAAGCCAGGACACTACCAAAGGGATTGTCGCCATCGAATACGAGATCAAGGACAGCAAAAATACCAAGGACCAAAAAAGGACTACCAAAGGCAGTCAAACGCGCGCGAGAAAAAGAAAGAACAAGATAAACCGCAGAACGAAAAACGGGACGGAATAATCGAAAAGAAAACCCTCAGCTCATTCGACATCGGAATGGTAACCCACAGACCCGAGAAAAACGATACAAGCACAGCTACGAGGTCAATGGTACGTACGCTACGCGACGTTGAAGATGACGCGTTCGAGACGAAGAAATACGATCCGCAGCAAGGACGTATGGAAAAAATTTTTAATGTGAACGTTCCGACGGCCGAGGAAACAGCCAACGACTTCTTTATCCCTTCAATGCACGCGAAGAGCGGGATGCTCACACTGAAAGGGGATACAGGCGCGCAGTGCAGCGTCATCAAAAAAGGCGTGCTCGATCAAAGCATCGAAATAATAGACGAAATCGTTGAATTCAGAGGAGTCACTGGAACGACGTTTCGAGCATTGTGTAAAATCATGCTGGAGCTGGAGACTCCTACGGCAAAAATAAATCACCCATTTTTTGTTCTCGGAGATGATGTACCATTAGGAATTGACGGGCTAATGGGAATAGATTTTATGAAAAAACATAAAGTCGACATTTTAAATGGAGAAACAATTAAAATGTATGGGCACTGTATGCCCTTAATCAACGGATCAAAAAAATTGTCCCTACCAGCAAGAGCGGAAATTTTAATTTGCGCAAAGGCAACCGGCCCGAAGCAAGGAATCATATCAGGACGAACCTTGGGAAAGGGCGTGCAACTCGGCGAAGGGTTTGTCAAACGTGACGGTCACTGTTGTCTAACCGTGATACGCAATACAAACGAATATTCGCTCGAAATAGAGAGACCAACGGTCGAGCTCGAGGAGGACAGAGGAGACTCTGCCGACGCAGCAGAAATTCGAGCGCCTACGGCCGTAATAAATGCAGCCAACTCATACTATGCGAATGAACGTATAGAAAACATATGAAAAGAAATTACGAGAGAAACACATCTCAATGCGGAAGAGGAAAAATATCTCAGGAATTTTTGCCAACAATATGCAGACGTATTTCATATAGAGGGTGAACCCCTATATGGCACGAACAAAGTACAGCACGAAATACACGTAAAGGAAAATACTCTCCCGATCAAAGTACGTCCTTATCGACTCCCAGAAGTACACAAACAGGAAGTGATGAAACAAACGAAGGAAATGCTGAAAGAAGGAATTATTCGGCCGAGCAAAAGCCAATGGAACGCGCCTTTGTTGGTGGTGCCGAAGAAAACCGGTGTTGACGGCATAATAAGAAAAAGGGTCGTAGTTGATTTTCGAAAATTGAATGACGTCACCGAAGGCGACTCATACCCACTGCCTAATATTACAGAGATACTGGACCAGCTGGGACAAGCAAAATATTTTTCGACTCTGGATCTCGCATCGGGTTTTCATCAAATACCAATGGCGGAAAACGACAAGGGTAAAACCGCGTTTTCCACCCCGTTAGAGCACTACGAATTCAATCGCATGCCTTTCGGTTTAAAAAACGCGCCACCGACGTTCCAAAGATTAATGGACGCCGTATTAGCAGGAATACAAGGTATAAAATGCTACGTATATTTAGACGATATTCTCGTCTACGGAAGATCGTTCAAAGAACATAACGATCGACTCGAGGAAATTTTCGAGCGACTGAGAGAGGCGAAATTGAAAATACAGCCTCGAAAATGCCAGTTCCTAAAAAAGGAAACACAATATTTGGGACACATTATAACGGAAGTAGGGGTACAACCAGACCCTTCAAAAATATCGGCAGTACAGGATTTTACCGCTCCAAAAAACGTGAAACAATTGCAATCATTTTTGGGACTGATAGGATATTACAGAAAATTCATTTTGGATTTCGCAAAACACGCAAAACCTCTCACTGAGCTAATAAAAAAGGATAAAAAATACGATTGGACCGAAACATGTCAACTCGCATTCGAAAAATTAAAAGAGAAACTGATCACTGCTCCAATTTTGCAGTATCCCGATTTTTCGAAGCCCTTCGTTATCACGACCGACGCATCAGACAAAGCAATCGGAGGCATATTATCACAAGGGAAAATTGGATCGGATTTACCCATATGCTATGCGAGTAAGACGTTGAACAAAGCTGAAATAAATTATTCTACAACGGAGAAAAAAATGCTCGCGATAGTATGGGCGGTAGCTCAATTTCGGCCTTGTGTATATGGAACTGCCTTTACAATCGTTACAGACCATAAACCCCTCACCTGGTTATTTAGCATAAAAGACCCAGGTTCGAGATTAATGCGATGGAGAATAAAACTTGAAGAATACGACTACACAGTCGAATATAAAGCTGGAAAAATGAATACAAACGCCGATGCCCTTAGCCGGTTGTATCTACTCGGATTGCAGCAGCAGGGTGGAGCGAGTGATACAGCAACGGTAGAGAAAAGGAGGAGGGGAAGGCCGCGCAAGGCCGCCCGCGCGATCGCGACACCCGCCGGACACCCGGGGCCAGAGGGGCCGCGGAAAAGAGGGAGACCGTGCAAGGTAACACCACAGAGCGCGAGCCCCCCACCCACCACCGACTCGAAGACGGAGCACGAACAACGCGAGGAAAAGGAGAACACAAAAGACGAAGGAGAGAAAGAGAAAGAAACAGAGAATGAAAACCAAGAAAAGCCACATGAAGACAGAACAGAAATAGAGGAAGAATTAATATACATAGAGGAAAAAAAACAAAACAAAATATATAGTATATATAGACATAAATTTTTAGTATTGTAAAAATAAGGATTACAAGTAACAAAAGAAAACTGGCTTTGGACGAGAAATGTTCCGTCACATCTAGAAATTTTAGATTAGAATCTTTATCAGATATAGAACAAAAAGTTCAAAATTCTTATTTACCCGCAATTAACATGACATTTTTAGAAAGCGAAATAAGAAAACTAAACGTTTCAGATTTGATCACACATAATACATTAACACACGATATAGTGCACGACCCAGCGGAATTAAATCGCATTGGAGACAGAATAGAAAATTTGAAAGAAAAACTAAATTCAAATAAAAAACTGTCAACTATGTACTATCAATCGGTCGGCACATACTCTATAGGATCATTCATAATTATATATCTATTGTAGCATTGTGCATTTATCTATTGTGACGAGACTTTTCTTAACGCATGAAAAGCCGACTCTTCGTGTCACAAAACAGCTCACGAGATCACTCAAGGATTGGGCGCCAGCTATCGCAATAAATTACGATAGCAAAATTTATATTTCCTTGAGTTCTCTCGTGAGTTCAACAATTTCTTTGCCTGGCTAGCTGCCCTTGAGGATGGTAGAGGGGCGCGGTTAGGGACCGTTGGATCTTCTCAAATAAATACTCTTTTCCAGCATCTTTCGGGAAACACAATCATTACTTTATTTAACTTAAATTAATACGTCGTCTCGCAGAAGGCGAGACGAAAACGAAATTCACAAATTCAAAATGTCCAAAATTCCCTTTTTGCATCTCATATCCTTAATTTCTAATAACAAGCTCGCGTCTCGCTTCTATACAATTTTACAACGCGTTATTCTACTCACGAAAACTCTGATACATCTCAATACGACGCGTTAACTCTCTTACAACAATTCTCGTATTTTTCTGTTACCCTTCACTTCGCGTCTCGAGAGCTCACGCAGTGCGATCGATTCTCATGAAAGTGACCGTACCTCGGCGACTTCCCCTTTTGAACTCGCGTCCGCCCGTCTGTCTCTCGACGACCGAATTTCCCGGAAATCACTTCCAATTTCACGATAATCAGTAACACAACTATTCGATAACGTCTTTTCCTGCATTCCCCGGACCGAGAATTTAACATGAACTAGAACTAATTAACCTAGTGGACCCTCACCTCCGCGTAATAACCAAAATGAATCCCTCTCGGCGATTCTAACATTTAAATAAACCAGAACGGAACGCGCTACGATATTGGTCGCGGTAAAGACTCGAATTAGCGGGCGTTAACGTGCCGTCACGACAATATCGCTTCGTTTTGGGACTCTTTTACTCTTGAAAATGCCTCTACTCGCGATTTTCCTCAATTCCACAACCAAAACGAGCAAAACGACAGTCCTATCGGTTTGTTTTCAGCAGAATGGTCCCGTAAGGTAGCAGGAGCTCAATCTTTGATATATTCGGCGGATGCGCTTTCTTGAGCAACGGTCCTCGATAACGCCACGGTAACAACGTCCTTCCTCGTTCAACACTTCGGCAGGAGTCCCCGAGAGAACTTCTACGATCGTCCTCGTAAGCTCGGTTTCCCCCCGCCCTTGGTTAATAAGTATCGAATGTTAGCGCGATTTGATAATCGATTGCGCGATTGATTCGAGGCGGCGGGTAGATCGATGGCGTGAGCGATAGAACGAGAGCGCGATCGATTCTCTCCCAAATTACGGACGAGTGACAATAATAGTAATAATCTCCGAACGGTGATACTTCTCCGGCGATGAGAAGCCGTGCGACGGCGATGGATTTTGGCGCTCTCTCAGCGATGATGCCGAGAGCGACAACGAAGAATGATGTTGGTATGCGTGGCTCTCGTCGATGGTGGTGAGAGAGGCTCACGTATATGAGCTGCGAGGCTCGGTGGTGTTGGTGACGAGAGCGTTGAATATTGCTCTCGTTCGCCTCGATGCTCTCCCATTTGATTTCCTTGACGGTGAGAATATCCTCGATGACGTCATGTCGGTAACGACGGGAACCGTCGTTCGCTCAAGAGAATTTTCGGAAATACAAACATGAATTAAAATCTAACGACAAATTTACAGTTTGGCCCTGTTGGTTGCGTTCGAGAGGGACTCAGCCGTGGAGCGAGGTTGTTCCACATACGTTATCGAGTCATTTGTGACGCGTGCAAAAATACGACGTCACACTATACAAGAAAAAATCACCACCAATTGTTTACGCAATGCCAACCGTATCAGCGATAGAAGAACCAAGACCAGCAAAACGAAAGAATCGTACAGGTCTAACAGTAAGATTTAAGCGCAATACCCCTGCAACTGGTACGGTATAAAAAAACAAAAATGTATGGAAAAACGTATAATTTAACGAAATTGTAACGACGACCGTTTCGAGAGACAACAAAAATCACGGAGTGATTTCATTTAAAGGGGGAGGGATGTTGTACCCCGAGCAAGTAGCAACAATACGTTATTGCCACATAGCAAGAGTATTGACCGGACGTTCCAGAACGATCGATTTGTCAACGCTAACAAATAACTGCAGGTCTTTGACCGCTGCTGACAATGCAGCGCGTGTACAAATGACGAAACGCGATTATCCAAAATCGTGAGCCTCCAGCTCACGACAAAATTCGACAGTCTTCGAGGAACTCTCGAAGCGGTTGGTCGATCACTAAACTACACTTCTAATTACATATTAATCATTAGATTAACCATCCCGGTTATTTCTCAATAAAGTCAACGTGCTTTTAAATTACGTCGAACCGAGCAAATTCATTTGCCTTGGCAAATAACCCACAAATCCGGACCTCATTTCCTCCTCTCGAGTTGAGTCGAAATTCGAGGTCACAACAGGATGTTTAGTAAAATAACTCCCGCTTCTAGTTTTTTTTTTTACATTTTTTTCGGGAAAACTTTGAAAATAGTAAGAAGAAAAAATATCTCCATCACGCGCATGCTACCTTTTAGCGTACCATCTTTTTCTCTGATTCACTATTTTCGACGTTCGCTATTTTTATTTGCCGCTCTCACCCAATAAGCGGGTTCGTTGAAATTAATATTTAGTAAGATAAAATAAACAAATGAAGTAACATGAAATGTTTGTTTTAATCTCATTTTCACCGCATCTCGTTTTTTCCGATTCGTTGATTTAGACGTTCGATATTTTGTATTTCTAAGTTTCTCTCGGTCGAAATATTTACCGTCCACTTATTTATTTTAAATATATTGGTTACTTAAAAAATTAGCTGCTCTTTATTGTCAATTTAGAATATATAAACTTTCTACATCGCTACAATCTACATTTTGTGTTTTCGAAGTACATATAGTCTGAATATGTACTTTCGAATATATGTGCGATCGAATAAACTTTTTCACGTGAAATGGTCTTTCGACTCAGTGATCTGTCGAAAATGAAAATTTCGAATAACACATGTTTCGTTAAATTCAATATTGACAATTCTGGAATGTCTAAATATTACCCATTCTACATTTGGTCCGTCGATTTTCTTACCTCCACCCACACAAAGCGTGCGATAGCCTGGTAAGTCATCTGTCATATCCGAGGGACGACGCAAGTTTTGTGAGCGCCGTCACACGGTAGTTCGAAACGCCTGAGTCGCTGGCCAAAAGTCGAAAAATAAAGGTTGAAAAATCGATATTTTCAAAATGGATTCTTGTAGAGGGGGGTTTGGGGCATTCAGATCGCATAAGCAGGGGTCACAATATTGTATACCTGCTTCCCTGTGACAGTCGTAAGTTGCCTCTCGAAGGAATACGCGCGCAACGCTTCAGTGACCAGTTTGACAGTGCTCCAGAAAATCATACATAACTTTGCAACAACGTGTCCGATTCCATTTTTCCAAAATGGAAAATGATTATGAAGGTATGTAGAAAAATTTCATGTACTTCGATGTTCGAAAATGTTTGTTGTTATTAATGAAATGTTATGCTGAAGGTAGTCGTGATTTTCATATTTTTTGGCTTTTTTAAAAATACATTTGTATCGATACAAAAAAATTTTAACACGCTTGAACGCTGGCATTCACAGGGACATGTTTGTTGAACTATCTATTAATAAAATTTTCAAGAATTAGCTGCCCCAACGTTGCCGTTTTTGAATAATATCGATTTTAGTGTTACCGTGCACGCTGTCGTGCGCGTTACGCACTGTGACTAATGGCGATATTCTCCGCTCAACTTTCTATACCTGAGGCTTGAAAGGTCCCAGGTATAGAGGGTTTTTCGTAGATGTTTTCTATCTCTTTCTAAAGTATTGTGGAGATAATTACAGTTATTGCAATGGTGTAGCATTATTGTTGCAATGGCGTAGCATTGTGAATAAAGATTTGAAATAAAATTCCAACCGTAACGTCGATTTTTACAAATATATCGAAATATATTTACAAATATTATTTCAAACCTGGTTCATGAACAATAAACGCCATTTGTAAAACATAATAATATTGTTTTTGCTCATAATATTTTTACGTTACGTACAATATATATACCATATATATACAATATATATATATACAATATATACATACACAATATATATATACAATATGTATACGCCAAAAAAAATCAATTTTTGTTTATTCCTCAATTTCTCGTATGTTTATGGAGATCCCATCTTGAAAAATACATATTTCATGCAAAATTGTATCAGCTTTTCGAGAAAAATATTGAAGAAATTTTCGAAATTTGGGCAACAACCGAAAAACAGCTTTTTAGACTTTAAGCTTAATTTTAAGAGCTTTCCAAGTGCATAAACAAAAAAAACCAGAGATTTTTTTACGCAAAAAAAGTATTTTTTGAAAAATTTTGCATTCTGTTGGAAGATAGCAAGTCAAAATGAATAAAACCAAAATCGTTAAATTAGCTAAAATACCCCATATAATAACTGCGAAAGTTAGCGGGGAAAAAATCTGAAAAAACTCTGGATTCTGTTTTTGCGAATTGCGGAGATTGCGAGAAGGTCTAAGGGGGTAAGGCCGGATCCGACGTTCATAATTGGCGTTTCCACCCATATACAATATATATACAATATGTACAATATATACAATATATACAACATATACAATATATACAATATATACAATATATACAATATATACAATATATACAATACATACAATATATACAATATATATACAACTTTTCCAATTTTAACAGGACAAACATGCAAAGAAATCATTTGTACGCGCAGACAAATATTCTTGGCTCTACATAATGAATGAGGCTCGAAATTTGACAAACAAATAGAAGTTCTGGAAAAATATTTTACCGAATCGGAAGGATGTCCTTTCGCAATTTCAATTGATGAACGGAAAATTCAAAGGAATCTTCTATTTACAATGAAGAAAAAATGGCAGGATAGCCACAGAACTCTGGAGCGCTTTTACGCCACTCATAAAAAATGGCTTGACCAGGACGTAGCTATTACGGTTTGTCTATTTTCCTATTTCTTATATCATTGAAATTTTTCATTTAAACGTTGTTTTCACTTTCGAACTGATGTTATTGCGATTTGTTGTAGAATGCGGATTTCAAAAACAGGGATGTACCTACTCCTAATTCTGATACATCAGGATCGGATGAAAGCCACAAATTTGGAAGACCCTCGTTGGACTTTTCATCATCCAGCGAACGGAGTGAGCGACGAAAAGTTGATGATCTTCTGAAATCAACAAGTCCAAGGGCATTGGCATTCGCAACGCAAATGAATCTTCGTGCTTCTGGGTCCCACGCTGCAGCAAAGGTGCTCAAGGATATTACAACGACTTCTCCTACGCGAGCCTCTCGGTATCAGTTAGCATTCGCACAAAGTTCCAAGCCAGTACGTCAAGAAATTAGCGCAGATGTTGTTTTGAACTTGATAATAAGCGGTAAAATGACGAAAGAAACGTACAATATGGTCCAGGAATTAACCAATGAAAACAGGGACGCTTCAGTTCATCCCAGTTATCATAAAATATTAGCTGCTAAATCTCGTTTTTAAAAGATAAAAATGAAAAATAGTGCACCATTACCCTCTGAGGTAATAGAACTTCTACTAGCAACACCAGGAGATAATGTCACAAATGGGAGCTCACCCTCAGCAGAAATTGACACATGTGCGACAGATCTGTCTGACCCAGATTTTGATTTTTAATTAATTCAATGGCATTAATCTAATGGGATATGTATTGTATGGTATTATGTACGTGAGATCAAATAAACTTTCACATATTTTACAAAATTGTTCTTCATTTTAGAATTTCAAATGTCATTAATCTAATAATAAATTCGTAATGAGTGACCTCGAAAACCCAATGGTGCAAATTTTCCCACCGATAAAATTATTATTTTTTCAAAATGTCCGCTATTTTTGGTCCGCCGTTTCGAATTTCATAATTTTGGAGTCAAATTCGTAATCAGCGACCCCAAAAACCTAATAACGCAAATTTTTGTAACGATAACGTGATTATTTTTCCAAAATGTCCGCCATTTTTGATCCGCCATTTTGAATTTCATAATTTTGATATCAAATTCGTAATCAGCAATCCCGAAAAACCCATGGTGCAAATTTTCGGACCAATAAAGTGATGATTTTTTCAAAATGTCCGCCAGTTTGGGTCCGCTATTTTGAATTTCATAATTTTAATATCAAATTCGTAATCAGCAACCCCAAAAACTTGATGGTGCAAATTTTCGGACCGATAACGTGATTATTTTTCCAAAATGGTCGCCATTTTCGATCCGCCATTCTGAATTTCATAATTTTGATATCAAATTCGTAATCAGTGATCCCGAAAACTTCGCGGTGCAAATTTTCGGACCGATAAAGTGATTATTTTTCCAAAATGTCCGCCATTTTTGGTCCGCCATTTTGAATTTCATGATTTTGATATCAAATTCGTAATCAGCGATCCCGAAAACTTCGCGGTCCAAATATTCGGACCGATTGAGTAATTATTTTCCCAAAATGTCCGCCATTTTTGGTCCGCCATTTTGAATTTTATAATTTTTATATCAAATTCGTAATCAGCGACCCCAGAAACCTTGAATAGAAAATTTTGAAATCATTATTCTCACTTTTCGACTTTTGGCCAGGGAAAAGGCCGTTCTGAACCACTGTGCGTCACTCCCGTCTCTCTTATTTATATTCGCAGTACGAGCGGATCCCCTCTCACCTTCCCTGCGTAATTTGAGATATCCCCTTACCCGCGTTGAGACGGTATAATAAATTCCGTTTTGAATGTTTTGCCATAATAAACCTACGTAATTATTGACTAGACCCTACCCTGTTCAGCAGTGGCCAGGCCCGTATGGGCCGGTGTAGAGGCGCCCAAACTACTATTCGAGTGCTGAATCTATATCAACCAAACGCATTTTGATTCATATTCATTAATTTTATTCTTGAAGCGTGCACACAACAAAGTTTCCAAAAAGTAAAATTGAAAATTGAAATTGAGAACACATTTTTTAACAATAATTTTCTGTTTTATTCCAAATGTCATTTAGTGTTATCGTTATACATGCTATGGGTTTTTGGTTTTTAAATTAAAATGTAAAACATATTTCATTTAAAATTTCTATTTATGAATTCAAATTTTATTTAGGAAAATGGAGAATATAAAATTTAGTTTTGTTTTTTGATAAAATTATTTTTTTTAAATGAAAAAATTGTTCAAAAATAAAAATAGAAGCATACAGTGAAAAAAATCCATTCGCTTGAAAATTCAGGGGTTGAGTGTAAAAAACCGACTCTTTCATAGATTTCAATGGTCGCAGTTATGCGAATGGTTCACAACTGTGTAGGATCATAGTTTCTGATGATATGAATAAGATACTGCCGCACAATGGTCCCAAATCCCAAAAAGCTGGCCAAAAGTCGAAAATGTATTCAATTCGGGTGAAAGTCTGTACTCCGGGGTTTTCGGGGTCGCTGACTACGAATATGAAGTCAAAATTTAGCAAAACAAAATAGCAGATCCAATATGGCGGGAAATTTCGTCAAAAACCTATTCAATTCGGCTGAAAGTCGGTACTCCGGAATTTACAGGGTCGCTGACTACGAATATGAAGTCAAAATTTAGCAAAACAAAATGGCGGTTCCAATATGGCGGGAAATTTCGTCAAAAACGTATTCAATTCGGGTGAATGTCTGTACTCCGGGGTTTTCGGGGTCGCTCACTACGAATATGAAGTCAAAATTTAGCAAAACAAAATGGCGGATCCAATATGGCGGGAAATTTCGTCAAAAACGTATTTAATTCGGGTGACATTTGAAGACTTGAAGACTTGGGAAGAAGAGGATTGGAATACAGTCATTATAATCATTATTACAATGTCGATGAACATTCATTCATAATATATTTCTTTCATTTTTTTTATTTCCAATCGATATAATTTTAGCTTTTTTTACAATTAATCACTGTCCTGTGAACTGTCATCATCGTCATATGTATCGCGCGTATCATCATTGATTCTGGAACTAAAGGTGGAATCAATAGTTCAACCGCGTATGGGGATAACGATCTTAGTTTCTTCGAAGGAAGTTTTCGCAAACTGGATATTACTGGATCTGACGTTACTAAACATCTGCAAAAAATGTCTTCCATGTTTTTGATGCGGTTACATTTTCGTGAAAAATCTTCTCGGAATCTTTTAATGTACTTATTGCATGATTCCTGAGCTTCTCCAGACATTTGTCCGATAGGAAGTAATGAATCTATCATTGTCAACACAAGTTTCAAATTGATGTTAATTTTTTTGCCGCCAATAACAGTTTCAAAGGGCACGAGGTTTCTCTCTTGCGCTTGGATACAATCAACTTCTGCCCTAGTTGCTTCGGCAGTTTCATGAAAGAATTCAATTTTAATTGGGCGATAAAATCTTGGTGACGAAGGACGAGGATTTTTCCAAATAATCACGTGTGGATTGACTTTATCAAAGATTTGCAAGGGAACAAGTGAAATAAAGAAAATGTTGGCATCTGATTTATTGCCGTCTCCATCGTTAAATTTTTGTTTGTAAGTACTTTGACCAGAAGTTCCATCGCATCCCTACTTGCATATCAATTTTAAATTACCAACTTTGTTTTCAGGAAGACTTCCAATACCGTCCGATTGTACCGTTAATATTCTTTCAGCTGTATGATTTAGCAATGCTTGAAGTCCAACTGTGGTTCCACTTTCAGTTACAGAAATTTCTGACTTTGCAGGGTAACACTTTTTTTTAGAATCCAATACACATTTATAAGGCGGGTATAATTTACAATTTTTTTTCAAGCTTACAGAACGTAGTAATTGGTATTGACTTTTGGTCATTTTACCTTCTACCACGAGTGATAATGCTTCGTTGCCTGACAGTACATCTTCTGAAACGCGTTTCATAGACTTTCGGTACTGTGATGCTTTTGATGGACTGCCTTCTGTGACATCCCTAATTACCTTTGAAGCTTGTAAATTTCCAGAAGCCCGGAGACCCATTTGTGTAGCGTAGGCCAATTCGTGGACGGTATGTTCTTTTCGAACCTTTTCCGTCTTCCTACATTTTGACCGATCACTTGAATCGCCCCAGCTTGTGGAAGGACGCCCCATTGTGCGTTCCGTAGAAGGATGCCCCATTGTGTTTTCCGTAGAAGGACGCTTCATTGTGTTTTCCGTGGAAGTCTTCAAACGTTCCTTTTCAATCGTGAAAGACACAGGAACGTTGAGCCACTCATCGAATTTATTGAAGAATTTGGTTTCGTCCCTCCTCGCTTCTTGCTACCTCTTTTTGAAATTCGATACCAATCTACCCATGGCATCTTTCAGATTTTTCGACAAAATGTATGGATGCTTCAATTGTTTTGACACCTCCATTTCAACAATGTCAGTGACAATGTTGATATTTTCTTTTAATACCGATTTCACAAGTATGTAAATTTCCTTTCTCGTGAAAGAAATTTCGTCGGTATTATCTAGAGGATCTGTAGGAAATGCAAAATAACATTAATGGAAGAATTATCTTTATCAATTTCCTATGAACAATATTTCAGACGCGAAAAGTACAAAAAACTGCAGAAAGCATTTTTGCCTCCACTATCGAATTTTTAGTGCGACAAAATTTCGACTAGTGTAGCACACTTTTGAGTGAGAGTGTATATTCAAAAAACGAGGATAAAAAATTTCATAAACTACTACAATTTTATCTTCTATTGTGGGGAATATATGTGCCAAGTTTTTAATTTTTATATGAGTATTGACTAAGTTGAAAAAATTTTCAAATTGTTGACCGTGTAAAATACACGTATATGCCATTCGAAACTTTTACTGCCGGGGGGGCATAAAAATTACACTCAAAACCGAAGGAACAGCTACGAGCAGCTAATTTTTGGATATGTTTTGAAGAAATGTCTAAGTGACAATTTCCATCTAGTTTAAGAGCGGGGGTCGATAAGGGTTTTGACTTATTGCTTTTTCTAACACGACTTTTCAGAACATAACCAAGAAAAATACCACTACTTTCATCAATGACTTACAATTTCATACATCGTTAACGATAATTTTGAGCAACACACTCAAATTGTACTTACTTTCTGGAGAAGAATCCATTTTGTAAAATCCAAATCCGTTAACTTTTCACTCTTCCAGACGCGTCGAAACTTTCGTTTTATTTCTCCGCGCGACGAGCAAACAATGCGGTCGGCGCGACGCTCACGAATAAAATGGATTCCTGAGCCAGGTATGGAGGCTACCCTTTTCTTAACGGTCATAATACATACTACAGGTACCACTACAACTATTCCAACCATTGAAAGTCCCTAGAAAAAAATATTTTTTTTCGACTTTTGGCCAGCATTTGGCGATTTGGGACCACTGTGTGCCGGGAAGAAAAAATTTGGTCCGTATATTTATGAGTTCTGTCTCCAAATACATGAAAAATCTGTGTTTTCGCTAAAAATATTGCTATTTATGTAGAAATTTCAGGGTTTGCAGAGTCCCAAAGAGTAGATACGAAAAATGTATCGAGATTTTATGGGTAAAAAGTTGTTTTATCGAAAAGAAGTTCTTCATTGCTGCAATTTGTAAATGGTAATTTCGGATGAACACCAAAATAACTAAAAATCAATATTTATAGGCAAGCCTGATGTAAGATTGGAGCGAGTGCCTCAAAAGTGTGCGAAAAAGCTCGGTCGTTAACACACAGAACCGGAATGACGGAGGACGCGATTGTGTGGAAAATAAGTTTCTTACCTGACAGCAGGCACTTCAAGTATGTCCCATTCCACGGACATGTAGAACTCGGATAGGTCGACACCTACTTCGACGACGTTGCTACCAGTTTTCTCATCCATATGTCTCAGATCAACCTGTATGCACATGGAAATTAAGAAGTTAACTACAGAATTTTCATGGCAAGAAAAATTAGTTTGAAAAAATCATTTTTCTGTAATATTAACATTTTTCAATACGATGACTTATTTCAGTGGTATTAATTTTTTGTAAGAAAAAAAATCATTGAAAATTTAGTCAAAATACGAACAGTGAACTTTTGTACAATTCACATATTATACAATATACATAATGTAGTAATATTGTATTTATATGATGAATTCTTGGAAATGATAATGCATCTGTTAAATTTCATATTTCCAATTCGCTCGCTTTGTCTTTACAATCTCAACATCATGTGCATTGTTGTAACATAAACAATTCAACTTAATAGTTAATGAAAACTGAGCATATGACAAACAGGCTTTTATTAAAAAAAAGGCACATAGAGATGTCCAAACAGAATCTGCAGGCACAAGGTGTAGTTGTCATACAGCTGTTTTTAAACATGGCACTAAGAAAGTTACAACCAAAAAATGTATATATACACTGAGAAAAAAGTTCAGTTCAAACATCTAAATCCATTTAGTTGAAAACAAATTTAGTTGATTTAATATTAACTTGTTTGAAATAATGAAACTATAATTAATCCAACCAATGGATTTGTTTAACCATAAGATATGAGGAGAATGAAATTATTTGGTCAATTTACAGATACAGTTTAGTCCAATTCACACGTTACTGAGTTACTGTACAGATATATTACGTACGTTTCGCACAGTCGTTCATCACATATATGAAAGGTACGTATATAATTTTTTCTCGAACCGGACTCGCTCGATCATCGTTTAACAAGAGGACATTCGGTTACTTGTCATCATCGATTTTGTCCGCATTCAGCCTTAGTCAAAAGTACTGCATTTTTCTAGTCTTGTGGCAGATTTTTTTCCTGGTACTGTTTCTGAAAATCTATCGACCTTAATGAATTAAAATGTATTAAACGTGTCAAAACAAAGTTGTATACCACTTTATTTTGACACGCTTCAAAAACATAAAACAATTTTTTTCCATTGTAATAATGCTTATGAAGTGCTTGTAGGGGCGTACATGATCCTTAAACTTTCTACAAAAATTTGATTGTTTGAAACAGAAAAGCAGTTTGATAGATTAAATTAAGACTGTAATGTAGTCACATGAATACGGTATATCTGTAGGCGTGTGTGTGAGAGTGATTCCCGAAAATGTATCTCCTCAATGTGTGGGACTGAGTGGGGAGAGAGTCAGTTATCAGGTAACCATTCAGCGGTACATGTTGTAATCTTGGCTTCTAAATTTACTTGAAATATATATTAATGCTTAGTTTTTATCAAGTATTTGATAATTGACCACCTCATACATGACAGTTTTGGCGACGAGGTATTTTCGGACGCGTGGTGCAATTATTTAAGTAATAACGATAAACAAATGTACAGTAATAATGGTAAGCAACAGTACGCCGTATTCGAAGTCCACAATGACCAGAAAATTAACAATAATAGTTGAAAAGATAATTAATGGTGAAAGTGGGTTGCAATAATAGCTGTTATTTTTCTAATTGACCACATACGGAAATTAAAATTTGTCAATTAGTATATAGTATACCAGTGTGGTAAATGTCGGGTCCTGGAAGCAGTAAAATCGCCATCGATTATACTAGAACTTCGGGGATTTACACGCTTACGAAACCGAAATTAATTGAAACTCTAGAACAGTTAGAGTTAGTATACGATGAAAATTCAAATATCGATGAGCTTCATAAAATTCTACGAACTCACTTAAGCGAAGTAAACGAAAGACAAGAACAGGAACAGGATGCAGATGAGAAACCGAAGAGCAGCAAAAACGAAAACATAATCAAGAAGCTAAGGATAACTTACACAGTGGTAGGAGGGAGCAACGGCACGAAATTAGAATTCGAGCAAGGAAAGGATGATTGGGAAACATATACAGAAAGGCTCGAATTATATTTTGTAGCCAACGTGGTGAATTGCAAAAAACAAGTGGGTGTGTTATTAACAAAAATAAGTGCAGATACTTATAAACTCGTCCGAGATCTATGCGCTCCACATGAGCGAAGTACAAAATCGTTTCCTGAGTTATTAAAATTAGAAAATGAGCACTTAAATCCGAAACCGTCGAAAATAATGGGGAGATGCAAGTTCTATCAAGTGCATCAAAGTGCAGCGGAATCGATAGAGGAGTTTTCAGCAAGGTTAAAAAGCTTATCGATAAATTGTAATTTTGCTGATGCAAAAATAGCATTACGAGATCAGTCAGTATGTGGATTAAAAGACCACGGAACAAAAAAAGCATTGTTTCGCGAAGATGAATTGACGTACAATTCAGCATACAAAATGCCGTTGCGATGGAAGTAGCAGAAAAGAACGCGTCAACAACGGATAAAATTAATACCGGTACAATAAGTAACGGTGAGCGTAAACGTCGTTCAGTCGAATTCGCGCGCGAGTGAGAAACAGAGACAGAGTCACGCTAGTATCAGAGGTAGAGATGCGCTTCGTCGCGGCCGAGGTAGAGGACAGCATTACGATAGCAAAACCTTAAGGACAGAGGCGGATTTACTTTGTTTGCCGCTCTAGGCCTCAAAAATGGTACCGCCCCGTTTCAATAAGAAATCAAAGAAGAAGAGGAATTTCTTGTCACATAAAAATACTGATATTTTTATTTTTTGCGGCTAGTATACATACACCCACAGACAACAGTTCTGATATTCAAAAAAATATTAATAATAAACTTTGAGACGTTTTGAATCCTTCTGTTTAAACTTGTTAGTGAACAATATTTCATTATAGTCTATTTGTATGAAAAAGTTTGCTTGATAACTAACCAATTTCGAAACCTGAAGTGTTAACAAACAATTCTGAAAAAATAAAAAAACTTGTAAAATTCAAATAAATCGATTAGTTTTCTTCAAAATTGTACTATACATAGGAGAGTAGTAGGTCTACTTCATTGTAAGATTTCCGCTTGATTACTTATTCACAAACATTTTTAATTTTCAAGAACTGAAAATTAGAAATCCGAACCGCTTTGATAACCATCGTTAAATGTACTCCCATATGTATACTCATATTTTATTCTATATATAGCAGAAAATATTATACCAATACTTTAAAGTTATTTCGAGGTAAACGGTCGAAATAGGAATTTAAAAAAATATTCAAAATTTAATAAAATATATATGAGGCAATCCACGCAATTTTGCTCGGCCCTGACGCTGACCATTTTTAATTTTATCCATTTTTTCTTATAAAATAGTATATCTCATGCAAGGAGTATTTTTAACAATTTTAAAATTTTTATCGCATGTATTTCAGAAGTTACACTTTTTTGAAAAATCTGGATTTTAGAAATTTCGGAAACGTTCTAACGCCGATATCTCTTAAATAAATCGGTATATCGAAAAATGTTTGGAAATCGATTTTTTTTCATATAAGTTCAGACTTTGATAAAAAAGAGAAACATTTTTTAAATCATCGTTATCAACATTTTTTCAGCGTGTAAAGTGAAAATTATTTTTTTTAAAGATGATTGCCGGTTTTAATTTTTTTCAAAAAATTCTCTACAATAATATGATGAATTATATGAATTTTAACGCTAGTCCCATCGCGGGCTTATTTTTCCTTCTATTTAAAAAAAAATAAATTCAAATTTTGTTCACGAAAATTTTGTGTTTCGTATGAATTACTATAATAATTTTTATTATTAATAATACACGTAAGTAATAATACACGTAAATAATAATAGTAATTGTAGTGATAATTTTACAATTAGTAGCCCTAATATGTTAAAGAATTATTTTTCCATTACTTTCCTATAGAAGAAACGTATGCATTATAGGGGAATATATGAATGAAATACTTGCATATTTTTTTATCTTGAGAGAGTTCTAGACATTTATTCTCTTACTCGTTTAAAAAGTTCACACAATCGAGACTGATCAGATTTTGGAAAATGTTTGATTCTTAAGGCACCATTATTATCAGGCAAAACACAGAGCAATTTTTTGGTACCCGTTATGGTTTTCACCCGTTTATACCGGTAGCTTAGTTTTTGGGCTATACATTTTGATATCTGATCAGTCTCGATTGTATAAACTTTTTAAATAAGTGAGAAAATAAATATCTATAACTCCCTCAAGATAAAAAATATGTGAGTGTTTCATACATATATTCACCTATATGTATACATTTCTTCTATAGGAAAGTAATGGAAAAGTAATTCTTCAACACATTAGATTGGGCTACTAATTGTAAAATTATCACTATAATTATCAATTCTAAATAAGTACAATAATTACTACTTACGAGTATCATTAATAATAAAAATTATCATAGTAATTCATACGAAACACTCAAAATTTTTGTGAAAAAAAATTGAATTTATTGTTTAAAAATAGAAGGAAAAATTGGCCCACGATAGGACTAGGATTAAAATTTATATAATGTATTATATTATTTTAAAGAATTTTTTGAAAAAAATAAAAAATGGCCATCATCTTAAGAAAAATAATTTTCACTTTACTCGCTGAAAAATTGCGACAACGATAATTTAAATTTTTTTCCCTTTTTTTATGAAAGTGTGAAGTAACATGAAAAAAAATCGATCTCTAAACATTTTTCGATATATCGATTAATTTAAGAGATATCAGCGTTAGAACGGTTCCGAAAATTCTGAAATCCAGATTTTTCGAAAAATTGTAACTACTTAAATACATGCGATGAAAATTTAAAAATTGGTCAAAATACTCCATGCACAGTATACTATTTTAGTTTAAAAAAAATGATAACAATTGAGAATGGTCAGGGTCACGGCCCACAGTGGGGCCAAATCCCAAAAAGCTGGCCAAAAGTCGAAAAATAAAATTTAAGTTTCGGTAATTTTTAGTCGTGGGTTAGGTGGGGGAAGAGTCCGAAGGTCAAATTCTTGGCATCAGCGGGCCCTAGATCTTATACCTGCTTTTGTACGGCAGTTGAAAGGGAGCCCTCGAGCGAGCTCGACGCGTCACGACGGCGCTTGTTCAATTAAAATATATTCATTTTTAAAAGAGCAGTCAAATTTTTTGTCTAAAATAGCGTATTTAGTTATTTTAACATATTAAACTGGAGAACAGTTTTACTCGGAATAAGAATTAATGACATTCATTGACTATTTCAGTGAAATATTTAAGCGGTATTTATTATTCCTTATAATTTCTCACTGCGCAAAGTGTTATAGAATTAGATCTTTAATTTGTATTCCCATATAAAAAGTAAATACAGAATGTACACAAATGTTGAATGTGTGGCTACGATCTTATTCCACCGATCATGTTATATAATATGTTATTTCAAAATTATGAAATTGATGAATCCGTATTTAAGAAAACGGCAGAAACTATTAATTATCCTCAGCGTAGTAAACTATTAATAACAGCGGGGCAAGAACGAAAAAGAATCGCACTAGGTAGCGCGTATAAAAGATCGATTATTGATAAGATAGTTCTCTATACTTTGCCGGCAAAAATTCAGCAATGCTACCACCATTAGCACCGCATACCGCAGTTCGAATTTTTTCCAAAGTTCCTAAACAAAAAAAACAATTTCGTGCAAAATTACAGCTTTCTACATCATATAGAGGGGTCTTCCTGCTAAAAGTTGTGTTTTTTTTCGATTTTTGCATATTTTAAATACCAAGAGGCGATTGAAAATTCTTAATAAATTCCGAAAAATGGAAAACATGTTAACATTGATGAAATTTTTTTTCTTTTTTCTGAATGCCAAATTATATTTTGAAGCATCGAATCTTCCTTTAAAACCTTTTTTTTTGTAGAGAAGGGATTTTTCTACTATTATGACAAAAATTGACATGATTTGACTTTTCATTCTCTACATTTCAAAAGAAAAGAAAGTCCCAAAATTCGACCCGCAACACATTGACAAAAAATGGAAACGACAAAATTTCCATTTAAAATTCATAAGTAAATCATTCTTGAGGTTCAATTAGTGGGTGATGATGGCTAGAGTAGTTGTGAGACATCATAAATATATGTAAACAATACGATTTGATTGCTAATTTTAGGTTATTCACCCCTACTATCTATACAGGGTATAACTTAACCGAGGAACACGGTTGGTACCACACGACTTGGGCTGATCCCCCGAGTAAAATGCGACCAAGAAGAACGAAATCCGTTCAGTAATTCAAAAGTTATAAGTGATTGAAAATAGATCCTAATGAGAGGTCGGCGTTAGCGGAAACAGGACAGCGTCTCGACGCTCGAAAGAGCGCTAAACTTCAATGAGCAGACTTCGTTAGATACGTCAAAAGACAGTCGGCTGTCGAGATTCCTGCTTGAAGCAAGCAGGAGACAAACGCGCGTATAGCTGTCATAATAAAAGGCGGGGCAATGTGGATCAATCGATTTTTCCATCGCCAACTCGAAATGCGCGCCGAGTAAAAACTTATTTCATTAATGTGCTGTTTTCAGCTTTTTTATTTTCTCGCGTAATATTCCTGCCTCACGTAAGATGGTTACGGAAAAACATACCGCTTGGATAACTCAATATGTTGCAGGTCAAATTTCGGTTTTTTTAAAATAAAATGTAGGGAATGAAGAGTAAAATCATGTCAATTTTTTTTATAATAATAGAAAAATCTCTTCGCTACGAAATTATGTTTTTAAAGGAAGATTCGATTATTAAAGATAGAAGTTGGCATTAAAAAAAAATTTAATCACCATTAAAATGTTTCCAAAAGTTACCATAGGATGTAAATTTTTGAGAATTATTCAACTTTTCCACGGGAGGAAATGTTATCTAAATTCCCATACTTTTTACACGTATGATAATTCTTGAGCGTTTCTGCGGATACTAAGATTTTAAAATTCCCATACATTCTCAAGAATGACGAATATTTTTCAAGTGATTTCCCAGACCTGTAGGAAGTATGACAATTCAAACTCGAGTTCAGTCGATTACTGTTCAGAAAATTACCATACGCTGTACATGTACGTGAATTTTTGAACTTTTTCGTGAAGGAAATCGTTATTAAAACTCCCATACTTTTTACGTGTATGGGAATTCTTAAACATTTTTCCGAACGCTAATTTTTTTTAATTCCCCTACATGCTCGAGTACAGCAAATATTTTTAATAAGGATTCCCATACGTGAAAAAATTATGGAAATTTGGAGTTAAATAAAGTCGACGTTCCCAACGTTTAAAATTTAGGTTATTATAATTACGAAATACTGTACATGTATGGGAATTCCGAAACCTCACCACGTCAGGGAATGTTATTAAAATTGCCATACTTTCTAAACGTATGAGAATTCCTAAACAATTGTACGTAGGGTAATTCGTTTGAATTCCAATACATTCTCAAGTATAACAATATTTTTTTCGTAAAAATTCTCACACGTGTACAAAGTATGGGAATTTGGAGTCGATTGAAATCAACTATTTCACGGTTGAAATTTCTCTTAAAAAAAAATAGACGCTGTACGCATAATAAAATGTTTGAAATTTTCCACGAAAAGGAATATCATTTAAATTCCCATACTTTTTACACGTATGGGAATTCTTAAACATTTCTACGAACGGAAATTTTTTGAAATTCCCATACATGCTCGAGTATAGCAATTATTTTCTATGAGAAATCCCATACATGTGGAAAATATGGAAATTTTGAGTCAATTAAAGTAGACCATCTCACCGTTAAAAATTTATGTTATAATAATGACCAGACACTGTACAAGTATCGGAATTTCGGAACCTCTCTACGTAAGCGGATGTTATTAAAATTTCCGTACTTCTAAATGAATGATAATTCCTAAACAATTGTACGTACGGTAATTCGTTCAAATTCCCATACATTCTCAAGTATGGCAATATTTTTCTGGTAAGATATACAACATTGGTAGGAATTACTATTGGAAAAAAAACATTTCCAACATTTTAAGATTTTTTAAGAGTCCGTTTGATTGGCATCGCGATTTTCGCAATTATTTAATGGTTATGGGCAATATGAATATTGAAAAATCAATAACGACCGTGTTTTAACGTATTCAAACTTTTCATTGTGCAATGACGTTTATCATCCTTAATTTGGCATTGCAATTTTCGCAATGATTAAGGGGTTACGGACAAAGAAATATTGAAAAATCAGTAACTACAGTGTTTATCGGTATTCAGACTTTTCAAAAGCATTTACTTAATCATTGCACAATAACTTTCATCATCCTTAATTGGGCAGTGCGATTTTCGCAGATATTAAGGGGTTATGGAGAAAAGAAATTATGAAAATTCAATAACTACTGCGTTCAACGATATTTAGACCTTTCAAAAGCGTCCACTCGACCATTGCACAATGATTTTCATCCTTGTTAAATTAACATTGCCATTTTCGCAATTATTAAGGTGTCATGGACAAATAAAATATTCAAAATTCAATAACTACCGAGTTCATCAGGGCTTAAACTTTTCAAAAGCGTCCACTCTTTAATTGTGCAATGATTTTCATCATTCATATTTTCGCATTGCGATTTTCGCAATTATTAAGGGGTTATCGACTGAAAAAATATTGAAAAATCAATAACGACCGTGTTTTACGGTATTCTGACTTTTCAAAAGTGTCCATCTTATCACTGAACAACGATTTTCATCATCCTTAATTTCTCATTGCGATTTCCGCAATTATTAAAGGGTTGTAGAGAAAAGAAATATCGGAAAATCTAGAACTACTGCGTTTTACGGTATTCAGACTTCTCAGAAGCGTCCACTTTACCATCGCATGATGCATTTTATCCTTGTTAATTTGGCATTGCGATTTTTGCTATTATTAAGGGGTTCTGGACAAAAGAAATATTGAAAAATCAATAACTACCGTGTTTTACTGTAGTCAGACTTTTCAAAAGCGTCCACTTTGCCATTGCACAATGAATTTCATTATCCTTAATTTAACATTGTCATTTTTGCTATTATTGAGGTGTTATGGACAAAAGAAATATTGAAAAATCAATAACTACCGTGGTTCACGGTATTTAGAATTTTCAAAAAAATCAACTTTATCAATGCACAATGATTTTTATCATCCTTAATTTGGCATTGCGATTTTCGCAATTATTAAGGGGTTAACGAAAAAGAGACATTACAAAATCAATAACTACCGTCGTCCACAGTATTCAGACTTTTCAAAAGCGTCCACTCCATCAATGCGCAATGATTTTCATCGACCTTAATTCAGAATTGCGATTCTCGCAATTATTAAGGAGTTATGGACAAAAGGGAAATTGAAAAATCAATTACTACCGTGTTATACGGTATTCAGACTTTTCAAAAACGTCCACTTTATCATTACACAATAATTTTTATCGTTCTCAATTCGGCATTGCGATTTTTGCAATTATTAAGGGGTTATCGACGAAACAAATATTGAAAACTGAATAACTACCGTGTTTTACGGTATTTAGACTTTGCAGAAGCGTCCACTCTATCAATGCCAAATGAGTTCTATCATGCTTCATTTGATATTGCGATTTTTGCAAATATTGAGGCGTTATCGACAAAATAAATACTGTAAAATCAATAACTACCGTGGTTTACGGTATTCAGGCTTTTCAAAAGCGTCCACTTTATCGTTGCACACTGATTTTTATCATTCTTATTTTTCCATTGCGATTTTCGCAATTATTAAGGGGTTATGGACAAAAGAAATGTCGAAAAATCAATAACAAACGTGGATTACGGTATTCAGACTTTTCAAGAGCGTCCACTTTATCATTGTACAATGCTTTTTATCATCCTTGATTTGGTACTGCGATTTTCGCAATAATTAAGGGGTTATTGACAAAAGAAATATTGGAAAATCAATAACGACCGTGCTTATCGGTATTCAGACTTTTCAAAAGCGTTTACTTTATCATTGTACAATGCTTTTCATCATCCTTGATTTGGTACTGAGATTTTCGCCATAATTGAGGGGTTATCGACAAAAGAAATATTGAAAAATCCATAACGACCGTGTTTTACGGTATTCTGACTTTTCAAAAGTGTCCATTTTATCATTGCACAACGATTTTCATCATCCTTAATTTCTCATTGCGATTTCCGCAATTATTAAGGGGTTGTAAAGAAAAGAAGTATCGAAAAATCATTAACTACTGCGTTTTACGGTATTCAGACTTCTCAGAAGCGTCCACTTTACCATTGCACGATGCATTTTATCCTTGTTAATTTGGCGTTGTGATTTTCGATATTATTAAGGGGTTCTGCACAAAAGAAATATTAAAAAATCAATAACTACCGTGTTTTACGGTAGTAAGACGTTTCAAAAGCGTCCACTTTGCCATTGCACAATGATTTTCATTATCCTTAATTTAACATTGTAATTTTTGCTATTATTGAGGTGTTATGGACAAAAGAATTATTGAAAAATCAATAACTACTGTGGTTTACGGTATTTAGAATTTTTTAAAAAATCCACTTTATCAATGCACAATGATTTTTATCGTCCTCAATTTAGCATTGCGATTTTCTCAATTATTGAGGGGTTAACGACAAAAAAAACATTGAAAAATCAATAACGACCGTGGTTCACGGAATTCAGACTTTTCAAAAGTGTCTACTCCATCAATGCAGAATAATTTTCATCAACCTTAATTCAGAATCGCGATTCTCGCAATTATTAAGGAGTTATGGACAAAAGGAAAATTGAAAAATCAATTACTACCGTGTTTTACGGTATTCAGACTTTTCAAAAGCGTCCACTTTATCGTTACACTATAATTTTTATCATCCTCAATTCAGCATTGCGATTTTTGCAATTATTAAGGGGTTATCGACGAAATAAATATTGAAAACTCAATAACTACCGTGTTATACGGTATTTAGACTTTGCAGAAGCGTCTGCTTCATTATTGCCAATTGAGTTCTATCATGCTTCATTTGGTATTGCGATTTTTGCAAATATTAAGGCGTTATCGACAAAATAAATATCTTAAAATCAATAACTACCGTGGTTTACGGTATTCAGGCTTTTCAAAAGCGTCCACTTCATCTTTGCACAATTATTCTTATCATTCTTATTTTTCTATTGCGATTTTCGCAATTATCAAGGGGTTATGGACAAAAGAAATATTGAAAAATCAATTACAACCGTGGTTTACGGTATTCAGACGTTTCAAAAGAGTCTACTTCATCATTGCACAATGATTCTTATCGTCCGTATTTTCGCACTGCGATTTTCGCAATTAATAACGCGTTATTGACAAAATAAATATTAAAAAATCGATAACTGCCGTGTTTATCAAAATTCAGACATTTGCAAACATATTTATGATAACAATCATTATATAATTCTAACGTAGATGCTCTTGAAAAGTCTAAATCCCGTTAAACACGGTCGTTATTGATTTTTGAATAGTTCTATCGCTAAAAACCCCTTAATAATTGCGAAAATCCCAATACAAAAATAAGGGTGATCAAAATGATTGTACAGTGATGAAGTAAACGCTCTTGAAAAGTCTAAATACTGTAAAACACGGTAGTCATTGATTTTTCAATACTTTTTTGTCGATAACGCTTTAATAATTGCAAAAACCGCAATGCCACATTGAGCATGATGGAACTCATTATGCAATGATAACAGTGACGCTTTTAAAAAGTGTGAATACCGTAAAACACAGTAGTTATTGATTTTTTAATATTTGTTCTGTCGCTAACCCCTTAATAATTGCGATAATCGCAATGCCGAATTGAGAATGATAAAAATCATAGTGCAATGATAAAGTGGACGCTTTCGAAAAGTCTGATTACCTTAAACGCTGGTAGTTATTGATTTTTTAGTTTTTGTTTTATCCATAACTCCTCAATAAATGCGGAAATCGCCATGCCAAATAAAACATGATGAAAATCATTGTACAACGATAAAGTAAGCGGTTTAAAGAACTCTCAATACCGTGAACCACGGTAGTTATTGACTTCTTAATGGATCATTTGTTCATAACCCCTTAACAATTTTGGAATTCGCAATGCCAAATTGAGGATGATGAAAATCATTGTGCAATAATAAAGTGGACGCTCTAGAAAAGTCAGAATACCGTAAACCACAGTAGTTATTGATTTTTCAATATTTCTTTTGTCGGTAATCTCTTAATAATTGCGAAAATCGTAATGCAAAAGTGAGGTCGATGAAAATCATTATGCACTGGTGAAGTGGATGCTTATGAAAAGCCTGACTACCTCAAAACACAGTAGTTATCGATTTTTCAATATTTCTTTTGTCCATAACCCCTTAATAATTGCGAGAATCGCAATATGGATGAAGGATGATGAAAATCATTATGCAATGATGGAGTAGGTGCTTTTGAAAAATCCACATACTGTAAACCACGATAGGTATCGATTTTTCAATCATTATTTCGTCGATAACCCCTGAATGATTGTAGAAATCGCAGTGTAAAAATACGGATGATGAAAATCATTGAAAAATGATGAAGTAGACGCTTTTGAAAAGTCGGAATACCGTGAACCACGGTAGTTATTGATATTTCAATATTTTTCTTGTCGTTAACCCCCCAATAATAGCGAAAACCGCAATTGAGCATTGGTGAAGTGGACTTTTTCGAAAAGTCTGAATACCGTAAACCACGGTAGTTATTGATTTTTCAATATTCCTTTTGTCCATAATCCCTTAATCATAGCGAAAATTGCAATGCCACATTAAGGATGATGAAATTCATTTTATAATGGTAAAGTAGACGCTTTTGAAAAGTCTGACGACCGTTATTCAACACGGTAGTTATTGATTTTTTAATATTTATTTTGTCCATAACCCTTTATTAATTGCGAAAATCGCAATGACATATTAACGAGGATAAAAAGCATTGTTCAATGATTAAGTGGACATTTTTAAAAAGTCCGAATACCGTAAAACACGGTGGTTATTGGTTTTTCAATACTTCTTTTGTCGATAACCCCTTAATAATTGCGAAATTCGTAATGCCAGATTATCGATGATGAGAATCATTGTGCAGTGATAAAGTGGATGCTTTTTAAAAGTATGAATACGGTAAGACGCAGTAGTTATTGAATTTTCAATATTTTTTTTCTCTATAACCCCTTAATTATTGCGAAAATCGCAATGCAAAAAAATGGGTGATAAAAATCATGACACAATTAAAAAGTCGATGGTTCTGAAAATTCTGAAACTCGATAAACACGGTAGTTATTGAATTTCGAATATTCAATTTGTCCATAACGCCTCGATAATTGCGAAAATCGCAATGCCAAATTAACGAGGATAAATAATCATTGTGCAATGGTAAAGTGGACGCTTTTCAGAAGTCTAAATACTGTAAAACGTGGTTGTTATTGAATTGTGAATATTTCTCTTCTCTATAACCCCTTAATAATTGAGAAAATCGCAATGCTAAAATACGGATGATGAGAATCATTGCACAATGAAAAAGTGGACGGTTTTTAAAAGTCTGACTACCGGAAAACACGGTCGCTATTGATTTTTCAATAATTCTTTTCTCCACAACCTATTGATAATTGCGAAAATCGCAATGCCAAATTGACAATGATGAAATTCATTGTGCAATGATAAAGTCGGGGCTTTTAAAAGGGATGATGAGAAGCATTGTGCAATGATAAAGTGGATGCTTTTGAAAAGTCCGAATACCGTTAAACACGGTAGTTATTGATTTTTCAATATTTGTTTCGTTGATAACCCCTTAATAATTGCGAAAATCGCAATGCCAAATTAACGATGATGAGAATCATTGTGCACTGGTAAAGTAGACGCTTTTTAAAAGTCTGAATACCGTAAAACGCAGTAGTTATTGAATTTCCAATATTTCTTTTCTCCATAACCGCTTCATTATTGCGAAAATCGCAATGCAAAAATATGGGTGATAAAAATCATTGCAAAATTAACAAGTGGACGCTTTTGAAAAGTCTGAAACCCGATAAACACGGTACTTATTGAATTTTGAATATTTCTTTTCTCCATAACCCCTCAATTATTCCGAAAATCGCAATGCAAAAAAATGGGTGATAAAAAGCATTACACAATTAGAAAGTTGACGCTTCTGAAAATTCTGAAACTCGATAATCACGGTAGTTATTGAATTTTGAATATTTAATTTGTCCATAACCCCTTAATAGTTGCCCCTTAATAGTGTAAATACCGTAAAACGAGGTAGTTATTAACATCTCAATATTTATTTTCTTAATAACCCCATAATAATGGCGAAAATCGCAATAAAAGAAAATTGTGTAAAACATTGAAAAATTTACTGTGTTGTATGAATTAGTTGGGTTAAGACAAAAATAATTTAAAAAATGGAGAAACTGCTTTCACTACGTACAAAAAAAAATAAACAAATGTTAACAAAATAAAAAATCGGCGGGTCCACGGATGGGTCGGCTTGATATGGAATACTTTCATATACACTCGGATTCAAAAGTTTGAAAACACCAGTCAATATTTCTAGCCGTATTCGAAGTTGCCTTACTTCCTCAAAAAAGGATAATACCATTTTTTTCAAAAGCGTTTTGACGCAAAGGGATTAGTCTTTGATTTGATTTTTTTCAAAACATCTCTTATGATTTTTTTCCAATCGGCACGCATTTTTGTACATGACCGTTCTTCGGCCTTCTTTCCACCGTCTCGAACTGGGTACATGACGCCAGAGTCCGGTAAAAGTATTGAAAACGTGCCCATTCGATATATCGCCACGACTCTTGTCAAGACTTTTACCGAGACTTTTGCAAAAAGTCTTGCCGAGTTTAATTTTTCTGCCTATTCCTACACCCACTACTTTTGGATCGTCCACCCCCCTTATGGGGATAAAAGCAAAATTTCGACAAGATTTATATCGTTGGGTACTCCGTGTAGGACAATATTTTCGAATTTTCGATGCTGATTTCGTCTCGGTATGCTCTACAGAATTTTTCGATACGAGTTCGACCAATACTACTTCTACTAATTTTTTATTGTTGGGCACACCGTGTGAAATAATATTTAAAAACTTTTATCCCGAATTTGCGCAGTATGCTCTGCAGAATTTTTCTACAGGGGCTCGGACAAGACTACTTCTGGATCGTCCATCCCCCTTATAGGAATGAACTCGAAATTCCTTCAAATTTTATATCGTTGGGTACACCGTGTAAGATGATGCTTCGAACTTTCATTCCCGATTTCGTCACGGTATGCTCTGCAAATTCCGAAAGTACTTCCGGATCCCCCCCCAATAGGGATGAGATCGAAATTTCTACAAATTTTATACCGTTGAGCACACTGCGTGAACTTTTCGGACAGGCTCGACCGAGACTACTTCCGGATCATTCACTCTCCCCCCTATAGGGATGGAATCGAAATTGTTGCAAATTCGTTGGGGACACCATGTGAGTCATTATATTCGAATGTTCTATCCCGATTTCATCACTGTGAGCTCTGCAGATTTTACGGGACAGACTCCATCAAGACGACTTCCGGATTGTCCATCCCCCTTATGGGGATGAAACCGAAATTCCTGTAAATTTTATCTCGTTGGGTCCGACGTGTGAGATAAAATTTCCGAATTTTCGATCCCGTTTTCGTAACGGTATGCTCTGCACATTTTTTTTACACGGGCTCGACCAATACTACATCCGGATCGCTAAGCACCCCGCCCCGCTCTTATGAGGATAAAATCTATACTGTAGCAAATTTTATCTCCTTGGGTAAACCGTGTAGAATATTATTTTTGAATTTTCCATCCTGATTTTGTCACTGTGTGCTCTGCAGAAACTGTCGGTAAAGGCTGACCAAGACTACTTCTAAGTCGTTCGACCCCTTTTACGAGGTTAAAATCGAAAATTCTGCAACTTTTATCACGTTGGGTACATCGTGTAGGATAATATTTTGGAATTTTCAATCCCGATTCTACACGATATGCTTTGCAGAATTTTTCGATACGAGCTCGATCAAGACTACTTCAGGATCGTTCACCCCCCCCCCCTTATAGAGACGCAACCAAAATTCTTGCAGATTTTTTCTTGTTGGGTAGACCGTGTGAGATATTATTTGCGAAATTTCGATCTCGATTTCTTCACTGTATGCCCCGCAAAAATTTTCTGTACAAGCTCAACTGAGAATACTTCCGGATAGTACACCCCCTCTTATGCGGATGGAATCGAAATTTTTGCAAATTTTATCTTCTAGGGTACACCATGAAAGATAATATTTTCGAATTTTGAAAACCGATTTCATCGGAGCATGCTCTGCAGAAATTTTCTACACGGGCTCGAACAAGACTACTTCCGGCTCAGCCCCTCCCCCCCTAAAGTGATGAAATCGGAATTTTTGAAAATTTTTTTCTCGTTCAGTACACTTTGTGAGATATTATTTTCGAATTATCGATCCTGTTTTCGTCACGGTGTGTTCTGCAGAATTTTTCGACAGAGGCTTGACTAAGACTACTTCCGGATCGTTCACCTACCCCCCAATATGGGGATGAAATCGAAATTCTTGCAAATTTTATCTCGTTGGGTAAACGGTGTCGGTCATTATTTTCAAACTTCTGATCCCGATTTCGTCACGGAATGCTCTGCAGAAATTTTCGACAAAGGCTCAACCAATACTGCTTCCGGATCCGTTCACCGCCCTCCCCCCCACCGCTATGGGGACGAAACCGAAATTCTTGCAAATTTTATCTCGTTCGGTAGATCGTGTGAGATATTATTTACGGAATTTCGATCCCGATTTCGTCACTGTATGCTCCGCAGAAATTTTCTGTACAGGCTCGACCAAGACTACCGACAGATTTTCCCCCCTGCCCTCTGATAAGGATGAAATCGAAGTTTTCACAAATTTTATCTCGATGGTTACACCATGTAGGATATTATTTTCGAATTTTCCTTCCCGATTTTGTCGCTGTATGCTCTGCAGAAATTTTCGGTACAGGCTGACCAAGACTACTTCCGGATCGTTCACCTACTTTCCTAATAGGGATGAAATCGAAATTCTTGCAACGTTTATCATATTGGGTTCACCGTGTGAGATAATATTTTCGAATTTTCAATCCCGATTTTATCACGTTATGCTCTGTAGAAGTTTTCGATACAGGCTCGACCAAAATTACTTCCGTATCGTTAACCGCCGTCATGGGGATGAAATCAAATTTTTGCAAATTTTATTGCGTTCGGTAGTCCATGTGAGATATTATTTTCGAGATTCTGATCCCGATTTCGTCACTGTATGATCCGTAGAACTTTTCGGTACAGGCTCAACCAAGACTACTTCCGGATCGTCCCTCCCCTGTTATGGTAATGAAATCAAAATTTTTGCAAATTGTGTGTCGAAGAGTAAACCGTGTGAGATAATATTGTCGAAGCTTTAATCCCAATTTCGTCACGGTATGCTCTGTTGATTTTTTCTACACGGGCTCTAACAAGACTACTTTCGGATCGTCTCCTCCCCCTCATATAGGGATAAAATCGAATTTACTGCAAATTTTTTTCTCGTTCAGTATACTTTGTGAGATATTATTTTCGATTTTTTGATACCGATTCCATCTCGGTATGCTCTGCAGAATTTTTCGATACAGACTCGATCAAGACTACTTCCGGATCGTTTACCCGCCTTATGGGAATAAAATTGGAATTTCTACAAATTTTATATCGTTGGGCACATCATGTGCGTTAATATTTTTGAATTTTTATTCCCGACTTCGTCACGGTCGGCCTTGCAGAATTTTTGTACACAGGCTCAATCAAGACTATACTTCCGGATCGTTCAGCCCCCCCCCACCCATAGAGATGGAGCCGAAATTCTTGGAAATTTGATCTCGTTGAGGACACCGAGAGAGATATTATTTTTAAAATTTCGATCCCGATTTTGTCACCGTATGCTCTGCAGCAATTTTTGACATAGGCTCAACCAAGACTACTTCTAGATTGTTTAGCGCCCTCACCCTTATGTGGATGAAATCAAAATTCTTGCGAATTTTATTTTTTGGGTACACCGTTTTAGATATTATAGTCGAATTTTCGATCCCGATTTCGTCACTGTATGTTCTGGAGAATTTTTCGATACGAGCTCGATCAAGACTGCTTCCGGATCGTACACCCCCTCTTATGGGGATGAAATAAAAATTTTTGCAAATTTTATCTCGTAGGGTACACGATGTCAGATAATATTTTCGAATCTTCAATACCGATTTCGTCACGGTATGCTCTGCAGAAATTTTCTACACGGGCTCGAACAAGACTACTTGTGGATCTTCCCCCTCCCCCTTTTCCTAAAGTGATAAAATCGGAATTTTTGAAAATAATATTCTCGTTCAGTACATTTTGTGAGATATTGTTTTCGAATTTTCGATCTTGACTTCTTCACGGTATGCTCCGCAGCAATTTTTGACACAGGCTCAACCAAGACTACTTCTGGATTGTTTAGCGCCCCCACCCTTATGGGGATGAAATCAAAATTTTTGCGATTTTTATCTTTTTAGGTACACTGTTTTAGATATTATGGTCGAATTTTCGATCCCGATTTTGTCACTGTATGTTCTGGAGAATTTTTCGATACGAGCTTGATCAAGACTGTTTCCGGAACGTTCAGCCCCCCCTATGGGGACGAAACCGAAATTCTTGCAAATTTAATCTCGTAGTGCAGACCGTATGAGATATTATTTATGAAATTTTGATCCCGATTTCGTCACTGTACGCTCCGCAAAAATTTTCTGTACAGGCTCAACTAAAACTACTTCCGGATCGTACACCCCCTCTTATGGGGATGAAATCAAAATTTTTGTACATTTCATCTCGTACGGTACACAGTGTGAGATAATATTTTCGAATTTTTAATACCGGTTTCGTCACGGCATGCTCTGCATAAATTGTCTATACGGGCTCGACTAAGACTACTTCCGGATCGTTCACCCGCCTTATGGGGATAAAATTAAAATATCTACAAATTTAACATCGTTGGGCACATCATATGAGTTAATATTTTTGAATTTTTAATCGTGATTTCGTCATGGTAGGCTATGGGGATTTTTTCTACACTGGCTCGATTAAGATGACTTAAGGATCGTTCACCCCCCCCCCTCCAAATGGAAATGAAATGGAAAATTCGGCAAATTTAATCTCTTCGGGTGAACCGTGTCAGATATTATTCTCTAATTTTCGATCCTGATTTCGTCACTGTATGCTCTGCAGAACTTTTCGGAACAGGCTCGATCAAGACTACTTCCGGATCGTCCATCCCTCTTATGGGGATGAAATTAAATTCCATGCGAATTCCATCTCGTTGGGTCCACCGTGTGAGATACAATTTTCGATTTTTCGATCTCGATGTCGTCCCGGTATGGTCTGTAGCAATTTTTGTCACAATTTTTGGCTCAACCAAGTCTGCTTCCGGATCGCCCCCCCTTCCCCCATATGGGGACGAAATCGAAATTCTTGCAATTTTTATTTCGTTGGGCAGACCGTGTGAGATATCATTTATGAAATTTTGATCCCGATTTCGTCACTGCACGCTCCGCAAAAATTTTCTATACAGGCTCAACTAAGACTACTTCTGGATCGTACACCCCCTCTTATGGGGATGAAATCGAAATTTTTGCAACTTTTATCTCGTAGGATCAGATTCGAATCTTCAATGCCGATTTCGTCACGGTATGCTCTGCAGAACTTTTCTACACGGGCTTGAACAACACTACTTGTGGATCGTCCCCCCCCCCCTTTCCCTAAAGTGATAAAATCGGAATTTTTGAAAATAATTTTCTCGTTCATTACATTTTGTGAGATATTGTTTTTGAATTTTCGATCCTGACTTCTTCACGGTATGCTCTGCAGAATTTTTCGACAGAGGCTCTACCAAGACTACTTCCGAATCGTTCACCTAGCTCCCATTCGGGGATAAAATCAAAATTCTTGCAAATTTTATCTTGTTGTCGTTAACCGTGTCAGTCATTATTTTCGAATTTTCGATCCTGATTTCGTCACTGAATGATCCGCCGAATTTTTCTGTACAGGCTCGACCAAAACTACCGCCAGATGGTTAACGTCCCTTATTGGGGATAAAATCAAAATTCCTGCAAATTTTTTCTCATTGGGTCCACCGTGCGAGAAAATTTTTTCGAATTTTCGATCCCGATTTCGTCACGGTATGCTCTGCAGTAATTTTTGACACAGGCTCAACCAATACTGCTTCCGGATCGTTCGACCCCCCTCACTCTGAGGACGGAACCGAAATTCTTGCGAAATTTGATCACGATTCCGTCTCTGTATGCTCCGCAGAAATTTTCTGTACGGGCTCGACCAAGACTACCGACAGATCGTACAACCCTCCCATCCTCCTGATAAGGATGAAATCGAAGTATTTGCAAATTTTATCTCGTTGGGTACACCATGTAGGATATTTATTTCGAATTTTTCTTCCCGATTTCGTCACCGTATGCTCTGCAGAAATTTCCGGTGCATGCTGACCAAGGCTACTTCCAGATCATTCGACCTCCCTTATGGGGATGAAATCGAAATTCTTGCAACTTTTATCATGTTGGGTACACCGTGTGAGATAACATTTTTGAATTTTCAATCCCGATTTTATTACGTCATGCTCTGCATAATTTTTCCATAGAGACTCGACCGAGACTACTTCCGGATAGTTGACCCCCTCATGGGGATGAAATCAAAATTGTTGCAAATTTTATCTCGTTCGGTACACCGTGTGAGATATTATTTTTGAGATTTCCATCCTGATTCTGTCACTGTATGCTCTGTACAATTTTCGGTACAGGCTCAACTAAGACTACTTCCGGATCGTACACCCCCTCTTTTGGGGATGAAATCGACATTTTTGCAAATTTTATTTCGTCGGGTACACCGTGTGAGATATTATTTTCGCATTGTTAATACCAATTTCGTCACGGTATGCTCTGCGGCATTTTCGGACACGGGCTCGAGCAAGATTACTTCCGAATCGTTCGCCCCCCCCGCCCCTGGGGATAAAATCGAAATTGTTGCAAGTTTTTCTCTCTCCTGGTACACTGTGTGAGATATTATTTTGGAATTTTTAATCCGGATTTCGTCTCCGATTGCTCTGCATAATATTTCGGTACAGGCTCGACCAAGACTACTTCCGGATCGTTCACAAGTTTCACATCGTTGGGCACACCATGTGAGATAATATTTTTGAATTGTTAATCCTGATTGCATCACGGTATGCTCTGCAGAATTTTTCGACACGGGCTCGACCAAGACCACTTCCCGATTGTCCATCCTTCTATGGGGATAAAATCGAAATTCTTGCCAATTTTATTTCGTTCGGTACACCGTGTGAGATATCATTTTTGAACTTCCAATCCCGATTTCGTCATGGTATGCTCTGCAGAATTTTTCAATACAGGCTACACCAATACCAATTCCGGATCGTTCGCTCCCTCTCCCATGAAGGCATAAAGTCGAAATTGTTGCGAATTATATCTGGTTGGGGTCACCGTGTGAGATCATGTTTTCGAAATCACTACCCGATTTCGTCACGGTAAGCTCTTCAGAATTTTTCTACAGTGGCTCGAACAAGACTACTTCCGGACCGTTTACCTCCCCCCCCCTCCGTCCCGAAGGGGGTGAAATTGAAATTCTTGCGACTTTTATCTCGTTCGGTAAACCGTGTGAGATATTATTCTCGAATTTTCGATCCCGATACCGTCGTCGTATGCTCTGAAGAATTTTTCGGTCCGGGCTCGACCAAGACTACTTCCGGATCGTTTAACCCCCCTTTATCAAGATGGAATCGAAATTGTTGAAAATTTTGTCTCGTTGGGTACACCATGTGAGTCATTATTTTCGAATTGTCGATCCCAATTTCGTCACTGTATGCTATGCAGAATTTTACGGTACAGGCTCGACCAAGACTACTTTCGGATCGTTCGACCGCCCTATGGGGATAAAATTGAAATTCTTGCAAATTTTAGCTCGTCGGGTACACCGTGTGAGATATTATTTTCGAGAATACGATCCCGATTCCGTCACTGCATTCTACTCTGAAATTTTCTGTAGAGGCCCGACCAAGACTACCACCAGATCGTTCACCCCCCTTACAGGGATGAAAGCGAGATTTTTGCAAATTTTATCGCAAAGGGTACACCGTGTAAGATAATATTTTCGGATTTTCAATCTCGATTTCGTCACGGTATGCTGTGCAGAAGTTTCCCATACAGGCTCGACCAACACTACTTACGGATCGTTAAGACCCTGCTCCCCTCTTAAGGTGATGAAATCGGAATTGTTCCAAATTTCATCTCGTTAGTTTCACCGTGAAAGATAATATTTTCAAATTTTCAAACCCGATTTTATCACGTTATGCTCTTCAGAAGTTTTCGATACAGGCTCGACCAAGACTTTCCGGATCGTCCCCCCTCCCTCGCCTCTCATGGAGATGAAATCAAAATTTTTGCAAATTCAATCTCGTTAGGTACACCGTGTTGAATCTTATTTTCGACTTTTCCATCCTGATCTCATAACTATAAGCTCTGCAGAATTTTTCGGTACAGGCTGACGGAGCCTACTTCCAAATCGTCACCCCCCCCCCCTTATTCGCACGAAATCAAAATTCTTGCATCTTTTTCGCGTTAAGTACACCGTGTGAGATAAGATTTTTGAATGTTCAATACCGATTTTGTCAAGACTGATTCCGGATCGTTAACCGCCGTCATGGGGACGAAATCAAAGTTTTTGAAAATTTCATCGCGTTCGGTACACCGTGTGAGATATTATTTTCGAGATTCCGATCCCAATTTCGTTACTGTATGCTCCGTAGAATTTTTCGATACAGGCTTAACCAAAACTACTTCCTGATCGTTCCTTTCCTCTTATAGGGATGGAATGAAAATTTTTGCAAATTGTGTGTTGAAGGGTACACCGTGTGAGATAATATTTTCGAATTTTCAATCCCAATTTCGTCATGGTATGCTCTGCTGAATTTTTCTACACGGGCTTCAACAAGACTAGTTCAGGATCGTTCACCCCCCCCCCCCTCCCGCCCTTATAGGGATAAAATCGAAATTGCTGCAAACTTTTGTCTCGTTCAGTACATTTTGTGAGATATTATTTTCGAATTTTCGATCCCGATTCCATCACGGTATGCTCTGCAGAATTCTTCGACAGAGGCTCGACCAAGACTACTTCCGGATCGATCACCTACTTTCCTAATGGGGATGAAATAAAAATTCTTGCAAATTTCATCTCGTTAGGTAAACCTTGTGAGTCATTATTTTCGAAATTTGGATCCCGATTTCGTCACTGTGTGCTGTGCAGAATTTCCGGTACAGGCTCGATCAAGACAACTTCCGGATCGTTCATCCCCCTTATGGGGATGAAACCAAAATTCTTGCTAATGTTATCTCGATGGGTACACCGTGTGAGATAAGATTTTGGAATTTTTGATCCCGATTCCGTCAGGGTATGCTCTGCACCATTTTTTTACCAAGGCTCCATCAAGACTACTTCCGGATCGTTCGACCCCCCTATGAGGATGAATTTGAAAATCTTGAAAATTTCATCTCGTCGGGTACACCGTGTGAGATATTATTTTCGAAATTTCAATTCCAATATCGTCACTGCATACTCCGCCGAATTTTTCTGTACAGGCTCGACCAAGACTACTTGCGGATAGTTCACCTCCTTCCTTATGCGGATGGAATCGAAATTCTCGCAAATTTTATCTCGTTGAGAAAACTGTGTGAGATATTATTCTCGAATTTTCGATCCCGATTTCGTCACGGTATGCTCTGCAGAATTTCTTGTCATAGACTTAATCGAGACTACTTCCGGTTCGTTTATTTAATCCCGTTGGGTACACCGTGTAGTATGTTATTTTCGAATTTTCCAACTCAATCTCATCACTGTATGCTCTGCAGAGTTTTTCCATATAGGCTGACCAAGATTACTTCCGAATCGTTCGCCTCTTTATGGGGATAAAATCGAAATTCTTGCATCTTTTATCGCGTTAGGTTTGCCGTATGAGATAAGATTTTTGAACGTTCAATACCGATTTTGTTACGTTATGCGCTGCAGAATTTTCCGATACAGGATCGACCAAGACTTGTTCTGGATCGTTAACCCCCCTCATGGGGATGAAATCGAAATTTTTGCAAATCTTATTGCGTTCGGTACACCGTGTCAGATATTATTTTCGAGATTTCGATCCCGATTTCGTCGCTGTATGCTCCGTAGAAATTTCTGGTACAGGCTCAACCAAGACTACTTCCGGATCGTTCATCCCCTCTTATGGTGATGCAAGCGAAATTTTTACAAATTTTATGTCATAGTGTACACCGTGTGAGATAAAATTTACGAATTTCCGATCCCGATTTCGTCACGGTCGGGTCTGCAGAATTTTTCTACACAGGCTCAATCAAGACTACTTTCGGATCGTTGACCCCTCTCCCTTATAGGCATGAAATCAAAATTCTTGCAAGTTTTATCTCTTCAGGTTCACCGTGTGTGATATTATTGTCGAATTTTCGATCCCGATTTCGTCACTTAATGTTCTGGAAAATTATTGGATACGAGCTCGATCAAGTCTAGTTTCGGATCGTTAACCCCCTCCCCCTCCCCTATGGGGGTAAAACCGAAATTCTTGCAAATTTTATTTCGTTGGGCACACCGTGTGAGATATTATTTTTGAATTTTCGACCCCGATTTTGTCACTGCATGGTTTGCAGAATTTTTCTGTACAGGCTCGACCAAGACTGCCGCCGGATCGTCCATCCCTCTTATGGGGATCGAATTAAATTCCATGCAAATTCTATTTTGCTGGGTCCACCGTGTGAGATAAAATTTTCGAATTTTCGATTTCGATTTCGTCACGGTCGGTTCTGCAGAATTTTTTTACACAGGCTCAATCAAGACTACTTCCGGATCGTTTATTCCTCTCCCTTATAGGGATAAAATCGTAATTTTTGCAAGTTTTATCTCTTCAGGTACACCGTGTGAGATATTTTTGTCGAATTTTCGATCCCGATTTCGTCACTTAATGCTCTGAAAATTTTTTCGATACGAGCTCGATCAAGACTACTTTCGGATCGTTGACCCCCCCCCCCCCTTTGGGGATAAAATCTAAATTCTTGCAAATTTTATTTCGTTGAGTACACCGTGTGAGATCTTATTTTCAAATTTTCGATCCCGATTTCGTCACTGCATGCTCTGCAGAATTTTTCTGTACAGGCTCGACCAAGACTACCGCAGGATCGTTCACCCCCTCCTTATGGGGATTCAATCGAAATTGTTGCAAATTTCATCTCGTTGGGTACATCATGTGCAGATCTTTTAAATACAGGCTCGACCAATACTACTTCCGGATCGTTAACTCCCCCTCCCCCCTTTCATGGGAATGATATGGAAATTTCTTCAAGTTTTATCCCATTAGGATCATCGTGTGAGATATTATTTCAGAATTTTCAATCCCGATTTGGTCACGGTATGCTATGCAGAGTTTTTCAATACAGGCAAGTATAAGAATACTTACAAATCGTCCACCTCCCCTAATAGGGAAGAGATTGAAATTTCTACAAACTTTATATCATGGGCTCGCGTTTTTCGCGCTCTCAAGCATGACTCGTAATGAATTTATTTATCGAAAATAGCTTATTCGTGTTCTTCAGGCACGTTTCTATCTAATACACATGCTATAAACGAATAAATGGCGTAAAAAAATACGACTATTATGGCGGATCACGATTCAGCCAAGGCGATTTGGCTGATTTAATTTTTTTTTATTTGGCAATAAAAAAAATCAAATTCCTTTGAGGAATATTTTTTATTTTTGATTTTTCTAATAGTCGATTACAAGTCAACTTATGCTCGCCGCGAAAACGATGAAAATTTTTTTTTCGACCTTTCAATCTATAATTCCCCAAAATCGTTTTTTGCACTCTTAATCATTACCCGTAAACAATTTATGTACTGGAAACGGCTTATTCGTGTCCCCCGTGAAATTTCTGATCCTGAACACAAACTATAAACCTTTCAATTTCGACCCAGATAGACATTTTGCGTCATATTGTCGGCAACAGCACGTCACTCGAGAGCAAGCCGTGGTGTCAGTAAATAGCTTTTCACGTCCGCATTAAGCTCCATTGTAACGACACGACATTACGTAATAATGTTGTAATAATGCTGCAAATATGGAGCTGCACATTTGTAGCATATCGGCAACACGGCGTGCTGCTCATTTGAGGGTATATTCATAATTCACTGTGCTTTAACCCGTAACCGTCACACCTCGTAAAAATACCGTAACCGTCATACTGGGTGGCAACCACCCTATTCAGAAAAGTTGCTGTCATTTCACTTCTACTTGACATAATGACTTGAAATTTTAACTGAAGTTAGTTTAAGGTTTATTTTATGTAATGCAATGAGTATTTTAGGATAATTTTGATTTTATAATAGTAAAAACCGGCGACAAAAAAAAATTCGGAAATTTTGACTTTTTGGACATAAAAATTCATAAAAAATGTAATTAATTTTTTTATTTTTTAATTCTTACGGGATTCTACTCTCAAAGTGTAATACTTTTAGAAAAAAAATAGTTTTACCTTGAACTTTTCAAAAAGTATATTTATTCGTTATAAGTTTGAAGTTTGATAAATGACGTATGAGGTATAAGGTAATTTGGAACATATATATAGGATTTTTTAGTGATTGTAAACGATTTTTCTGGTAGAAAACGTCATTTATTATAAAAGTATGTATTGCCAAAACATGAAAAACAGCAACCTGAGATATTTAAACTTGAATTTTGCCATGGGTGTGCGCCACCCACAGTGACGGTTACGGGTTAAACCTTGTTTTGACGTTATATTGGCGTCACGTTGGGCTGCGTTTTAGCCGCGTTTTCGCAGCACGTCGTGGCGCAAACGTGCCGTGTCATATTGCATCAAGGATTAAGTTGAATTTTTTTAAATATTAATCTGATTTTACTGAAATGCCCTTGGCATGGCTTCATCGTATGTGAGAACAATAGCGAGGGATGTGCGACACGTTGTGACAGCTAGCTGAACTACAACATAAACAGCACGACGTGCTGCAATTAAGACGCAAATACGCAGCCATCATGACGTGCTGCAATTAAAACGCAAAAACGCAGCACAGCGTGATGTTATGTTGCTGCATTCTAACGTTAGATCTTAATATAGTTATACCGCAAATCTGACGGCGGGTGGCGTCAATATGCTGCGTAATTCGGACATAGAAAGCTATTGAATGACGACACGCTATGGCGTATTTTGCCGTCATAATTGCGTTACTGTGCCGTCATGCGATTTTCTACAGCACGTTTGTCTATCTGGGGAAAAATAAAATCGACCATATCACCGATCACGAATCAGCTAAGGTCATTTGGCGAATTGACATGTGACCGATGGGGGAACAAATTGTATTTTTTTCGTTTTGATGAGCATCTCAAGGGCTATATCAATGGAAATTCGTCCGCCGATCACGAAAAAAATCAATAACTACCGTGTCTTTCGAGATTGTGACTTTTCAAAAGGTTCACTTTTGTTATTTTACCATATGTCTTATAACCCTTATTATGATATCGCTGAAACTGGCAGACGGAGCTAGCAGACGCGCACACCGTCTTTTGGTTGGGACTGTACTCCCAACGTAAGCCCGTGCGCCCCAAACAGTAGTGTACTACCAAACGGTATGCACGCAATGAAACTTTAATAAATTTGAAAATGAACTTGAAATTCATTTTGTATCTTACTGAATTCACGTAAATAGGTAATCGAAGCTTGAAAATATATTAACAAGTGATGTAATAATTAATAACGTTGACTCTTCCAATACTGACAATTAGCACGGTTAACGAACGCACATGAACAGCGGTTGTCATAAATTCACAGGAATATACCCTAACCCACAAGAAACAAAACAGACTATTGCCGGAATTGTTTAGAACATAATATAATAACCATATAATAACCCCAGGGCCGGAATTGTTCATAACATATAACAATTATTTTTCATCATTTTAACTCGTCTGAATTACGAAAAAAAACTTTACAGGCACACGCATGACACGAGACACTCGTAAATTTACAGGAATATAGCTTGAGCAATAACAAACGAAATAGGCTAAGGAAAACCCCGGGGCCGGAATTGTTTATAACAAATAAAAATTATTTTCCATCATGAGCGTCCCCGGGGCCGAAATTGTTTATAACAAATTAAAATTATTTTCCATCATATTATCGCGTCTTACTCGAGGAAAAAAAATCCAACGGGCACACGCATGACCCGAGCAGCTCATCAATTAACTAGAATGTTCTTTAAGCCATAACAAATAAAACAGGCTATGAGAAACCCCAGGGCTGAAATTTTTTATAACAAATAAAAACTCTTTTTTATTATTTCTGGACGTCTGAATTACAAAAAAAAATCGTACGGGCACACGCATGACACGAGACACTCGTAAATTTACAGGAATATAGCTGGATCCATAACAAACAAAACAGGCTATGAGAAACTCCGGAGCTGGACGCCGGAATTGTTTAAAACAAAAAAAAATTATTTCCCATCGTGTTATCACGTTTTACTCAAATAAAAAATCCACCGAGCACACGCATGACCCGAGAAGCTCGTCAATTTACTCGAATGTTCTTTAAGCCATAACAAATAAAACAGGCTATGATAATCCACGGGGCCGAAATTGTCTATAACAAATAAAAATTCTTTTTCATCATTTCAGCACGTCTAAATTACAAAAAGAATCCTACGGGCACACGCATGACACGAGACTCTCGTAAACTTACAAGAATATAGCCCAAGCCATAACGAACAAAACAGGCTATGAGAAAACCTGGGGCCGAAATTATTTATAAGAAATAAAAATTACTTTCTTAATGTTAGCGCATCTTACTTATAAAAAAAATCATACGGGCACATGCATGACCCGAGAAGCGCGTCAATTTACTAACATCTACTTCAAGTGATAACGAACAAAACAGGCTATAAGAAACCACGGGGCCACAATTGTTTATAACAGATATAAAATTCTTTTTCATCATTTCAGCACGTTTAAATTACAGACAAAATCATACGGGCACACGTATGAAACGAGACCCTCGTAAATTTACAGGAATATACCCCGAGCCATAATGAACAAGATCGGTTATGAAAAAAAACCCGGGCCGGAATTGTTTATAACAAAAAAACATTATTTTCCATCATGTTAAGGGTAAGTTTACGAACGTCTCGTGTTTTCATGTGCCCGTACGATTTTTTTTTTGTAATTTAGACGTGCTAAAATGATGAAAACGAATTTTTATTTGTTATAAACAATTTCGGCCTCTGTGTTCCTCATAGCCTGTCTTGTTCGTTATGGCTTCAGGTACATTCTAGTAAAGTGACGAGCTTCTCGGGTCATGCGTGAGCCCGTATGATTTTTTTTTGTAAGTAAGACACCATAACATGATGGGAAATAATTTTGTTTTGTTATGAACATTTTCGGCCCGGAGGTTTCTCATAACCTGTTTTGTTTGTTATGGCTCGGCGTATATTCCTGTCAATTTACGATTGTTTCGTGTCATGCGTGTGCCCGTTACATTTTTTTTTGGGATTTAGACGTGCTGAATCGATGAAAAAGAATTGTTATTTGTTGTAAACAATTTCGGCCCCGGAGTTTCTCATAGCCTGTTTTGTTTATTATGGCTCACGGTCCATTCTAGTGAATTGATGAGCTTCTCGGGTCATGCGTCTGCCCGTTGGTTTGTTCTTTAGTAAGACGCGATAATATGTTGGAAAGTAATTGATTTTTGTTATAAACAATTCTGGCCCGGGGGTTTCTCATAGCCTGTTTTGTTTTTCATGGCTCAAGCTATATTCCTGTAAATTCACGAGTGTCTCGTTTCATACGTGTGTCCGGAGGTTTTTTTTTGTAATTAAGACGTGCAGAAATGATAAAAAAGAATTTTTATTTGTTATAAACAATTTCGGCCCCGGAGTCGCTCATAGCCTGTTTTATTTGTTATGGCTCGAATAACATTCTAGTAAATTGACGAGCTTCTCGGGTCATGCGTGTGCCCGTTGGATTTTTTTCTTGAGTAAAGCGCGATAACATGATGGAATTTTTTGTTGTTGTTGTTATAAACAATTCCGGCCCCGGGGTTTCTCATAGCCTTTTTTGTTCGTTATGGCTTGGGTATATTCCTGTAAATTTACGAGATTCTCGTGTCATGCGTGTGCCCGTTAATTTTTTTTTGTAATTTAGACGTGCTTAAATAATAAAAAATAATTTTTATTTGTTATAAACAACTTCGGCCCCGGGTTTTCTTATAGTCTGTTTGTTCTCTATGGCTTGAGGTCCATTCTAGTAAATTAACGAGCTTCTCGGGTCATGCGTGTGCCCGTTGGATTTTTTTTTGAATAAGACGCGATAATATGACGGAAAATAATTTTTTTTTTGTTGTAAAAAATTTTGGCCCTGGGGTTTCTCATAGACTGTTTTTTTGTTATAGCTTGAAGAATATTCTAGTAAATTGACGAGCTTCTCGGGTCATGCGTGTGCCCGTTGGATTTTTTGTTCAGTAAGACGCGATAACATGATGGAAAATAATGTTTTTTTGGTCATAAACAATTCCGGCCCCGGGGTTTGTCATAACCTGTTTTGTTTGTTATGGTTCAAGCGATAATTCTGTAAATTTACGAGAGTCTCGTGTCATTTGTGTGTCCGTATTATATTTTTTTGTAATTTCGACGTGCAGAAATGATGAAAACGAGTTTTTATTTGTTATAAAAAATTTCGGCCCAGGGATTTCTCATAGCCCGTTTCATTTTTTATGGCTTGGAGAACATTCTATTAAATTGACGAGCTTCTCGGGTCATGCATGTGCTCGTTCGATTTTCTTTTTGAGTAAGACGCGATAATATAATGAAAAATGATTTTTTTTTGTTATAAAAAATTTCGGCCCCAGGGTTTCTTATAGCCTGTTTTGTTTGTTATGCTTCGAGCTATATTCCTATAAATTGACGAGTGTCTCATGTCATGCGTGTGTCCATAGGATTTTTTTTTTGTAATTTAGACGTGCTGAAATGATGAAGAAGAATTTTTATTTGTTATAATCTATTTCGGGCCCGGGGTCGCTCACAGCCTGTTTTGTTCGTTATGGCTTGATGTACATTCTAGTAAATTGAGAAGCTTTTCGGGTCATGCGTGTGCCCGTTGGATTTTTTTTTAAGTAAGGCGCGATAACATGATGAAAAATAGTTTTTATTTGTTATAAACAATTCCGGCCCGGGGTTTCTCTATAACCTGTTTTGTTTTTTATGACTCGAGGTCTATTCCTGTACATTCTCGAGCTTCTCGGGTCATATGTGTGCCTGTAAGATTTTCTTTTCGTAATTCAGACGAGTTAAAATGATGAAATATAATTGTTATATGTTATAAACAATTCCGGCCCTGGGGTTTCTCATAGCCCGCTTTGTTTCTTGTGGGTTTGGGTATATTCCTGTGAATTCACGAGAACCGCTGTTCATGTGCGTTCGTTATCCGTGCTAATTTGTTAGTATTGGAAGAGTGAACGTTATTAATTATTAAATCACTTGTTAATATATATTCAAGCTTCGATTAACAATTTACGTGACTTAAGCAAGATACAAAATGAATTTGAAGTTCATCTTATCACATTTATTAAAGTTTCAGTGCGTGCATACCGTTCGGTGGTAAACTACTGTTTGGGGCGCACGGGTTTACGTTGGGAGTACAGTCCCAACCAAAAGCCGGCGCGCGCGTCTGCTAGCTCCGTTTGCCAGTTTTAGCGACATTTATTATGGCATTGCGAATGTTTCGAAAATTAATGGGTTATGCAGAGAGGAAATTTTAAAAAATCAGTGCCTACCGTGTCTATCAAGATTCTGACTTTTCAAAAGCATCACTTTTGTTATATAGCAGTATTTTGTGTTACCCTTATTTTTGCATTCCGAAATTTGCAATAACAAAGGGAGTGTGGACGAAAAAAAAAAATAAAAAAATAAAAAAAAATTTCCTCTCAATCGAGATTCTGACTTTTCAAAAGCGTTACTTTTTCGAAATTTACAGTATTCTTTAAGACCCTTATTTTTGCATTGCATTTTTGAAATAGTTAACGGGGTATGCACAAAGAAATATTTAAAAAATCAATAACTACCGTCTCTTTCGAGAGTCTGACTTTTCAAAAGCTTATCTTTTGTTATTTTACAGTATATCTTATTGATCTTATTTTGTCATTGCGAATTTATTAAAAATTACGGAAGTATGCACAAATAAAATTTTTAATAATCAATGATTACCGTGTCTACCGAGATTCTAATTTTTCAAAAGCATCACTTTTGTTAGTTTACAGTATTTTTTATTATCCATATTTTTGCATTGCGAGATTTGCAATGATAAAGGGGATGTGCACAAAAAAAAAAGATTTAAAAATCAATAACTATCGTGTCTATCGAGATTCTGACTTCTCAAAAGCTTCACTTTCGTTATAACACAGTATATCTTATGACGTTCATTTTGGCATTGCGAATCAGTTGGAAATTAAAGGGGTATGCACAAATTAACTTTTAAACAATCTATAACTACCGTGTCTATCGACATTCTGACTTTTCATACCGTCACTTTTGTTGGTTTACAGTATTCTTTATTACCCCTAGTTTTGCATGGCGATTTTTGCATTTCTTAAGCGGGTGTGCACGAAAGAAAATTAAAAAAATCAATACCTATCGTGTCTATCAAGATGGTCACTTTTCAGAAGCGTCAGGTTTTTATTTTACATTATTCTTTATTACCCTTATTTTTACATTGCCTTGTCAAAAATAATGAAGGGGGTGTGCCCAAAAAAAATTAAAAAATCAATAACTATCGTGTCTATCGAAATTATGACTTTTTTAAACTGTTACTTTTTGAATTTTATAGTATTTTTTATCACGCTCATTTTTGCATAGCGATTTTGAAAATAGTTAACGAGGTATGCACAAATGATATTTTACAAAATCACTAACTGCCGTGTCTATCGTGATTCTGACTTTTCAAACCGTCACTTTTTTTACTTTACAGTATTTTCGATTACCTCTATTTTTGCATTGCGATTTTTGCTATTTTTAATGGGGTTAGCACGAAAGAAATATAAAAAAAATCAATAACTATCGTGTACATCGAGATTCGGATTTTTCAAAAGCGTCACTATTTATGTTTTACAGTTTTTTTTTATTACTGTCATTTTTGCACTATTATTTTTGCAGTTCTCAAAGTGGTGTGCAGGGTAGAAAATTAAAAAATTCAATAACTATCGTGTCTTTCGAGATTGTGACTTTTCGAACGCGTCACTTTTTTATTTTACAGTATTCTTCATTACCCTTATTATTGCATTGCGATTTAATGAATAGTTGAGGGGGTATGCTCAAAAGAAATTTAAAAAAATCTATAACGACCGTGTTTATTGAGATTCTGACTTTTCAAAAGATTCTAGGAAAAAATAGTACAGGAAAAAATACCCGCGGAAAAAATAGTACGGAAAAAATACCTGATGGAAAAAATAACCGCGGAAAAAATACCCGCGGAAAAAATACCCGATGGAAAAAATACCCGCGGAAAAAATACCCGATACGTGCGTCCATGGGATACGTGAATTTGTGGGGTGGGTTTGGAGCACCGGGCGGGGTGTGTGCGTCCATGGGATGCGTTTTGCATTACGATTTTAAAAATAATTGACGAGGTATGCACAAAAGAAATTTTTAAAAATCAATATCTACCGTGTCTATCGAGATTATGACTTTTCAAAAGCTTCACTTTTGTTATTTTACAGTATACCTTATTATCTTTATTTTGGCATTGCGATTTTTTAGAAAAATACGCTGGTATGCACAAATTAAATTTCATAAAATCGAAAACGACAGTGTCTATCGAGATTCTGACTTTTCAAACCGTCACATTTGTTACTTAACAGTATTTTTTATTACCTCTTTTTTTGCATTGCGATTTTTGCAATTTTAAAAGGGGTAAGCACGGAAGAAGATTAAAAAATTCAATAACTGTCGTGTCTGTCGAGGTTGTGACTTTTCCGAAGCGTCCCTTTTTTATTTTACAGTATTCTTTATCACCCTTACTTTTGCATAGCGATTTTTCCAATAGTCAATGAGGTATGGACTAAAGAAAATTAAAAAACTTGATAACAATCGACTCTATCGAGATTCTGATTTTCCAAAAGAGTTTTGTTATATTACAGTATTTTTCATTACCCTTATTTTGTATTCCGAATTTTGCAATAATGAATGGGGTGTTCACGGGAAAAAAATTAAAAAATCAATAACTATCGTGTCTATCGAGATTCTCACTTTTCAAAAGCGTTACTTTTTTATTTTGCAGTATTCTTTATAACCTTCTCTTTTGTATTGCGATTTTTAAAATAGTTAACGGGGTATGCACAAAAGAAATTTTTAAAAATCAATAACTACCGTGTCTATCGAGATGCTGACTTTTAAAAAGCTTCACTTTCGTTGTTTCACAGTATATCTTATTTATCTTATTTTGGCATTGCGAATTAATTAAAAATTAAAGGGGTATGCACAAATGAAATTTTAAAAAATCTATAACTACCGTGTCTATCGAGATTCTGACTTTTGAAACCGTCACTTTTGTTATATTACAGTTTTTTTTATTGCCTCTATTTCTGCATTGCGATTTTAGCTATTTTTAAGGGGGTATGCACGAAAGATAACTAAAAAAATCAATAACTATCGTGTCTGTCGAGATTCTGACAGCTCAAAAAAGCGTGCAAAATGAATAATATATTCAAGATCGTTGACGAATAAATCGACACTGCCGATCACTGGTACCAAATATTTATATAAACGTACAATGTGAAATCGTTTATCGTAGTCGTTTAATGAAGCGATAGCGCACCTACGCTTGAAAATGTATCGACGGGGATCGAGCACGATGGAGGATGGATGCCCGGAGGGACACTTGCCCGAATCTATGTGCATTGAGTCGAAAGGATTAAAACCCAGTGACGAACGCCGGAAACAGTTGTCTCAAGTCAAAGTTCGCACTGCCATGCGTGTTGATACTCCGCGAATATTTTCTTTCCTTGTCAATCCGTTTACATGCAGCGCGAATATGTGCAATTTTGCGGTTGAAAGTGCATGCACTGCCATCACGCACGACAGCAGCGGAATGACAATTTAGTCAATTATTGGTACACATAGACGTAACGATGGGCTCTGTAGAGTTTCGTTGACAGCCTTTGTTTATTTTTAAAACATTAATCAGAGCGAGCCTCGCCCTCTGCACCCGTTGATCTATAAATGGGAACAATTGTTTAAAATCGAGCATATATTGTTTTTTTTTTTAATTAATAAGACCAATGGGTCCAGAATTTGAATAATCTTTTTAACAAATATGATCAGGAGATGAGTTTAAATTTTTCAATTTCAGTATATTTTGGTTTAAAAAATTTCAACACACATATAATTGTTGGTCTATTAAATCCGTGTTAAGAGCCAAAATATTGAAGTAAATTATCATTCGTTAAGGTGATGCTTATAGTCGGTATAAACATACTGCTTGCCGAGTTTGAATTCCTACGAGTTGACTGTGTAAGGACAAGGTGATATATTTTTAATTCAAGATTTTGCACATGAAGATCCCCTTGTCCAGATAAGGGGTGAGTTTTGCCACCGCAGGGACAGAGCACTTAAATCGTGCAGAGCATATCTCGAAAGCACCTTATTCGTGCGATTTTTCTGTGCAAGGACAACGCAATATTTATTTAAATAAAAATTCTGCGCGCAAAAGTCCCCTTGTCCTGATAAGGGGGTGAGTTTTTCCATCTCGGGAGTAGAGCATCGAAATGAAGAAATGAATATCTCGAAAGCACGTCATTCGCACGATCTTTCTGTGCAAGGACAAAGCAATGTGTATTTCAATAAACATTCTGCACGTGAAAATCCCTTTGTCCAGATAAGGGAGTGAGTTTTCCATCTCGGGAGTGGAGCACCTGAATCGAGCAATGTGTTTCTTGAAACCACGTAATTCGTAGGATTTGTCTGTTTGAAAACAAAGCGATATTATTAAAAATAAAAATTCGGGATACTATTCTGGCAAAAGGGGTGTACGCATTGGATCATTCAAGGTATATTCCGAAAGCACCTAAAAAGTACTTAAATTTTACACGTGTTAGATAATTTTTGAAAAATTATTTATCCCAGGGACCGCTAGCTCTACATGGAGTAGCGGTCAGTGACAATTTTTTGTTTTACCACGAAACTTAACGAGCACCTAATTTATGAATCTAGCACGTAAATAGTGTTTTATGGGGGTTCTCACGATTGTTAAGGTGAAATGTTAATAAAATAGGAGGAATTTTTTAACGACCTTACAGCTGTATTATTGTTATCTGCTGGTCCGCTGACGTAACTTGTGGGTTTCCATTGATTGATTTTGATATTGTCAATGCAGTAATTAAATAATTCTATGTAATAACATGCAATGAATGATAATAATACTTTAGGAATAAATAATAACACCAATGTATACAAAAAATTCATATTGTATATTGAAATGCCAAACAAAGAAAATAACAAAACAACAAACAAAGAACGAAAATAACAAAAGAACAAATGAACAAAGAAAATAACAAAGGAACTAATAAACAAAGAAAATAACAAAATAACAAACAAGCAAAGAAAAGAACAAACCAACAAAGTCAATGGACTTTCTTTGTTTGTTCTGTCACTGAAAAATGATGTAGTTATTTTATTTAATAATCTTTTGAATTGTTTTCAAAAAGAATCCATCCAGTCATCGTTCACGTCAGTCTAGAAGCTGTTCGAAATGCATTCCTTCTTTCCGCAAGCAAAGCTGGAGACGACTCCGAACGCTCCTTGTGGCTTTTCTAACCATATCACATGGTATTAATTCGGCAGTTTCTCGAATTCGTCGCTCAAGTTCTTCGATATTGGGAATAGGTGGCCCTTTGTAAACTTGCTCCTTCATGTGACCCCACAAAAAAAATCGAGGGGAGTTAAATCTGGCGAGCGTGGAGGCCAACGTATTGGACCACCCCTGCCAATCCATCTTCCTGGCCATTCTTCATCTAGATATTCTCGCACTGCACCGGAATAATGAGCAGGTGCACCATCATGTTGGTACACCATGAGGTTGAGAACATCTCTAGGCAAGTAACCAATTAGGTCCGGCAATCCGTTCCGCAAAAACTCCAGATACGCATCTCCGTTTAGACGGTCGGGCATGATATGCGGTCCTATCTGAAAAATGGAAACATCAATTTAGTGTGTAGGAGCGTCCCAAAAACCCAAGAGGGGCCAGAATAAAATGGTACGATTTAACTATTATCCTTAAGGCGGTATTTTCGTCTAGAGACAAACATTTTAAGCATTTTGTCAAGCTCGAACAAAAAAAAATTATTAACCTTGATTTTTTACAAGACTTTTGTAGATATTTTGGCAATTTTTATTGTTATAATTTGTTATAAGCTAGTAAGGTGGAGTGGTAAAAAGGAGCTGACACCATTGCAACATTTCTATTCGCCCGATACAAAATTTAAAAAAACTTTTCTAAATTAGTTGTAATGTTTTCGTAGAGCCTACCTATGAAAAAACGGTAAAAAAATCACAAAATGACGGCTGTCTGAACAAAGAAAGATGTTTTACAACTATTTTTTAACAGATTTTAGTTTTCTTTACAATATTTAAAAAAAAATGTCTCTCTACAAAAATGGTAGGGGCGATAGAGAGTTTTATATTGAAAGTTAATATAAAATTTAAATTAAACTGGTTCAGTGTAACTTGAGAATTGTGACAGACGTGTTTACAAAGTAGTGTTGAGAAAAACGCGTTGAAATTTTTGAGCTCTGACGTGAAGAACGTAGTTGCTGTGTCACGAAAATATATACAATGCGGTAAATTATTGAAATAAAAAAATGTCCTTTCGAGGATATATTGTTGAAGTTATGTACTTTAAGAATATTCCAAAAATTATTTTCTTTCAAAGTTGTTGATCAGAATACCGCCTTAACTTTATTCCTAATTAACAATTTCGTGTTTTTGTAAAGCTGTTTAACACATTAAACGGCAAGCTATCAATGCCCAGTGGCGGAATGAACACCCACGACTCACATGGAATTGAACGCGTTGAAAAAATGTTTTCGTTTCAGGTAGAGGCGAAGTAACGAAATTCTTATATTTTTATGCCAATTGGATATATAATATTTTTTAAAACAATCGCAATTACTGAAAGTGTTATTTTGTTCTTATGATAATTTTTTTTTTGGCAATGAGTGCAAATCGAATTATAATTTTCATCTTCACGGCCGCTCACCGTAGCAACTTCTTTACATCGAATTGTATTAAATGGTACGATTTTTTTTCTTGACCCATATTGTACGGAATAAATTAGACCAACGAGCTACAAGATTAATGAATCTGATATTTTTTATTTAGGCTCAGCATACCTTGTCAACTAGGTGAAAAAATGGATGATCGGAGCTTAAAAATATGCCAAAATTAGAATAATTATTTGCATCGGATGAGCCAAGCGAGGTTTCAAAGTTCCAATGATGAGGAAAGAAATAAGCGTGGTCAAAATTTCATGTAGAACATAAATTCAAGTCTATTCAGTTAACATATTTAATTTTGCCAAAAATGAAGAAAAAAAATTTTAAAATATTTTTTTAATCCTTATGTCAATGTTTTTTTCCCTTGAATAGGAATCCACGAAAGATATTTGCAACAAATGATAAATATTAGAAATTTTAACAAAAAATAATTTTCTTCTGATTTTCTGTGCTTATTCCGAAGAAAAATTAATTTATAAGGAATCAGCTCGATTTGAAATTAGCAGTGAAATTCTGATTGAAATATGATTTTTAAACTATAAAAATAAACATTTTTATTTTGGCCATCTTTTTAAAAACTTCGGAATAGCGAAATTTCAATTGATCATAACTTTACTATCGCTTGACCGATATGAACATTTATTTTTCGCACAAAACCGTTGTGACTAAACTTATAGAATGCTATTTCGTTTATCAAGGATTTTTGTTGAAATGAGAGCGGTTTCAAAATTACCGAAAAAAAAACTGACAGGAGTATTAGAAACTTGCAAAAATATATCGTTGTACTTCAAATATCTGCCAAAAATTGAAAAATGATTACAGTCACATTAAAAAAGCGAGGTTTTGAAGCTCCAACGATGCGGAGGAGAGTTAACTATGAGCGAAGTCGGAATTTTATGAACAAAATAACCTCCAGTCATTTTAGTGACTATATTTAATTTTTGCGAAAAAGATGTTTGAAAATTTAATAATTTTATTACAACCTTGATGTATTTTATGGATGTATTTTTTTCTTCTGAATACAATTACACCAATGATTTCCTCAAACAATCGTAATTCTTATCGATGTAAAATAAGAAATGTATTCATTGCAGATTTTTCTCGCTTTTTCTAATGAAAAGTTACTTTCGAAAAAAACTCTGTGTGATTTGCAATCAGTAGTGAATGTAGCCTTGAAATATCGTTTGAAAACGAAAAATTGTCTTTACGCTACAATAAAAAAATCAAGTTAGCTTTTTATAATTTATATTGGTATGATCCATGTTACCTACTTCTTATTATGGTCTTCTTCTGGTTTTAGACCATTCACTCAGTTTCAAATAGAGACATATACGGTTTGCCGTTGCATCAATAGTCCTGATATAAATTTTGAAACGAAATTTCTTGCAAAAAACTGTACGAAATGAAGAGAAACGAATGTCAACACAACCAAACCCATAATTATATAATTTCAGAGTAATATGCCAGCAAATCTAGTGAACAATAAAACAACCCCTAATTTGGATTTGAAATTTTTTTTTGAAAAAATATCGTCCATTGGAATATTGAGGGATACCGGGAAAAATGGGTTGAACTGTTCGTTCCCCGCATGTCTGCTAAGGTTAATACAGAGTGCAAAATCTTTAAAGAGGCCCAAACAACCTTCATTGTAGGTGCGACTTTTGTAACATTAGAAACACTTTTTATGCAAATAATTATGCGAAACATTGTTTGTTGCAAAAAAATTTTCAAACAAATTTAAAAAAAAAATTTTACGAAACAATTTTTTTGCGAAAAAATTGCAATTTTTTTGTTATAATATTGCATTGTCATCAGAATCACATATGCATAAAAATTTTTAACTCAATCGGAAACCGGGAAGTGGGTCAAATTTAACGTGTAAGATTCGATTACAGATAGACGGACACCGGAACAGGTGAAACTAAATAAAAGCTTATAAAAATCTTACCAATTCGTCACCAATCATGCCAGCCCAAACGTTGATCGAAAATCTTTCCTGGTGGTTGTGGACTCTCACAACTTCAGGATTTTCGTGGTCCCAATAATGACTGTTATGCTGATTGAAGTAATTATCGCTCGTAAATATGGACTCATCCGTCCATAGAATGTGATCCAGAAAATGGGGAACGGCGTCTATTCGTCGAATCATATTTTCGGCGAACTCGATTCGATTTTGAGGGTCACCCCTATGGAGGTTTTGTACCGTTCGGTAATAATACGGATACAAACCGTCAGAATTTAACGTCCTCCACGCTGTCATGTGACTCGTTCCGAATTGTCGGCCGAGACTTCGAGTGCTTCTCGTAGGATCCGCGTGAACGCAATCTAAGATTCGTTCTTGTATAGCGACGTTATTATATCGAGCTGGGCGTCCTCCCTCAATATTATTGACTGGTACGAGGGCGTTCGTTTCCAAACATCGTCGTTGTAGATTTCGAAACACATTCGGTTGAGGGAAATCATGTCTTACGTGACCATAACGCTCTCGATATAAACGTGCAGCAGGTCCAGCTTGCTCACGACACTCACCCAAACACATCAGCATGTCATGATATTCGCGAGGGCTATATGCAGCCATCATGACAAATTAAATGATTTAAAAAACTGTGATTCGTGTAAAAACGTTTATTGTTCTTAAATTCTTCTCAAATTTAATAAAAAATAATAATGAGATACGTGTGATGAAAAAACATTTGACATTGAAAAAAAAAAACAATACGTAGTTAGTAGTGAATGCTTGTAGTGACGCAAAAGGACTCCTGTGACCGAAGTCTGAATATAAAAGAAAACGAAAGACGATCAAAAATAGTAACAAGCGATCTGTTTATAGCCGCAGTATCCATGACAGAATTAATGTCAAGAAAATGTACTGGGTGGCATAAGTAAATGTGTTATATCCCAATAGAGCGACACAATTATTTTAAACAATTGTCATTTTTACAAATATTCTAAATAGTAATGATCAGGACATGGCACACAAATCCGCTCGTGACTTTTTCAATGCTCTGGTAATTTAAACCGCGTTAATATTAAATTTTTTATGATAAATCATCGCAGCATCACTTAAGGATGATTCTGGTTTAGATGTTCAAAAAATGGTTGCTTTCCTAAACTATTTACGAACGTATTATTATAGATATTGATATAAAATTAGTTGGGCTTCATAAATACACTCTAGAAGTACACAAAACAATTTTTATTTTTCTATTTTTTTAAACGATTTTTATACACAAAAATAACATGTCGCCGAAGTTCGCAACGTTGTAGGAGCAACGCTGTAAAAGGCAAACGTATTGTCCTGCCATCTGTATTCAGAACATGTGAATGATAAACTTAAATACTAATATCTCGGAAGATGTTATTCAAATATGCTTCCCAAAATATTATGCAGCTAATAAAATTCTCTAGAGTTGGGCAAAATACTTGAAAGTACTTCTAGAATCAATCAATCAAGTACAAAGTACCGTAGGTATTTGAAGTATCAAGTACCGGTGATACTTGAAGTACAAGTACTTGAAGAAATCAAGTACGAGTATCAAGTACATTCCAAGCTTTAGGGTATGTCTCGTAAATTCTAGTACTTGGGTCATTCCATGTCAAATCGACCATTAGTTGGAATCGACCACTTTCAATTTCGATGGAATTTATCCAAGAGTTTCGTTGTATTATAAAACCAAGTTCGACCAAGGATTTTTTTTTTCAAAAATTATGCAAAATTCAAAATTTAACAATTTAACAATTTTTCATATTTTTATCTAAATATCTTGAAAACTATGATAGTTATGAAAAATCGTTTGTTTCGTCTTCAGGAGTATACTTGGGGCTATGAAAAAAAAAAATATTCTGCCCAAAATTTCGAAAATGATGGATTAGGGGAATTTTTGATTTTTTAAAATCGTGAAAATCCACAAGTAACATCGAATTTTTTGTTCCATTTTTTTAATATAATACCTTGTACTAATTTGAAAAGATTATGAAATTTTCAGAAAGGTGTTTTTTTTGTTTAAAAAATATGAAATTTTTTTAGTAGCGCAATCATGTAATTTTGTAATTTTCAACAGACAAAATTACATGTTTGATCAACTTCACTTAACTTACAGTACTCGCCAATTGAAGTGGGATAGACAGTTTTTTCTCAATCTTGGCAAATTTTTGACCGATTTCAAAAATCCAAAAAAGTACATTCGAATAAATTTAATTACCTTTCAAATGAGACTAGTTAGAAAGCAATCGGTTAAAAATTAGCTGAGTGCGAGGCGATGGAGTCAGGACGTGCGAATCGCGAATTTCGGGACACCCCGGAAAAGGGTATCCGCCATTGTTGAATGGCTTTCCAACTGAAACCATTCGAAAGAGCAGCTCGTGGCAACCAGGAATTAAAAAAAAAAAAGAATCAGTCAACTCCAGTAGACGATATAGCCCCGGGAAGTTGTAACGGTTTTTCGATGATAACGTGCAAGTTTCTTGATCGATTGACCTGAAATTTATCGAGGAGTCGTGTTTCGTCATAGCCGACAACCCGGTATAGGTTGGGTTGCAAAAAAACTCCTCGGGGATGAGATCCAGGGTTGTCCCGAACGCACCGTGTCGGTTATTTGCATTTTTCGCAAAGAAAGAGTATTATCTCAAAAATGTGAATTGGTGCATTGTAGAGGGGAAGATTCAACGAACAACTCGTGTGATCGTGCAATACCCGAATCGACCTGTGTCACCAGCGGGAAGGCACGGAAGAATGGCATAGAAATGCCGAAATCGAAAAAGATCGAGTCCGGAGTCGTAGGGCGATGCTCAATTGTTTTTGCACTCGCCGGGTGACTAAAGGTCTTGTCACTAATGAGGCAAGATGGACCGATTTAAAAATAATTAATATTGGAAAAAATTTTTTTTATCATTTCAAGATTTTTTTCAAGACCGTTTGTTTAGCATTACGATTTTCGCAATTATGAAGGGGTTATCAGCAAAAGAAATATTGCCAAAAATCAATAACGACCGTGTTTTACGGTATTCAGACTTTTTACAAGCCCCGACTTTATCATTGCACAATGATTTTCATCATCCTCAACTTGGCATTGCGATTTTCGCAATTGTCAAGGGATTATAGAGAAAATAAATATTGAAAAATCGATAACTACCATGTTTAACGGGATTCAGACTTTTCAAAAGCGTTCACTTTATCATTGCACAATGCTTTTCATTATCCGCAATTTGGCATTTCGATTTTCGCAATTATTAAAGGGTTATCGACGAAAGAAATATTGAAAAATTAATAACGACCGTGTTTATCGGTATTCAGACTTTTCGAAAGAATCCACTTTATCATTGCACAATGCTTCTAATCATCCTCAATTTGGCATTGCGATTTTCGCAATTATTAAGGGGTTATGGAGAAAAGGAATATTAAAAATTCAATAACTACCGCGTTTTACGGTATTCAGACTTTTCAAAAGCGTCCACTTTACCATTGCACAATGATTTTCATTATCCATAATTTAACATTACGATTTTCTCAATTATTAAGGGGTAATCGACATAAGAAATATTGAAAAATTAATAAAGACCGTGTTTATCAGTATTCAGACTTTTCAGAAGCGTCGACTTTATCATTGCACAATGATTTTCATTATCCTTAATTTGGCACTGCGATTTTCGCAATTATTAAGAGGTTATCGACGAAAGAAATATTGAAAAATCAATAACTACCGTGTTTTACGGTATTCAGACTTTTCAAAAGCGTCGACTTTATCATTGCACAATGATTTTCATCATCCTTAATTTAGCACTGCAGATTTCGCAATCATTAAGGGGTTATGAAGAGAAGAAATATTGAAAATTCAATAACTACTGCGTTTTACGGTATTCAGACTTCTCAAAAGCCCCAACTTAATAAATGCACAATGATTTTCATCATTCTTAACTTAACACTGCGATTTTCGCAATTATTAAGGGGTTATTGACAGAAGAAATATTAAAAAATCAAGAACAACTGTGTTTATCGGGAATCAGACTTTTCAAAAACATCGACTTTATCATTGCACAATGATTTTCATCATCTTGAAATTTGGGACTGCGATTTCCCAATTATTGCGAGATTATGGACAAAAGAAATATTAAAAAATCGATACCTACCGTGTTTATCGGTATTCAGAATTTTCAAAAGCGTCCACTTTATCATTGCACAATGAACTTCATCATCCTCAATTTGACATTACTATTTTCGCAATTATTAAGTGGTTATCGACAAAAAAAATATTCAACAATCAATAACGACAGTGTTTATCGGGTGTATGTCAGACTTTTCAGAAGTATCCACTTTTTCATTGTGCAATGATTTTCATCATCCATATTTTTGCATTGCAATTTTCGCAATTATTAAGGGGTTATAGACAAATTAAATATTCAAAATTAAATAACTACCGTGTTTTACGGTATTCAGACTTTTCAAAAGCCCCGACTTTATCATCAACAATAAATGCCATCATCCGTATTTTGGCATTGCGATTTTCGCAATTATTAAAGGGTCACGGACAAAATAAATATTCAAAATTCAATAACTACGGTGTTTTACGGTAGTCAGACTTTTCAAAAGCGTTCACTTTTTCGATGTGCGATGATTTTCATCATCCTCAATTTGGCATTGAGATTTTCGCAATTAATAAGGGGTTATCGACAAAAGAAATATAGAAAAATCAACAACTACCGTGTTTATCAGTGATCCGACTTTTCAAAAGCGTTTACTTTGTCATTGCACAATGCTTTTCATCACCCTTAATTTGGCATTGCAATTTTCGCAATTATGAAGAAGTTATGAAGAAAATAAATATTGAAAAATCAATAACTACCGTGTTTATCGGTATTCAGACTTTATAAAAACCTCGACTTCAACATTGCACAATGATTTCCATCCTCAATGATTTGGCATTGCAACTTTTGCAATTATTAAGGGGTTATGGAGAAAAGAAATATTAAAAATTCAATAACTACCGTGTTTTACGATATTCAGACTTTTCAAAAGCGTCGCCATTATTATTGCACAATGATTCTCATAATCCTCAATTTGACATTGCGATTTTCGCATTTATCAACGGGTTATGAACAAAAGAAACATTGAAAAATCAATAACTACCGTGTTTTACGGTATTCAGACTTTTCAAAAAAGTCCCCTTTATCACTGCACAATGATTTTCATCATCTGTATTTTCGCATTGCGATTTTTGCAATTATTAAGGGGTTATCGACGACATACGTATTGAAAAATCGATAACAACCCGTGAAAAATCCCGTGTTGATCGGGATTCAGACATTTGCAAACATATTAATAATGAAAATCATTGTACAATTATAAAGTGGACGTTCTTGAAAAGTCTGAATCCCGTAAGACATGGTAGTTATTAATTTTTCAATATTTATTTCGCCGATAAAACCTTCATAATTGCGGAAATAACAATGCAAAAATAAGAATGATAAGAATGATTGTACAATGATGAAGTAGACGCTTTTGAAAAGTCTGTATCCCGATAAACACAGTAGTTATTGATTTTTCAATATTAATTTTGTCGATAAAACCTTAATAATTGCGAAAATCGCAATACTAAATTCAGAATGATGGAAATCATTGTGCAATGATAAAGTAGACGGTTCTGAAAAGTCTGAATACTGTAAAACGCGATAGTTATTGATTTTTCAATATTTATTTGGTCGATAACGCCTTAATCATTTCGAAAGACAAAATATCAAATCAAGGATGATTGAATGTATTGTGCAATCATAAAGTAGACGCTTTTGGAAAGTCTCAATACCGATAAACACGGTCGTTATTGGTTTTTTAATATTTCTTTTGTCGATAACCCCTTAAAAATTGCGAAAGTCGCAGTACCAAATTAAGAATAATAAAAATCATTGTTTAATGGTAAAGTAGACGATTCTGAAAAGTTGGAATACCGTAAACCAGGGTAGTAATTGATTTTTCATTATTTCTATTGTCCGTAACCTCTTAATTATTGCGAAAATCGTAATATTGATTTAAAGACGATGAAAATCATTATGCAATAGTATAGTGGACGCTTTTGAGAAGTCTGCCTACTGTAAAACACGGTCGTTATTGATTTTAAAATATTGATTTCGTTGATAACCCCTTAATATTTGCGAAAATCGCAGCTCCGAATTAAGAATGATGAAAGTCATTGTGCAATGGTGAAGAGGGCCCTTTTCAAAAGTCTGAATATCTTAAAACGCGGTAGTTATTGAAATTCCAATATTTCTTTGCTCCATAACCCCTTAATGATTGCGAAAACCTCAATGCAAAATAAAGAATAATGGAAACCATTGTGCAATGATAAAGTCGACGCTCTTGAAAAGTCTGAATACCGTAAAACGCGGTAGTTATTGATTTTTCAATATTTCTTTCGTCGATGACCCCTTAATAATTGCGAAAATCGCAGTGCTAAATAAAGGATAAGGAGAATCATTGTGCATCGATAATGTCGACGCTTTGGAAAAGTCTGAATCCTGATAAACACGGTCGTTATTGATTTTTCAATAATCCTTCTGTCAATAACCCCTTAATAATTGCAAAAATCGCAGTGCTATGTTGAGAATGATAAAAATCATTGTGCATTGGGAAAAAGGACGCTTTTGAAAAGTCTGAGTACCGTAAAACGCGGTAGTTATCGAATTTTCAATATTTCTTTTCTCCGTAACTCCTTAATGATTGCGAAAATCGCAATGCCAAATTCAGGATGATGAAGAGCATTGTACAATGATCAAGGAGACGATTTTGAAAAGTGTAAATACCGATAAACACAGTCGTAATTGATTTTTCAATATTTCTTTCGTCGATAACCCCTTAATAATTGCGAAAATCGCAGTACCACATTAAGGATGATAAAAATCATTGTGCAATGGTGAAGTGTACGCTTTTGAAAAGTATAAATACAGTAAAACGCGGTAGTTATTGAATTTTTAATATTTCTTTTCTCTATAACCCCTCAATAAATGCGAGAATCGCAATGACAAATTGAGGATAATGAAAAGCATTGTGCAATGATGAAGTGGACGCTTTTGAAAAGTCTGAATACCGATCAACACTGTCGTTATTGATTTTTCAATATTTGTTTTGTCCATAACGCCTTAATAATTACGAAAATTGCAATCCAAAATAGAAGCTGATGGAATTCATCGTGCAATGATAAAGTGGACGCTTTTGAAAGGTCGTAATACAGTAAAACACGGTAATTATTGAGTTTTAAATATTTATTTCGTCGATAACCCCTCAATAATTGCGAAAATCGCAGTGCTGAATTATAAATGATCAAAATCATTGTGCAATGGTAAAGTGGACGCTTTTGAGAAGTCTGAATACCTTAAAACGCGGTAGTAATTAAATTTTCAATTTTTCTTTTTTTCATAACCCCTTAATGATTCTGAAAATCGAAATGCAAAATTAAGGATGATGGAAATCATTGTGCAATGATGAAATCGACGCTTTTGAAAAATCTTAATACCGTGAAGCACGGTAGTTATTGATGTTTCAATATTTCTTTTGACGATAACCCCTTAACATTTGCGAAAATCGCATTGCCAAATTAAGGGGTTATTGACAGAAGAAATATTGAAAAATCAAGAACGACTGTGTTTATCGGGAATCAGACTTTTCAAAAACATCGACTTTATCATTGCACAATGATTTTCATCATCTTGAAATTTGGGACTGCGATTTCGCAATTATTGCGAGATTATGGACGAAAGAAATATTGAAAAATCGATACCTGCCGTGTTTATCGGTATTCAGAATTTTCAAAAGCGTCCACTTTATCATTGCACAATGAACTTCATCATCCTCAATTTGACATTACTATTTTCGCAATTATTAAGTGGTTATCGACAAAAAAAATATTCAACAATCAATAACGACAGTGTTTATCGGGTGTATGTCAGACTTTTAAGAAGTGTCCACTTTTTCATTGTGCAATGATTTTCATCATCCATATTTTTGCATTGCAATTTTCGCAATTATTAAGGGGTTATAGACAAATTAAATATTCAAAATTAAATAACTACCGTGTTTTACGGTATTCAGACTTTTCAACGATAACCCCTTAATATTTGCGAAAATCGCATTGCCAAATTGAAAATGAGGAAAATCATTGTGCATTGATAATGTCGACGCTTTTGAAAAGTCTGAATCCCGATAAACACGGTCGTTATTGATTTTTCAATATTCCTTCTGTCAATAACCCCGTAATAATTGCGAAAATCGCAGTGCCATGTTGAGAATGATGAAAATCATTGTGCATTGGTGAAGTTGACGCTTTTGAAAAGTCTGAATACCGTAAAACGCGGTAGTTATTGAATTTTCAATATTTCTTCTCTCCATAACTCCTTGATGATTGCGAAAATGGCAATGTCCAATTTAGGATGATGAAAAGCATTGTACAATGATGAAGTAGACGATTTTGAAAAGTGTGAATACCGATAAACACGGTCGTTATTGATTTTTCAATATTTCTTTTGTCGATAACCCCTTAATGATTGCGAAAATCGCAATGCCAAATTAAGGATGATGACAATCATTGTGCAACGATAAAGTCGACGGTTTTAAAAAGTCTGAATACCGTAAAACACGGTAGTTATTGATTTTTCAATATTTCTTTCGTCGATAACCCCTTCATAATTGCGAAAACCGCAGTGCCAAATTAAGTATGATGGAAACTATTGAGCATTGATAAAGTCGACGCTTTTGAAAAGTCTGAATCCCGATAAACACGGTCGTTATTGATTTTTCAATATTTCTTCTGTCGATAACCTCTTAATAATTGCGAAAATCGCAGTGCCAAGTTACGAATGATGAAAATCATTGTGCATTTGTAAAGTAGACACTTTTGAAATGTCTGAATACAGTAAAACGCAGTAGTTATTGAATTTTCAATAATTCTTTTCTCAATAACCCCTTAATGATTGCGAAAATCGGAATGCCAAATTAAGGATGATGAAAAGCATTGTACAATGATAAAGTAAACGCTTTTGAAAAGTCTGAATACCGATAAGCACGGTCGTTATCGATTTTCCAATATTTCTTTTGTCGATAACCCCTTAATTATTGCGAAAATCGCAGTACCAAATCAAGGATGATGAAAAGCATTGTACAATGATAAAGTAGACGCTTTTGAAAAGCCTGAATACCGTAAACCACGGTAGTTATTGATTTTACAGTATTTATTTTGTCGATAACGCCTCAATATTTGCAAAAATCGCAATACCAAATGAAGCATGATAGAACTCATTCGGCATTGATAAAGTGGACGCTTCTGCAAAGTCTAAATACCGTAAAACACGGTAGTTATTGAGTTTTCAATATTTGTTTCGTCGATAACCCCTTAATAATTGCAAAAATCGCAATGCCGAATTGAGAACGATAAAAATTATAGCGTAATGATAAAGTAGACGTTTTTGAAAAGTCTGAATACTGTATTACACGGTAGTAATTGATTTTTCAATTTTCCTTTTGTCCATAACTCCTTAATAATTGCGAGAATCGCAATTGTGAATTAAGGTCGATGAAAATCATTGCGCATTGATGGAGTGGACGCTTTTGAAAAGTCTGAATACTGTGGACGACGGTAGTTATTGATTTTCCAATGTCTCTTTTGCGTTAACCCCTCAATAATTGCGAAAATCGCAATGCCAAATTAAGGATGATAAAAATCATTGTGCATTGATAAAGTTGATTTTTTTGAAAATTTTAAATACTGTAAACCACGGTAGTTATTGATTTTTCAATATTTCTTTTGTCTATAACACCTTAATAATAGCAAAAATTACAATGTCAAATTAAGGATAATGAAATTCATTGTGCAATGGCAAAGTGGACGCTTTTGAAAAGTCTGACTACCGTAAAACACGGTAGTTATTGATTTTTCAATATTTCTTTTGTCCAGAACCCCTTAATAATAGCGAAAATCGCAATGCCAAATTAACAAGGATAAAATGCATTGTGCGATGGTAAAAAAGATGCTTCTGAGAAGTCTGAATACCGTAAAACGCAGTAGTTATAGATTTTTCGATATTTCTTTTCTCTACAACCCTTTAATAATTGCGGAAATCGCAATGAGAAGTTAAGGATGATGAAAATCGTTGTTCAGTGATAAGATTGACACTTTTGAAAAGTCAGAATACCGTAAAACACGGTCGTTATTGATTTTTTAATATTTTTTCAGTCGATAACCCCTTAATAATTGCGAAAATCGCAATGCGAAAATATGTATGATGAAAATCATTGCACAATTAAAGAGTGGACGCTCTGAAAAGTTGAAGCCCCGATGAACTCGGTAGTTATTGAATTTTGAATATTTTATTTGTCCATGATCCCTTAATAATTGCGAAAATGGCAATGTTAAATTAACAAGGATGAAAATCATTGTGCAATGGTCGAGTGGACGCTTTTGAAAAGTCTAAATATCGTTGAACGCGGTAGTTTTTGAATTTTCATAATTTCTTTTCTCCATAACCCCTTAATATCTGCGAAAATCGCAATGCCCAATTAAGGATGATGAAAGTTATTGTGCAGTGATTAAGTAAATGCTTTTGAAAAGTCTGAATACCGATAAATACTGTAGTTACTTATTTCTCAATATTTCTTTGTCCGTAACCCCTTAATCATTGCGAAAATTGCAATGCTAAATTAAGGATGATGAACGTCATTGCACAATGAAAAGTTTGAATACGTTAAAACACGGTCGTTATTGATTTTTCAATATTCATATTGCCCATAACCATTTAATAATTGCGAAAATCGCGATGCCAATCAAACGGACTCTTAAAAAATCTTAAAATGTTGGAAATGTTTTTTTTCCAATAGTAATTCCTACCAATGTTGTATATCTTACCAGAAAAATATTGCCATACTTGAGAATGTATGGGAATTTGAACGAATTACCGTACGTACAATTGTTTAGGAATTATCATACATTTAGAAGTACGGAAATTTCAATAACATCCGCTTACGTAGAGAGGTTTCGAAATTCCGATACTTGTACAGCATCTGGTAGTTATTATAATATAAATTTATAACGTTGAGAACGTCGACTTCATTCGACTCCAAATTTCCATACGTTCTACATGTACGGGAATTCTCATAGAAAATAATTTCCATACTCGAGCATGTATGGGAATGTAAAAAAATTACCGTTCGTAGAAATGTTTAAGAATTCCCATACGTGTAAACAGTATGGGAATTTTAATGATATTCCTTTTCGTGGAAAATATTAAACATTTTTTCATCCGTACAGCGTCTGGTAATTTTTTTAAAGAGAATTTTCAACTGTGAGAACGTCGACTTCAATCGACTCTAAATTCCCAAACTTTCTACAGGTGTATGGGAATTTCCACCAAAAAAATATTGCTATACTTGAGCATGTATGGGAATTTAAAAGAATTACCGTACGCTCAATTGTTTAGGAATTCCCATACGTTTACAAAATATTGAAATATTAATAACATTACCTTACGTGGAAAAGTTTCGAAATTTCCATACATGTACAGTGTCTGGTAATTATCATAACATAAATTTTAAACGGTGAGATGGTCTACTTTAATTGACTCAAAATTTCCATATTTTCCACATGTATGGGATTTCTCATAGAAAATAATTGCCATACTCGAGCATGTATGGGATTTTCAAAAAATTTCCGTTCGTAGAAATGTTTAAGAATTCCCATACGTGTAAAAAGTATGGGAATTTAAATGATATTCCTTTTCGTGGAAAATTTCAAACATTTTATTATGCGTACAGCGTCTATTTTGTTTTAAGAGAAATTTCAACCGTGAAATAGTTGATTTCAATCGACTCCAAATTCCCATACTTTGTACACGTGTGAGAATTTTTACGAAAAAAATATTGTTATACTTGAGAATGTATTGGAATTCAAACGAATTACCCTACGTACAATTGTTTAGGAATTCTCATACGTTTAGAAAGTATGGCAATTTTAATAACATTCCCTGACGTGGTGAGGTTTCGGAATTCCCATACATGTACAGTATTTCGTAATTATAATAACCTAAATTTTAAACGTTGGGAACGTCGACTTCATTTAACTCCAAATTTCCATACTTTCTTCACGTATGGGAATCCTTATTAAAAATATTTGCTGTACTCGAGCATGTAGGGGAATTAAAAAAAATTAGCGTTCGGAAAAATGTTTAAGAATTCCCATACACGTAAAAAGTATGGGAGTTTTAATAACGATTTCCTTCACGAAAAAGTTCAAAAATTCACGTACATGTACAGCGTATGGTAATTTTCTGAACAGTAATCGACTGAACTCGAGTTTGAACTGTCATACTTCCTACAGGTCTGGGAAATCACTTGAAAAATATTCGTCATTCTTGAGAATGTATGGGAATTTTAAAATCTTACTATCCGCAGAAACGCTCAAGAATTATCATACGTGTAAAAAGTATGGGAATTTAGATAACATTTCCTCCCGTGGAAAAGTTGAATAATTCTCAAAAATTTACATCCTATGGTAACTTTTGGAAACATGTTAATGGTGATTAAATTTTTTTTTAATGCCAACTTCTATCTTTAATAATCGAATCTTCCTTTAAAAACATAATTTCGTAGCGAAGAGATTTTTCTATTATTATAAAAAAAATTGACATGATTTTACTCTTCATTCCCTACATTTTATTTTTAAAAAACCGAAATTCGACCTGCAATATATTGAGTTATCCAAGCGGTATGTTTTTCCGTAACCATCTTACGTGAGGCAGGAATATTACGCGAGAAAATAAAAAAGCTGAAAACAGCACATTAATGAAATAAGTTTTCACTCAGCGCGCATTTCGAGTTGGCGATGGAAAAATCGATCGATCCACGTTGCCCCGCTTTTTATTATGACAGCTATGCGCGCGTTTGTCTCCTGCTTGCTTCAAGCAGCAATCTCGACAGCCGACTGTCTTTTGACGTATCTAACGAAGTCCGCTCATTGAAGTTTAGCGCTCTTTCGAGCGTCGAGACGCTGTCCTGTTTCCGCTAACGCCGACCTCTCATTAGGATCTATTTTCAATCGCTTATAACTTTTGAATTACTGAACGGATTTCGTTCTTCCTGGTCGCATTTTACTCGGGGGATCAGCCCGAGTCGTGTGGTACCAACCGTGTTCCTCGGTTAAGTTATACCCTGTATTGCTACACAATTAGTCTTCATCGCTATCCTTGTTGATCATGGCATTGACCTCTTCAACATCGAAGAGTTCTGTTTTCTATTTTCCAGCACGAATTAATTAAGAACGAAAAGAATGATTTATTTAAGGATTCCCAATGAAAAATGAGAATTTTTGTCGCTTTTTCAAAATTTAATATGTTGCAGGTCGAATGTTGGGATTTTTTTAAATGTAGGGAATGAACAGTAAAATCATGTCAATTTTTGTCATAATAATAGATTTTTTTTCCATTGTGCATTTCCCCCCGTCTCGAGGCTTTCGCCTATTACAGGGTCGGCCCGGGTCAGTAGCCAGTCTTTCGGGGTCGCTGACTACGAATATAAAGTCAAAACTCAGCAAAACAAAATAGCGGATCCAATATTGCGGGAAATTTCGTCAAAAACGTCATCAATTCGGGTGAAAGTCTGTACTCCGGGGTTTTCGGGGTCGCTGACTACAAATATGAAGTCGAAATTTGGCAAAACAAAATGGCGGATCCAATATGGCGGGAAATTTCGTCAAAAACGTATTTAATTCGGGTGACATTTGAAGACTTGAAGATTTGGGAAGAAGAGGATTGGAATACAGTCATTATAATCATTATTACAATGTCAATGAACATTCATAATATATTTCTTTCATTTTTTTATTTCTAATCGATATAATTTTAGCTGTTTTTACAATTAATTACTGTCCTGTGAACTGTCATCATCGTCATATGTATCGCACGTATCATCAGAAAAAATCTGCCTTGATTCTGGAACTAAAGGTGGAATCAATAGTTCAACCGCGTATGGGGATAACGATCTTAGTTTCTTCGAAGGAAGTTTTCGCAAACTGGATATTACTGGATCTGACGTTACTAAACATCTGCAAAAAATGTCTTCCATGTTTTTGATGCGGTTACATTTTCGTGAAAAATCTTCTCGGAATCTTTTAATGTACTTATTGCATGATTCCTGAGCTTCTCCAGACATTTGTCCGATAGGAAGTAATGAATCTATCATTGTCAACACAAGTTTGAAATTGATGTTAATTTTTTTGCCGCCAATAACAGTTTCAAAGAGCACGAGGTTTCTCTCTTGCGCTTGGATACAATCAACTTCTGCCCTAGTTGCTTCGGCAGTTTCATGAAAGAATTCAATTTTAATTGGGCGATAAAATCTTGGTGACGAAGGACGAGGATTTTTCCAAATAATCACGTGTGGATTGACTTTATCAAAGATTTGCAAGGGAACAAGTGAAATGGAGAAAATGTTGGCATCCGATTTATTGCCATCTCTATCGTTGAATTTTTGTTTATAAGTACTTTGACCAGGAGTTCCATCGCATCCCTACTTGCATATCAATTCTGAATAACCAACTTTGTTTTCAGGAAGACTTCCAATAACGTCCGATTGTACCGTTAATATTCTTTCAGCTGTATGATTTAGCAATGCTTGAAGTCCAACTGTGGCTCCACTTTCAGTTACAGAAATTTCTGACTTTGCAGGGTAACACTTTTTTTTAGAATCCAATACACATTTATAAGGCGGGTATAATTTACAATTTTTTTTCAAGCTTACAGAACGTAGTAATTGGTATTGACTTTTAGTCATTTTACCTTCTACCACAAGTGATAATGCTTCGTTGCCTGACAGTACATCTTCTGTAACGCGTTCCATAGACTTACGGTACTGTGATGCTTTTGATAGACTGCCTTCTGTGACATCCCCAATTACCTTTGAAGCTTGTAAATTTCCAGAAGCCCGGAGACCCATTTGTGTAGCGTAGGCCAATTCGTGGACGGTATGTTCTTTTCGAACCTTTTCCGTTTTCCTACATTTTGACCGATCACTTAAATCGCCCCAGCTTGTGGAAGGACGCCCCATTGTGCTTTCCGTAGAAGGATGCCCCATTGTGTTTTCCGTAGAAGGACGCTTCATTGTGTTTTCCGTGAATGTCTTCAAGGGTTCCTTTTCAATCGTGAAAGACACAGGAACGTTGAGCCACTCATCGAATTTATTGAAGAATTTGGTTTCGTCCCTCCTCGCTTCTTGCCACCTCTTTTTGAAATTCGATACCAATCTACCCATTGCATCTTTTAAATTTTTCGACAAAATGTATGGATGCTTCAATTGTTTCGACACCTCCATTTCACCAATGTCAGTGACAATGTTGATATTTCCTTTTAATACCGATTTCACAAGTATTATATTTCCTTTCTCGTGAAAGAAATTTTGTCGGTATTATCCAGAGGATCTGTAGGAAATGCAAAATAACATTAATAGAAGAATTATCTTTATCAATTTCCTATGAACAATATTTCAGACGCGAAAGTCACAAAAAACTGCAGAAAGCATTTTTGCCTCCACTATCGAATTTTTAGTGCGACAAAATTTCGACTAGTGTAGCACACTTTTGAGTAAGAGTGTATATTCAAAAAACGAGGATAAAAAATTTCATAAACTACTACAATTATATCTTCTACCGTGGGGAATATATGTGCCAAGTTTTAAATTTTTATATGAGTATTGACTAAGTCGAAAAAATGTTCAAATTGTTGAACGTGTAAAATACACGTATATGCCATTCAAAACTTTTACTGCCGGGGGGGCATAAAAATTACACTCAAAACCGAAGGAGCAGCTACGAGCAGCTTATTTTTGGATATGTTTTGAAGAAATGTCCAAGTAACAATTTCCATTTAGTTTACGAGCGGGGGTCGATAGGGGTTTTGACTTATTGCTTTTCCTAACACGACTTTTCAGAACATAACCAAGAAAAATACTACTACTTTCATTAATGACTTACAATTTCATACATCGTTAACGATAATTTTGAGCAACACACTCAAATTGTACTTACTTTCTGGAGAAGAATCCATTTTGTAAAATCCAAATCCGTTAACTTTTCACTCTTCCAGACGCGTCGAAACTTTCGTCTTATTTCTCCGCGCGACGAGCAAACAATGCGGTCGGCTCGACGCTCACGAATAAAATGGATTACTGAGCTAGGTATGGACGCTTCCCTTTTCTTAACGGTCATAATACATACTAGAGGTACCACTACAACTATTCCAACCATTGAAAGTCCCTAGAAAAAATATTTTTTTTTCGACTTTTGGCCAGTTTTGGTGATTTGGGACCACTGTGACCTGTACGAGTACTTGTGTATGCCACATATATATATCTGGAGCTTGTCACGCCCATATTTTTATTTCTCGACGAAACTACGGCACAGGGAATCGAACCCAGGACCTCTCGATGCTCTGGTTCAGAGGCGAGCACGCTAGCCACTACACCAGAGTACCGGTTGTGTCATAATAATAGAAAAATCGCTTATCGACAAAATAATGTTTTCAAATAAAGATTCGATGATTTAAAAAAAAGTGTAACATAAAAGAAAATAATTTTTTTTCCCATTAACATTGACATGTTGTAATTTTTCAGAATTTTTAAAAGATTTTTCTGATTTCTCTTAGTATATAAAAAATGCAGCAATTGAAAAAACACTTTTTTCGCAGAAAGACCCCTCGGCATTGATATAGAAAGCTGTAATTGTGCACAAAATTGTTTTTTTAACTTAGTAACTTTGGAAAAAATCGGCACCCCAAAATTCGATTGGGGCCGATTAACCATTCCCAGCCAGCTAAACCGTTTCTCATTTTTCATTCGAAATCTATAAATAAATCATGCTTTCGGTTTAATGGATTCACTGAGAGCAAAAATTACTAGAACCAATGAAATAAAGTTTTGAAGGCAAAGAATCATTTTTTTCATTATTTGCCAAAACATATTAGATTGGTTCCCTTATATATTCACTTGGTTTATTTTTTTCAATTCAAGTCCATAAATTTCTGTTTGAAGAAACGAATATACTTGAATTTAACAATACATTATCAATGTCACGGTATCATACACGGAACCACCCATATCCCTGCATTCCATTCTCACGCCATCCATCCACACATCATCTTCCTTATCACTTCACTCTCACGCTCAGGTCTTACGCCTTAGCATTTTCCCAATCTCCTTTATTCGAAATCTCTAACTGTCCTTGGTCCCACGGGCACTATTTTGCCGGCTCGTGGCCTCCCTCCACTCGCCTGGACCCCTACTTCACCCCACTTCCAACTTCACCCTTTCACTCTCTCCTAATCCCAAATCAGTTCATCTCCAACATCTCAACGAGCAAGATCAGCTCCTATTAACATCTTATCTATCATTATAACTCCGTGCACTCTCTCCTTCATATTCAACTCAACTTTTACTTCAATAATAAACATTCGACACTTACCAATCATCGAACCAATTCCGATTATTTATTATAAACCCGCCGAGCCGTCACAATCAATTATAGGTAGTATGTTGTTTGAATCAGGAACACATTTTATAATTCATTCAAAACATGCATGTCTCTTAATACAGGAAGCACTGTGAAAAAAAATTTGTTGAATCAATAAATTAATTAGCCCAATCTACAGGAAAAATTATTGATTCAATGAAATGCGTGTTTATTAATTGTTGCTAAACATTTTATAAAAAATATATAGCCCTTGCCAAATAATTTAATATGCATAGTGTAGTGACCACAAAAAGAGATAAATAGAAAAAAAAATCTGCGCCAATTCTCCGATCTAATTTCTCTGTCCGACCGAGATTCGAACCCTCGAACCTATCTACCATCATACCTATCCTACGTCACTACCTAACACGCTACCTATCACTGTATCGACTACTACTATGCACTTGAAAAAAGTTAGGAGTTATGAAGATTCGAATATAAGAAAACATTTGAAAAACCAGTTTTTTAATTTTAAAAAAATTTATGCATTAAAGTATACTATAGAAATTATAGTTCTTCGCTTGAAGGAAATAAAAATGTAATCATTCCGAACAAATATTCTATTGGAATAAAATAATGTGTTATTTATTTTACTATAGCTTCTTTTCAAATAATCACGATCAATTTTACATCTAATGAATATTGAAAATACTATAGAAATATTTTTAGAAGTAAAATAATGATGAATTTATTGCAAAGAAATGATTTTGTTCGAAAAAAAATAATTTCGTATTGAAGTCATTTTTTAAATCCAAATAATCTCATGTTTATGATGCCCATAAATGATTTTCTTAAAAAAAAAATAATTTCCCATTGAAGTCGTTTTTTAGATTCAAATAATCTGATGTTTATGATGTGATAAATGTAATTAATGTAATTTGTACAAATTCAATCTAATCTATTTAAATAAAAATATTTTTTGGAGTACAATAATAATGACTTTATTGCAAGAACTTGCAAGAAAATAATTTTTTAGAAAAAAAAAATTCGTATTGAATTCGTTTTTTAGATCCCAATAATCTCATGTTTATGATGCGATCAATGTAATTAATCGAATGAATACAAATTAAATCAAATCTATCCACGCATTTAATTGTTACTACTGTTGTATCGGAAAGTCGGTAGAATATCCGATACGGTATATTTATAGGGATGTTTGCCAATTAGGAGTAAAAACTCGTGTTAGGAGTAACAAGTAAATAACAATTTATTGAAATTAACAATGTATGGATATAATTCGGGACCGAACCGCTCTGTTCGACCCGTCAATCAAGACTGTCCTCTTCTTCGATTAAAAGATACTAGTTTTGAAATTAATGTCGTTGCAATTTCCATTTCTGTGACCATATATGGTCACACTTGCCTGTCGCCTGTTCGTCAGCGATTTTGAGTACTTGCGAAAGCGAGCGATCTTCTTCATATTTCTCGGTTCATTGCTCCTCTTTCGAAATACCGACTTTCGTATGTTTCGCAATCTATTCCTTATAATTATAAATACCTTATTCGGTTCAATGTCCGAATATCGTTGTACCTTCTATTATACTGGGTACAACATCCCTCCCCCCTAGGAAAAGGAATTCGCAGGATTTCTTTATTTATGGTTTCACCCTTAACTATGTTACATATTGAACCCATATTATTGTATTGCTTTTTTGATGAATCTTGTACTATTCCGTTATACCGAGCTGGTGTTCGGTTCATTTCGCTTGAAGGTGACTCTCACCTATTTGAATGATATTTTACGTTTTCTCAATTTCGGTGCGGTTTCTTGAATCTCTACCACTTCGGCTGGTTGCGCTTGCACCAGTGTTGGCTGAGCACGTGATTTTTTCAAGAATTTATACAATGCAAATATAATTATCACCACTATTGCTATCGTGCTTAATGAGTATGTCCCTATGGTGTGTGGGTAGTACGGGTCACTTTTTGTTTTTTCGTCTAGATCTTTTTGAATTGTACGCAATCGTACTACCAAAGTGTTCAGTTCCTTCACGTCGCTTATAACACTATGTAGTTTTATTTTATTCGTTTCGCTTGCCACTTTAGGTATAATTTCTTTTATCTCTCCTAAAAAGGTTAGGTTATATGAAGGTAAATATGTCTCGTACACTTGCTGTGTAAATTTTTGTACTGTTTCTATCCTAAAATGTGTAGCGGTCACAACGCATTTCCCTGTCAAAGCCAGTGTTCCTGATCTTCGGCATCCATATTTCCAGTCAGTGATTTTATCACGGTGCCGATTCCGTTGATTAGTCCTCGGCGTTGTCTGTTCGTCTTTTGCCCAGTGATGTCGTCGATTATTTGCATTCCTTTGCTGATTTTTTTTCTAGTCGCATTATTGCGCTCTCCAAAATATTACAGAGCACATCAGATGTAGCCTGTTTTTTGCACGTTTTTTGTAATTCGTTTAGTGCCAGCGTTATCTGTTTCTTCTGAGTCCTGATGGGGTGCAAGTCTATGTTGACCACCAAATTCCATTTGTCGTGATAAACTCTAATATCGTGCCGAATTCTTCGAAGAAAATTCCTGGTGATGTGTCGAAGGTTTGTATTTTCCACTGTGTCGCGTTGTCTTCCGTTGCCGAGGTTCCGATCAGCGCCATCGTCCTGTAATGGGATGTGTCTTTTACAATTTTATTCCCTCTTCTTCCTTTTTTTTGTATATGTGCGTTTTTTTTTCTTTCGTGTGAGAAATTTTTTTTTTCGGAACTAGTGTTCAATGAAATGTTTAAGCCGGTTCACGTGTACGCGTGTGAATTTTCGACCTTTTTTATTGTGCAATTTACTTCGGAATTCACCTCCGTTACCATGTGTAACGGAGCCTCCGGTAGCCTAACGGTACTTCCGTTACCGGTCCATTTTGGCGTTAATTTTGCAGACCGACCGCGCCGTACTGTTTCATCGTATAACAGCACACGATCTCTGACTTCGAATTTCAGCTGCTTTGATTTTCTATCGTATATTGCCTCGGAAGCTTTCTTTGCATTCGTCAAATTTTTTCTTGCTGTTTTCCACGTTGCTCTTAATCTTTCGCGTAATTCTTGGGCATAATCGTCGTATGTATAGGTCATACGAGGTTCTTATTTTAGCGCCGTCGGTAGTTCTGCCTTGTTCCCGTATACAAGTTTGTGTGGCGTATACCCTGTGGCTGTATGCGGTGTCGTATTATATGTAAACATCGCGTACGGCAGCCACGTGTCCCAATTTTCTTGATCTTCATCCGAATAGTTTTTTAGATATTCTGCGAGCGTTCGATGAGACCTTTCCAAAGCTCCGTTGGATTCTGGGTGGTATGCCGTAGTTTGAATATTTTTTATTTTTAGCAGCTTGCATGCAGCTTTAAAGGTTTCGCTGAAAAAGTTCGTTCCTTTGTCGGACAATAAGATCTCGGGGGCTCCGTATTGGCATATTATCTGTGTCACGAAAGCTTTTGCTACTTCGTTCGCCTCTTGGTTCGGCAATGGCACCGCGACGCTATATTTTGTGAGCGCATCCTGGAAGGTGAGAATATAGCGGTTACCGCCGGACGTAACGGTCAACGGTCCGACGATGTCGGACAGCGCATTTTTGAAAAGCTCGGCTTGGTGTATCGGTAATGATCATTGGTGCTTTTCCTCTCCGTTTTGCCTTATTCTTTTGGCATTGTTCGCATTTTTAAATATAATTTTCGATGTCTTCGCGCATTCCAGGCCAATTGTATTTGAGTTTGATGCGACGCAGCGTCACGTCATCCCTTGGTGTCCACCTAAGGGTGCGTCATGATATTCGCTCAATATATTTCGACGAGTATTTTCCTCGGGGCATATTACGCCTATGCTGCAACTATCTTCGTCACTCTCGCTGCTACTCGAGTGTTGCTGTTGCTCGGGAGCATGCACACGTTCCTCCCGCGCCGAGCGTCCCGGGCGGGCCCCCTCTGGCTTGCCCGCGTTGTCGAAGGCCCCTGGCCGTTCGCCCGTGGTCGAAGGCGCATTACCGTCATCTTCGCTCTCTCTCTCTTATCGCTGCTCCGCTTTGTGTGGCTGTTCGTAGGTCTTCCGCGATGGCCACTGTCTTCTGTGCGCTCGTTCTTATTTTTTCTCTTTCTCTCCTGTGCTCGGGTTGTTACATACACTCTACTTAAAGCGTCAGCGTTTGTATTAATTTGTCCAGCCTTATATTTGACTTCGAATTCGTATTCAGCCAATTTTAATCTCCATCGCATTAGTCTGGAGCCTCGATCTTTTACGCTAAACAACCAAGTTAAGGGTTTGTGATCTATGACGACTTTAAATTTTGTGCCATAAATGTACGGACGAAATTGTGAAATAGCCCATACGATCGCGAGTAATTCTTTTTCGGTGGTCGTGTAATTTTGCTCGGCTTTGTTGAGCGTTCTGCTTGCGTAGCAAATTGGCAAGTCCTGACCGACCTCACCCTGCGATAATATAGCTCCTATTGCCCTGTCTGAAGCATCCGTAGTAACCACGAACGGTTTTTCGAAGTCTGGATATTGTAGTAGTGGGGCTGTGGTTAGTGTATTCTTGAGCTTTTCAAAAGCTTCTTCTTGTCTCGCTGTCCGCTCAAAAATTTCCCCTTTCTTCGTCAATTCGGTCATTGGTTTAGCCATTTTCGCGAAATCTTTTATAAATTTTCTGTAGTACCCCGCGAGACCAAGGAAGGATTGTACACCCTTCACGTTTTTCGGTCTCGGAAATGTTTTCACGGTCACGATTTTTCCGGGATCTGGTTTTACCCCCTCTCCCGAGATAACGTGTCCCAGGTATTGCGTTTACTTCCGCAGGAAACGGAATTTTCGCGGTTGCAGTGCCAGTTTGGCTTCTTTAAGGCGTCGAAATACCTCCTCGAGCCTTTCGTTATGTTCTTTTAATGTTCCTCCGTAAATAACGATGTCATCTAGGTATACGTAGCAGCGCATTCCTTGTATGCCTGCGAGAACTGAATTTATCAATCACTGGACCGTTGGTGGTGCGTTCTTCAATCCAAAAGGCATTCGATTATATTCGAAGTGTCCCTGGGGAGTTGAGAATGCTGTTTTTTCTCGGTCTCTCTCTGCCATCGGGATTTGGTGAAATCCCGACGCGAGGTCGAGCGTCGAGAAATATTTTGCTTTCCCCAACTGGTCCAATATTCCTGTTATATTGGGCAGTGGGTATGAATCTCCGACTATGGCTTCGTTGAGCTTTCGGAAATCTCCCACGACTCTCATGCGCGGCTTTCCTGATTCATCTGGTTTTTCCGCTACGAACAACAAGGGTGCGTTCCATTGGCTCTTGCTTGGTCTAATTATCCCATCTTCGAGCATTTCTTCCGTTTGTCGTTCTAATTCCTTATTATGGATTTCGGGTAAACGATAAGGGTTGATCTTGATTGGCCTTATCCCCTCTTTTAGCGCGATCTCATGTTCGGCCATGTTCGTGCATTGCAGATGATCCCCTTCGAGATGAAAAATACGTTCGTATTTTTCACAGACCTCAAGCAATTCTTTTTGCTCCTGCTCATTCAGATGTTCCGTTTTAATTTCTTGGCGCAGCCTCTCTAATCGGGTCGTTCCGTCACCCGTTTCGAATGCGCATATGACGGTTTCTCTATGGTTTTTAGGCATTTCTGTGAGGGATAGCGGTTCTTTTAAAACCATCGGCCGCTGAACCTCTACCTCTTTTTCCGTTGTACTTATTATGCTGATTACGCAGCTATTCCCTGACGACGGGGTGACACATGAGCCGATTATTACGCCTTCAGTGATCTCGACTCGTTCGACCAATCCGACGAATTTGCTGGCTGTTTTTGCCCGCACGATATTCTCGCTTCTTGGAGGAAGTTTCAATTTGTTCGTGCCATCTGTGAGGGGTAGACTGTCCCCATATATTTTTATAATTCGTCCTCCTAAGATGTCCACGTTATGTTTTCTCATGAAATCCATTCCAACGAGCCCGTCAGTCTCCATTGCCACATCATCGCTAATGACATAAAACCCGTGCGTAACTGGAACCTTGCGGGTCATAAGGGTCACATCTGCCTTGCACAGTGCCCTTATTATAGAACCTCCGACTCCCTTGAGATCGAGAGTTTCTTCACTGATCGCGGTATCGGCCCTCAGCGAGCCCTTTTTCATTACGCTGCATTGCGCCCCTGTATCTGCTTTAAGGGTCAGCGTACCTGTTTCTGCCTGTTGGGCGGCGATGTGGAAATCGCTCGCCGCATCGAGTGCCGTCGGAGTGCTGACGTTGCCCATTGAAATCGTCGCGCTCACGGCTACGTTAATTTTACCCGGTCTGGCATCGAGATCGGCTATCGTGAGTGTGCTTAATCCGAGCATACCCAAAGTTTTTTGACTATCGGTCGTCTGTTGTTCATTCGATTCGGGTGGCTTGTGGTTTTTCAACGTGCTTATTTCAATCAATGCCCCGAATGATAGAACCAAGTTCATTTGCGGAATTTTGTTCCAGGAAGGAATTTCCACTTTTTACCTGCTATTTCGTTTTTTTCATGTTTTCAGCGAATTATCAAACGCAGAAGCACTATGCTCAGTTTAAAGCTACAGCCTTGGCTTTTTTTTCAAAGTAACTGCATCGGTATTTTTTAATAAGAACTTTGGCTGATGACGATCCACCAGGATCCTTCAAAGATGCGATTTTATACTCATGTTAACAGAAAACAGGTAATTTTCATATTTTTCAAATGCAATTTGAGACAAATCGGAGCGCCCTGGCTTCATTGCTAGATCTTGGTTGATTTTTTTTCAACGTGCATGTTTTAATCGATGCCCTGAACGCTACAACCAAGTTGATTTTCAGAATTTCGTTCAAGGAAGGAATTTCCACTTTTTACCCGATACTATTTCGATTTTTCCATGTTTTCAGCGAATCTGTAAACGCAGGAGCCTTATGCATAGTTTTAAGCTACAGCCTTAGCTATTTTTTTTAAAGTAACTGCATCAGTGTTTTTTATCAAAAATTTTGGCCAATGACGATCCACGAGGATCGTTCGAAGATACGATTTTATACTTATGTCAACAGAAAACAGCTAATATTCAGATTTTTCCAATGCAATTTGAGACAAATCGGAGCGCTCTGGCTTCATTGCTCGATCGTGGGTAAATTTTTTTCAACGTACTTATTTCAATTGATGCCCCGAATGATAGAACCAAGTTAATTTGCGGAATTTTGTTCCAGGATGGGATTTTCACTTTTCACCTGCTATTTCGTTTTTTTCATGTTTTCAGCGAAGTATTGAATCAAGCGGCACTATGCCTACTTTGAAGCTACAGTCTTGGCTATTTTTTTCATCTTTACTGCATCGGTGCTTTTCTATAATTACTTTGGCCAATGACGGTCCACGAGGATCTTTTAAAGATAGGATTTTATACTCATGTCAACAGAAAACAGCGAATTTTCAGATTTTTCCAATGCAATTTGAGACGAATCGGAGCACTGTGGACTCATTGCTAGATCTTGGCTAATTTTTTTTTCAACGTGCATGTTTTAATCGATGCCCCAAGGATAGAACCAAGTTAATTTTCGGAATTTTGTTCCAGGAAGAAATTTCCACTTTTTACTTGCTATTATAACTTTTTCACGTTTTCAGCGAATTTTCGAACGGAGTGGCACTATGCCTAGTTAGAAGCTACAGTCTTGGCTATTTTTTTCAGAGTAACTACATCGGTGTTTCTTAAGAACAACTTTGGCCAATGACGATCCACCAGGATCCTTCAAAGATACGATTTCGTACTTATGTTTACAGAAAGCAGCTAATTTTTATATTTTTCCAATGCAATTTGAGACAAATCGGAGCGCTCTGGCTTCATTGCTAAATCTTGGCTAATTTTTTTATGTTTTCAGCGAATTATCAAACGCAGTGGCACTATGCCTAGTTTAAAGCTACAGCCTTGGCTATTTTTTTCAAAGTAACTGCATCGGTGATTTTTAATAACAACTTTGGCTAATGACGATCCACCAGGATCCTTCAAAGATGCGATTTCATACTCATGTTAACAGAAAACAGATAATTTTCATATTTTTCAAATGCAATTTGAGACAAATCAGAGTGCCCTGGCTTTATTGCTAGATCTTGGCTAATTTTTTTTAACGTGCTTATTTCAATCGATGCCCCAAATGTTAGAACTAAGTTAATTTGCGGAATTTCGTTCCAGGAAGGAATTTCCACTTTTTACCTGCTATTTCGTTTTTTTCATGTTTTCAGCGAATTATTAAACGCAGTAGCACTATGCCTAGTTTCAAGCTACAGTCTTGGCTATTTTTTTCAACGAACTGCATCGGTGTTTTTTAATAACCACTTTGGCCAATGACGATTCACCGGAATCCTTAAAAGATACGATTTTATACTCATGTTAACAGAAAAAAGCTAATTTTTATATTTTTCCACTGCAATTTGAGACGAATTGGTGCGCTCTGGCTTCATTGCTAGATCTTGGTAAATTTTCATTCAACGTGCATGTTTCAATCGATGCCCTGAATGCTACAACCAAGTTAATTTTTGGAATTTCGTTTAAGGAAGGAATTTCCACTTTTTACCTGATGCTATTTCGATTTTTCCATGTTTTCAGCGAATTTTCAAATGGAGTGGCACTAGGCCCAGTTAGAAGCTACAGTCTTGGCTATTTTTTCAGAGTAACCGCATCGGTGTTTTTTAATAACAACTTCGACCAATGACGATCTACCAGGATCCTTTAAAGATACGATTTTATACTCATGTTAACAGAAAACAGCTAATTTTCCCATTTTTCCAATGCAATTCGAGACTAATCGAAGCGCTCTGGCTTCATTGCTAGATCTAGGTTAATTTTTTTCCAACGTGCATGTTTTAATCGATGCCCCGAACGCTACAACCAAGTTAATTCTCGGAATTTTGTTTAAGGAAGGAATTTCTTTTTTTTACTTGATGCTATTTCGATTTTTCCATGTTTTCAGCGAATTTTCAAACGCAGTGGCACTATGCATAGTTTTAAGCTACAGCCTTAGCTATTTTTTTCAAAGCAACTGCATCAGTGTTTTTTATTAAAAACGTTGGCCAATGACGATCCACGCGGATCCTTTGTTACGTCAGAAATGGGAGTTTTCGCGAACTATTAATAGTTTTCGACGTACGACGTGCTGAATTTGATTGAGACTCTCTAGTCATGGAAATAATTTTCAGTACTACTCCTGGAATCAATCTCGAACACGTCTGCCCCTGTTTCTGAGTCTAACCTTTTGGAAAATTACTCGGGAAATGGGCTTGGAATCACTGTTTAATTTTCTATTGCGTAAAATATCTACTGAGATTTGAACTCGGGGTTTCGATATAATTCACTATTCGTTTTACCCCGAGGATCACTGTCGTTACTTTTATTGAACACAGGGGTGATTGGAGGAAGATCAATCAGAATTAGTTTGTAAATAGTTACCGGATGTTCAATGATTTCAGTGGAAATAATTTTGGGTTTTGGAGTCTCTCTAGTTATTTCTGTTTCTGCAGGCAATGCCCGTACTCCGTGATAATTTGATTCAGATCTTTGAACAGGGCTTAACTTGTTTGGCCACGGATTCGAATATATCGCGTCGAGTTTACGTAATTGATACCTTCGTCCGGCTCTGCGTGTTCTTTTCTTTTTGCGCGGTACTGGGGGGTTGACTCTCATGGAATTTAAGGGAAGAGTATCCAGGGTGAATTTCCGGATGAGCGTGCAACCTGACGCAACTCTAGTCCCAACCAGATCTCCGCCGAGGAAAAAGAAGGAATACGAATATTTGGTGAGCCTGCAACCTGACGCAACCCTTGTCCCAACCAAATTTCGCACAAGGATAGGTTAACGAATACTTGGTGAGCGTGCAACCTGACGCAACTCTTGTCCCAACCAAGTTTCGCACGGATGGGAGGACTACGAAAGCTTGGTGAGCGTGCAACCTGACGCAACTCTCGTCCCAACCAAGTTTTCGCACGGGGGGAGAAAATAAGTAAAGAACACGAATCCTCGGATGAAGACATAAATTTACACAACCGTACTGAGTCTTGAGATCGAATGTGTTAAACGAATAATAGAGAGAGGGAGGGAAACGAATAATAGAGAGGGAGGGTTTTTACGTTGAATTTAATCGTTGGGGAAGAGAAATTTCTTGGATTGAACTTGTTTAATTGTTTAAACCTTTAATGAAATACCGAAAAGGGAAAACTTAATTAAACTTCATTCTGTGACTATTGATGAGTCACTGGTTCGCGAGAGTCTCAAAATTGATCAATTTGTTATCTAACCCTTCCCTGAATTTTATATTTTCTCTCCTTTGTCGCGAATCTCCAATTCTCGAATGACACGATTTCAGCAATGGAAAGGGGAGAGGGGTCGAAAGGCCTTTGTTAAACTTCACGCGGATGAATTTCCCTCCTTCAAATTATCTCAAAGAAATGGTTTAATTAAAGTTTTATGAAACTTGACTCAGCAATGCCGCAGGAACAATCAAGATTCAAGATTCACTTGGATAATGTTGAAACTTCTTTTTTTAAATTATTTTAATGAAATTGTTTTAAATAAAGCCTTTTATGGACAATTAAATCACCAACGCCGCAGGGGTGATATGAATTTAAGATCACTTGGATAGAGATTGGATTTTTCCTCCAAAAATAATCAACTAACCGGTTTTTAATTGTATTTAATCGATTAATTCCGTCCGAATTTATGATATTCACTGTGTTCAATTTTTCCTGAACTATTCCTCACAATTTCACAAGAGGAAGATGAGGTTGTAATAAAACTTCACTTACTGGCTGAGACGTTCTCCAAACGAAAAGGGTGACAGCATTTGTAGACGCACCGGCGACTCAGACGGAAACGGTGAAGTTGAATCGGTAGTAGATCAAGGGCGTGGCAGGTTGGCGATGAAGTCAAAGAATTTGTCGATGCACAGAGTTTAATTTTCGAGATCCAAAATTTTATTCAAAATTATTGTAAAAAAAGAAAGAAATGGTTTACAAAAACTTAGTCTCAAATTTCGCAAACTATTTAACAATAACCGCGATGTATACGTTATCCAATATTTCGTGGATTGCGGATGTCAAAGTAAAATAAACGAAAATTACTAAACAGAAAATAATAGTTAGACAAAGTAAAATGAAGTAGAATAAAACGAGGTCCAACGTCTCCTCCGACATTCAAAGGCCAATTCAAAATTCCGAGAATTCGAAATAGAAGCAATTTCAATTCGACTCAGAATTCAAGATTTGAAATTCTGAACCGGAAAAACTATCTTCTTTCGAAAATCGAGTGAAATTCTAAGTCCAAAAACGAATTGATTTGGAAAATTCCAGAATCAAGAACGTCTTTGTCGAAAAATTTCGCAAGTTTAGCCCAAGAATGGATTCGATGAGTACGATGGGTTTCGTAGTTTCCACGTCGGAAAAAGTCGAAGAAGTCTCCCGAGAGCCCTTTTCCCGGCCTTTATATACCTGTGATCGAGGCTAACCCGTTCGATAAAAGTGGGGATTGATGATAAAGACAGAGGATGCATTTTTCTGACGCAATGCATTTTCCTTTTGTATCTCGTGAGCTTCCCTTTGAAAATTTGGGTCATAGCGAGGGCGCCAGCGTAGATCACAGGGTGGGTATTGCGGCGCGCGTGGCTGTACCGCGGCACGTGTACCCCCACACATGCACACGCTTATGCCACACGCTTCCTATATTCCTATTCCGTATATAATATTACTTTCTTATGAACAGTAGTAATTCTAATATTATAGGTGTTTTTTCTTGATTATTTTATCTTGGATAAAGTTCTTATATTTTCTCTTATAGTTATCGTATTGCGCAATTGTTAAAATTACTTTTCTTTCTTATATGCTATCGTTCGTTTAATTATTAATAAATATAAAATTGTTGTTTTTGAATTGAACGTCGGAACAGTAAATTAAATATTTTATGTGATATTTTTGCGGATTAAAATTACAATCTGAATTGTTATAAATAATTTTGTTCGTGATTTTTTCTGTGGATTTTGAATTGTTAATGTTCAAAAAATTTATGATTAAGATTAGTCCTGCGTTTGAAACTTCGTTTTTTTTCTTAGTTTTCATACTTTTATAATTTTTTTCCTTTGGGGTGTGGTCGCATAGGCTTCTTGTATGAGTCCACGAGAAAAAGGGGAGGTAGGGAGCTACGGCGCATGACTAGAAAAACTCAACTCTTATTCGCGTCCTTTTTTCCTACGAGAGAGAGACGGGGGATTTATTGGGTAGATAAAAAGGGTAAGGCTAGGATAGAGGGTGAAGAGTGGGGAGGCATTCGAACGGTCTCCGGGTAGCGATGAGAGCCGAGCTCCTCGCCTTGCCGCGCAACCTCCGTGGATCGTCGAAAGAGGGGAGGGGATTATGTAAATAAGCTTTGCCTCTGTTCGTGGACTTCGGGGCGTTTTGCTTAACCTCTTTCTTCTAGATTTTAACATGGTAAAATAATACACTCAGTCAAAAAATTAAAGGAACAGCAAAATTTTCGAGATTTTTCAGCGATTTTCCAAAGGCTGTAACTTTGTTAATTTTGATCGTAAAAAATTTTCAAAAAAAGCATTTTGAAGCTTGAATATTCTACTTTCGGAATCTTAAGTCAAAATTTTTTATGGGTATCACACTCGACGCAATCCAAAGAAATATCACGGTAAAAGTTTTCTCGAAATTTTTGCTTTTTTCAAAACAGCCGATGGGCTCCAAAACATTTTCCGAACTTAACCAATCTATGGATCGTTTAGCTGAATTCATTGGCTTCAATTTGCTTTTTTTTATTTTTGTTCTACGACGATTTTTCGCTGAGATATCGGCGATTGAACAAAAAATCGTTATTTTTTTTAAATCTTCGATATCTCTGGAACTAGTGATCGTACAGCGAGTAAACAGTAGGTTTTGGAAATTCAAATCTACCCTCTATAAGTGCCTGTTATTGTCATAAACAAAAAAATTATTTTCATGCTTAATTTTGACTTGAAAAAGTCCGAAAAATTAGCTTTTTTTCTTGTTTTAGGCAATCTACTATAACTTTGCAGATATTGCAAAAAATACCAATGTTTTAAGATTCTTTTTTAGCTCAATACATACCTAAAAACCATGCTAATTTTAAAAACAATCGGTCGAACCGTTTTTTGTGACCGAGTCATCAAACTTTTAGAAAAATTGAAGGAACACGTTTATTGATCCTTAATGACCAATTAATGTTGTTGAAAATTTTTGAAAAAAGTTTTCTTTTTTTCCCCTTTAAATTTGCATTTAATGAGCGGGGAAAGCTAGAAAAAATCCAAATTTCGAAATTTAATTTTTTTTCGAAATTTCGAATTTTGTTTTTTTCATTTTGAAAAAAAAAATTATATTGGCATTTTTTTCAGAGTTTTGCATTCAATATTTAATAAATATCGAAATAAAATTGAAAAAAAATGCTAATTAGTTTTTTTGTATTCAAATTTAAGAAATGAAAAAAAAAAAAATTTTGAAAAAAAAAAAATTTTTTTCCGAAATGTGGATTTTTTTTTAGTTTTCACGCTCATTAAATACAAATTTAAGAGAAAAAAGAAAAACTTCTTAATTTATTTTTTACACCATTAATTAATTGGTCATCATGGATCAATAAACGTGTTCCTTCAATTTTTCTAAAAGTTTGATGACTCGGTCATAAAAAACGTTTCGACCAATTGTTTTGAAAATTGGCATGGTTTTTAGGTATGTATTGAGCTAGAAAAGGACCTTAAAACATTGGTATTTTCGCAATATCTGCAAAGTTATGGTAGATTTTCTAAAAAAAGAAAAAAAGCCAATTTTTTTAACTTTTTCAAGTCGAAATTAAGCATGGAAACAATTTTTTTTTGTTTATGACAATAACGGGCACTTATAGAGGGTAGATTCAAGTTTCCGAAACCTACCGTTTACTCGCTGTACGATCATTAGTTCCAGAGATATCGAAGATAAAAAAAAGACAAATTTTTGTTCAATCACTGATATCTCAGCGAAAAATGGTCGTAGAACAAAAACAAAAAAGCAAATTAAAGCCAAAGAATTCAGTTGAACGATCCATAGATTGGTTAAGTTCGGAAAATTTTTTTGGAGCCCATCGACAGTTTTGAAAAAAGCGAAAATTTCGAGAAAATGTTTACCGTGATATTTCTTTCGACTGCGTCGAGGGTTATGCCCATAAAAAAATTTCGAATCAAGATTCCAAAAGTAGAAGATTCAAGCTTCAAAATGCTTTTTTTGAAAATTTTTTACGTCTAAAATTAACAAAGTTACAGCCTTTGGAAAATCGCTGAAAAAACTCGAAAATTTTGCTGTTCCTTTAATTTTTTGACTCAGTGTATTTCGAGTTTTGAGTTATTTGAGTTAACTAATTTAAATTTTTAGATTGTTTTTCCCTGGAGTTCGATTATTGAATTAAATGAATTCGATGCATGATTTTATCTTGCAATTCTAGGTTCGTTTAAATGGTTACTTCCTCGAAATATTATTTAGCAATGCGTAATGATTTTCCCATTTGGAAGGATTGATTTTGAATAAGTATTTCCCATCCTGGAATGTTCTCGCACGTATATTCCTACACATACTTGCACACAGTATATATTCTAGTGCATGTGTGTGCGTGCATCGATACCTGTTTCCCGTGAAGTGTACAGAATTGGGTCTTAAGGACGGTTCGGGATTTTCCGCGCCTTGCGACATGAGTGAGAGAGAGAGAAGGTCAAAGACCGGTGAACCTGGGCATAGGCCCCTTTAAAATCTTTTCTCGCTTCCCTTCTTGTATTCTCGTGGGGTCATTGCCCTCTTGGGAACGATTGATGGTTTCCTTTCCGTTTTGCTGTGATCTTCTCCCTTGTCAATACTCATTGTTCTTAGTTGACTTAATATTTATTTTGGATCTCGTTCTTAATTATAATGTTTATTATCTATTTTGATTGAGAGAGTTATAGATATATTTTCAACTATTTTATTTGTTTAGTTAACTATTATTCAGTCTCTTTTGTTTATTGAAGTATTATTTGGTTTCATTTATTTATCTTGTTCTGTTCTTTTTTAATTCCAATGCGAATTTCTCCCACAAGATCGTTACTTAAATAAATTTTAACTATTGTTTCAAAGTTCTATATTGGTATGAGATGGGAAAATCCATCGTTGTTTAGAGTCATTCCGTTCGTTCTTATTTTGAATCTATTATTGATACACGCATATATACTCATATACATATACGTATGTGTGAGAGAAGAGGAACGCAACGTTCTCTTGTATTCTTGTTCTTCGAGGGGGTGTAATCAGCGCCCCTCGCTGGTTTTACGGCATAGAAAAATACTATGTGCCTTTTCTTTTCTTTTTCCAATGGTAAGAACATTTTCAGATCTAAGGATCTATCTCTTGGATCGATAGGCCGGTGGAGGGTATGTCAGTTAGGAAAGCGATGTTAGTGTGCCTGACCCACCAGATGGGGTGACGAGCCTATGGCTTTTCCTGTAGGGATCTTTGACCCTGGTTTTCCTTCCATACTACCCGATTTTACCGATGGCCTTTTCCTTGAGATTTTCAGTTGGTAAAGTGAATTTCTAACTTTATCATTGAGTTGAACGGAATAACGTAGGAAACGACAAATTTTTCCCTCACAGATCTTCGAGTTTATTATTCTATAGGAGGGTATTTTTATAAAGAATAAAGTTTGGTGGACGTTACGTCAGGACGTAACACCTTCAAAGATACGATTTTATACTCATATCAACAGAAAACAGCTAATTTTCAGATTTTTCCAATGCAGTTTGAGACAATTCAGAGCGCTCTGGCTTCATTGCTCGATCGGGGCTAAATTTTTTTCAACGCGCTCATTTCAATTGATGCCTCGAATGATAGAACCAAGTTAATTTGCGGAATTTTTTTCCAGGAAGGGATTTCCACTTTTCACCTGCTATTTCGTTTTTTTTCATGTTTTCAGCGAATTATTGAATTAAGCAGCACTATGCCTAGTTTGAAGCTATAGTCTTTGCTATTTTTTTCATAGTAACTGCATCGGTGCTTTTCTATAAAAACTTTGGCCAATGACGATCCACGAGGATCCTTCAAAGATACGATTTTATACTAATGTCAACAGAAAACAGACAATTTTCAGATTTTTCCAATGCAATTCGAGACAAATCAGAGCGCTCTGGACTCATTGCTAGATCTTGGCTAATTTTTTTTCAACACGCATGTTTCAATCGATGCCCCAAGGATAGAACCAAGTTAATTTTCGGAATTTTGTTCTAGGAAGAAATTTCCACTTTTTACTTGCTATTATAATTTTTTTCATGTTTTCAGCGAATTTTCAAACGGAGTGGCACTATGCCTAGTTAGAAGCTACAGTCTTGGCTATTTTTTTCAGCGTCACTGCATCGGTGTTTCTTAATAACAACTTTGGCCAATGACGATCCACCAGCATCCTTTAAAGATACGATTTCATACTTATGTTTACAGAAAGCAGCTAATTTTTATATTTTTCGAATGCAATTTAAGACAAATCGGAGCGCTCTGGCTTCATTGCTAAATCTTGGCTAATTTTTTTTCAACGTGCATGCTTCAATCGATGCCCCGAATAATACAACCAAGTCAATTCGCGGAATTTTTTTGCAGTCAGAAATTCCCACTTCTTACTTGCCGTTATAATTTTTTCATGTCTTCAGCGATTTTTTAAACGGAGTGGCACTATGCCTAGTTAGAAGCTACAGTCTTGGCTATTTTTTTTTTGGAGGAACGGCATCAGTGTTTATTAATAAAAACTTTGGCCAATGACGATCCACGAGTATCCTTCAAAGATACGATTTTATACTCATGTTAACAGAAAACAGGTAATTTTCATATTTTTCCAATGCAATTTGAGACAAATCGGAGTGCTCTGGCTTCATTGCTAGATCTTGGTTAATTTTTTTTTAACGAGCATGTTTCAATTGATGCCCCGAAGGATACAACCAAGTTTATTTTTGGAAGACCAATCTTATTTGCGGAAATTCGTTCCAGTAAAGATTTTCCACTATGCAGGAACGATTTTCCGCAAGAATTTCAATTTCACCCCTACAAGGGGGATGAACGCTCCGGCAGTAGTCTCGGCCGAGCCTGTATCGAAAAATTCTGCAGAGCATACAGTGATGAAATCGGAATCGGAAATTGAAAAATATTGTCTCATACGGTATTCCAAACGATATAAAATTTGTAGATATTTCGATCTCATCCCTATAAGGAGTGGTGAACGATCCGGAAGAAGTCTTGGTCGGGCCTGTATCGGAAACTTCTGTAGAGCATACCATGACGCAATCGGGATTGAAAATTCGAAAACATTTGCCGGAATTTCGATTTCATCCCCATGAAATCCAGGAATAAACGAACCGAAAGTAATCTTGGTCGAGCCTGTGTTGAAAAATTCTGCAGAGCATACAGCGATAAAAAAGCGATCGAAAATTTGAAAATATAGTCTCACGCATTGTGCCAAACCATTTTTCCTAAGGTGTGCGGCGTATAAGCGCAGCGTTCGTAAATCGAATCTTGTTGCTTATAGCACGCCGTTTTGCTATCTGTTGTCATGTTGAAATGTTATGATTCTTGAATGTATAACAAAACAATATCTTATTTCAACAGAATTTAATAGTTCCTGAAACCATTGTTATTTGGTCGATATTAAAAATTATGAATTAATTTTATGTTTTTACAGAAAATTCATTGATATAATCAATTGCTATACATTTTTTACCTCACAAAAATTTATTTGTATTTCAAATTCGTTACATATTGTTTTAAAGATGAAACTTGAAATTTTAATGTTATTTCTATTCAATGTTGTATTTTATCAAATTTAAAATCGTAAATTATTTTGTAAATTCGATAAATCAAAAGTATACTACGACTGCATGCTTTTTTATATTTTCCCTAGCGGATTGGGTGACGATGTTTTCACCCTGAAAAACCACTGAATCACGGTGATTTTTTACGGTGACAAAGTGCCCACAAAATCACGGAGATCTTGGTGATTTTAAGGTGATTCCAACGTGATTCCACGGTGATTGTCACGGTGATTTTGTGACAGTGACAATCACCGTGAGAATCACCGTGGAATCACCTTAAAATCACCAAGATCTCGGTGATTTTGTGGGCACTTTGTCACCGTAAAAAATCACCGTGATTCAGTGGTGACTTCATCCACTAGGGTTGCCATTGACCAGAGGAAGTTTTATGCATTTCAACATCTCGTTTTGAAGGACTATTTTTTTATAAAATCCTCTTCGCGGATTATTAATATCTTGAAGTTTTTTTCTTCGCTTTCCTTCTTTTCGAAGAGAATTTTTCACAAAATCCCATTCCATGATTTTCCGAATAGGCTGCAAATAGGATTTTGTAAAAAATAGTTCTTCGAAGGGAATCCCCTTCGAAAAGAAGCATAGCGAGAAAACCAGTTTCAAGATATTTAGAATACGCGGCAAATGGGATTTTGTGAAAAATAGTTCTTCTAAGGGAATTTCCTTCGGAAATAAGCAAAGCGAAGAAAACAATTTCGAGATATTCAGTATCCGCAGCGAATTGGATATTGTGAAAAATAGTTCATCGAAGGAAATCCCCTCCGAAAAGAAGCATAGCGAAGAAAACAATTTGAAGGTATTCAGAATACGCAGCAAATGGGATTTTGTGAAAAATTGTTCTTGGAAGAGAAAGAACCCACACAGCAATATGACGTCTGAAAGAATCGCTGTAGATTTCTTATGTAAGATTTGGACATCTGAATACATTTTCCGAAAAACATCTTAATGAGTTCCGAAAGTAGTCTTATGCGTCACTTTGAGGGATGATTTTGATATCTGTGAAAAGTTGTCTTGAAGATAACTTTTTCAGACTTCTCAAAAAAGATATCGTAAAGACTACTATTTCGAGATTTCTTCACAAGACATCGTCAAGATAACTTTTTCAGGGTTCCTTTAAAATTATCAAAAATTAATTTTTTTCTTATTTCTATCGTTTGCAAAAAATTTTAATACGTATTTTTATTTATTTACATAGTTAGTGGACCGACTGTATTTAAAAAAAATTAGAAAAAAACTCAATTTCATCATTTCAATTTCATCTGCCTCCAACGGGGATTCGAACCTGCGACCTGCCTATCTATCCTACTTGAGAACCTATCACGCTACCTATTACGCTACCGACTACTTATGAATTCTATTTACTTAATGATATGTCAGTGGTAAAATCCAAGAATTCAAACGGTTCCGATATGTATCCGAACAAATATTATCACGTAGTCTATCTGAATATGCGATTTCTAATCGCATATTCAGATAGACTAATAATACAGCATACATTGCAAGAGATAAATTTAATGTGATCCCTTTATTTAAAAGAAAAAAATAAGTTATATGGGTATTTGCCGTGATGGAAAAACACCCAGAAATTTCCCTTACTCGGTTTATAACCTTATTCGCGTTGCACGTTCGCTCAATTTCTCTTTGCCCTTTCTTTCTGTGTTGCAGGCCTGTTTTGAAATTGATAGCCTATTTTCAATTTTCCAGGCATTGTCCTGGTCACAATTTTGACTTCAATCAAAATTTGCCGCACTCATCCCATAATAAAAAGTGTTACGAAGGAAATGAGACGTCGTAGAACAAAAACCATCTAGCAATTCTTTCTGAATTATGCGCAGAGTGTTAGAACCCAGTTTTGAGTTTTCACACTCTGTGTAAAAACCTAGCTTTGAGTTTTTACACTCTGCGGCTGATTCAGAAAGAATTGATAGACAGATTTTGTTCTACGACGTCTCATTTCCTTCGTAACTCGTTTTCCCATGAGATGAGCACAGCATATAATTTTTGCTCTTTATTTCAGAGTTGCAGGCCTTCTTTGAAATTGTTAGCCTATTTTGAACTTTCCAGACATTGTCCTGGTCACAATTTCGACTTTAATCAAAATGTGCTGCGCTCATCCCATAGGAGAAAGTGTTACGAAGGAAATGAGACGTTGTAGAACAAAATCTATCTAGCAATTCTTTCGGCATCATGCACAGAGTGTAAGAACCCAGTTTTGAGTTTTTACACTCCGTGTGAAAACCTAGCTATGAGTTTCTATACTCTGCGCATGATTCAGAAAGAATTGATAGACAGATTTTGTTATACGACGTCTCATTTCCTTCGTAACTCATTTTTCCATGAGATGAGCATGGCACATGTTTTCTGCTCTGTATTTCAGAGTTGCCGGCCTGCTTTGAAATTTTTAGCCTATTTTGAACTTTCCAGGCATTGTCCCGGTCACAATTTTGACTTTAATCAAAATGTGCCACGCTCATCCCGTGGGAAAAAGTTTACAAAGGAAATGAGACGTCGCCAGCAGTTTATTAGCGTAGAGTGTAAAAACTCAAAACTAGGCTTTTCAGGACACCGGTGCACCTTGAGGGTTCTAACTAGTCCCAAAAAATTGATCATTTGGTACCTCAAATGGTGGACGATATATCATATTTGTAGGTATTCTACAAAAATTATAAATTATAATTAAAATGTACTTTTCAAATGTTAAAATAAAAATAAAACTGCAACCTAATATGTAGGTTGGAAATACATGAATTTCTTGTAATTTGTTCATAAAATATGTATATACGTAAATTACCTGTAACCACGAAATCACATTGACATCATTGTTACGAGTATCATGCGTTAGTAGTAGGTGTACCACTATGGCGAAAAAGTGGTGGGGGTAATCCCTCCACCACTCTCGTCAGAGCGGCATTATTTCCCCCTCTACTTTTCGCCGGAGATATTATTATTATTATTATTATTGTTATTATTATTATTATTATTATTATTATTATTATTATTATTATTATTATTATTATTATTATTATTATTATTATTATTATTATTATTATTATTATTATTATTATTATTATTATTATTATTATTATTATTATTATTATTATTATTATTATTATTATTATTATTATTATTATTATTGTTACCTACTCACCATTTAGGCTTTTTTTTGTCGCAGCTGCCCTTCTCCTCCTCCTCCTCCTCCTCCTGCCAAGCTTTTGCACTATTTTTTATTATTAATTTCACTTTATTATTATTATTATTATTATTTACGCTATTATTTCGCCACCACTTTTTTCGCCAGAGTGATGCGCTTCCCCCCTCTCCTCACACACACACACAAAAATAAACGAATAAATAATAAAACACACCCACACACGCTCGCAAATAATTTCAAAATAACAATTTCTACTCACCATTTACGCGCTTCTCGCCGCTGTCCTTCTCCTCCTCCTCCTGCAGCTCTTCTCTCTCTCTCTCCTACTCAACTTCGTTTTTGTTCTATTTTTCCATTATTTCATTTATCGCGCAATACTTTTCCACTATTATTTGATTTATTTGTTATTTTAATTTATTCATACGTTTTTTGTTTTTTCAATTTTCGCGTTTTTATTATTATTTTGATTTATTTATTATTTATTTTTTGTCGGGACAGTTTTTTCACACTCCTTTAGTTTCGAATTTTTTATAATTCTTTTTCACATTATTTTCCGCGCACTGTTGCAGATTTGAAAAATAGTTTGTCGAAGAGAAACTTCAAAATGTACAAAAATCTCGGTGGCACACTTTTACGCTATTTATTATTATTACACTATTTACACTTTTACACTATTTTCTTTTTTATTTTGCGCAATTTTATTTTCCGCGTAACGAACAGCACGACTGGTACTGCGCAATGTAAATTTTTTTTTCTTTTAAATAATTATTTTTACATTATTTTCGCGCTTTTCTTTTTCACCGCTATTTTCGGGCAACGTTTTATTTATTTATTATTTACACTTCATTATTATTATTTTTTACATTATTTCGCGCAGAGTTACAGGCTTGTTCGTTTCTTTCATTTTTTTCATTTTTCGCGCAATGTCTTTATTTATTATTTATTCACACACTTTTTTCGTTTTTCTCATTTTTTTCGTGCAATCTTTTTCTTTTTTAATTTTAACGCATTGTTTTTTGTCACGATAATTTTTCACACATTTTTCCAGTTCTAAATTTTTTCAAGTCATTATTTTCATAATTATTTTTTTTTACATTACTTCGCGCGGCGTTTTCCTTTTTGCATTTTGTGCGCAAAGTTTTGCTTTCGCGCAATGTTTTTCTTATGACACTTATTTTTTCATTATTACACTATTATTATTTTTACACTATTCACACTATTTATTATTTTCGTGCAATGTTTTTCATTACTCGCGCGCAATGCGCAATCCGGTTCTAATATTCACGTGGCACCCGCTCGACGCATCAACCACAACGCCGAAAAAAAACTCTTCGTGAAAACTTAATGCAAAGCGCAGAAACATTTTTGACAAAAGATTCGATGCCGAGATAGTTCGAACCGCGACAGGAATATGATTAAAGTTGCAGAAGGCATAAAAACCCCTCATCAACGACGAAGGTGATGATATTCCGCCTCTCTCTCAAAATCTTTGTCAGCAAAATTGCACGCGCGGATGAAAATAATATTGCTCCATGACCGTGAACTCAAACTTGGAGACACATGCGTCGCAATGGACACATAGACGAAATAGATACGTGCAGCGCGTGACAACGACTGAGGCATAAAAGGGCGTAACGGTCGCGCAAAACATACGCATATTGAGTTGCAGCTTCATGAAAAAATACAACAAAAATGTTGAATCTAATTTTTATGTTTTCCGTTTTGAACCCTAAATATTTTTTTCAGCTTGGACCATTTTGATTTTTTTTGAAAATATCACCGCTTTTAAGAGACATTCTTACAAGTACTAAAATTCGCAGCTTGTGATATTTATAACTTGTATTTTTTGTCTATTTTTGAAGTAGATATATAGATATATCTATATATAAGGCATTCCTCACGAAACCGATTAATACGTGACGCCGACCATTTTTGATTTTGTTGAAAATTTTCTATTTTTTGTACATACTGAAAGCAGTCTTTCAGAATTTTCAGGCGGATGAATTTCACCCAGGAAAAAACGAACTATTTTCAACTAGAAAATTTTTTTTTAAAGAAAATATCTATTATCCATAAAATAAAAACATTTTTAGCGTTAAAAAATATAGATTGAAAAATATAGAAGTTATTTAGCGCTTTTTTTATCAATCTCTATATGTAATCATAATATCTCTCGCCGACGAGCGGTGGACGCGAAGATCCGCACAAAGCGGAGACCGAGGAATATATGAGGCATTCCTTACGAGTCGACCAATTCGTGACTCTGACCATTTTTCATTTTGCTAAAAATTTTCTACTTTTTTGTACGTACTGAAAGCAGAGTTTTCAGAGTTTTTAGATTTTTGTCTGCACGCTTTTCGTCACAAATTTTTTTTCAAAATTTCACACAATTTTCAAATGCTCGTAACTTTTCAAAAACCGATCTTAAGCAATTGCTTTGCAACATCTCTCGAAGAAAATTTTGCGCCTCAGTCTTTTCTCAGAAATTTTGTGACCGAAAAATGTTTCGCAAAATTTTATAAAAAATTTGCTTGGAAATTGTTTTGCAACGAAAATGTTTCGCATAATTTGTTTGAAAAAAAAATGGCTCGCAAAATTTTCGTGGAGAGATTAAGAGATAAGAGATAAGAGATTAAGCAATTGCTTAAAATCGGCTTTTGAAGAGTTACGAGCAAAATTTTGTTCACAAAATAGTTTTGAGCAATTACTTTGCAACATCTCTTTATGAAAATTTTGCGCAACAGTCTTTTTCCAAAAATTTTGTGAAATTGCAAAAAATGCTGCAGATTAATTGTGTGAAACAATTTTGTCTAACAAATTTTGCAAAATAATTTGTCTTTCAAAAATCTTGCGCTTGCAAAAAAATTGTTTCGCAAAATCTTATAAAAAATTTGCTTGAAAATTGTTCTGCAGCAAAAAATTTTTCGCATAATTTTTTGCAAAAAAAAATGAATGTTTCGAAAAAATTTTTGCAAAAAAAATTGTTTTGCAAAATCTTGTTCACAGAATAGTTTCAAGCAATTGCTTTGCAACATCTCTTGACGAAAATTTTGCGCAACAGCCTTTTTGTAAAATTTTTGTTAAATTGCAGAAACATGCTGCAGATTGATTGTGTGAAACAATTTTGTCTGATAAATTTTAGAAAATAATTTTTGTGCAACAAATTTTGCGCCTGCAAAAAATAATTTGCAAAATTTTTCAAAAAAAAAAAAAAAATGTTTTGCAAAATCTTGTTTACAGAATAGTTTTTGAGCAATTGCTTTGCAACATCTCTCTACGAATAGTTTGCGCACCAGTCTTTTTCAAAAATGTTGTGAACAAATCTGCTTGCATAAATTTTGCATAAAAATGTTGCAGATTAATTGTGTGAAACAATTTCGCCTTACAAATTTTGCAAAATAATTTTTGTGCAACAAATTTTGCTAAACATTTTTTGCAGAAAATACTGACAGGTAAAAATAAGTGAACGAAGTTTTTTCAAAAACAAGCTTTTATTTGTTGTTAATAAAGAATAACTAAAAAGTTGAAAATAATTTTACTCCGATTAGAAATAAGTTTTCAAATCTAAGTCTGCTGCATTTTAAACGTTTAGAGACATCGAAGTGAAATTTGGCACGCTAGTCAAGCACAAATTGCTCTTTATTATGAGCAAATTTTTGTTTTATTCCTAACGGGTGCTCAGATTGTATCGACTTTTTTCGTTTTTGTAAAACGGCGTAAACGCTCTAACTTCTGCTGTTTCATTTTGCGAAAGAATAAAGTTTTTTAAAAAATTCTGTTCTTCATGATAATTTTTTTGATAGATCGATCAGTAACTGCCGCGTAAAGGAAAAAATGGGTTGCAAAATAGTTTTTAAGCAATTGCTATGCAACATCTCTCTACGATTAGTTTGCGCAACAGTCTTTTTCCAAAAATTTTGTGAACAATTTTGCTTGCATAAATTTTGCAGAAAAATGTTGCAGATCAATCGTGTGAAAAAATTTTGTCTAACAAAGTTTGCAAAAAAATTTTGTTGTGCACAAATTTTGCGAAACATTTTTTGCAAAAAATACTGATAAGTAGAAAATGAATAAACGAAATTTTTCTCAAAGACAAGCTGTTATTAGTTGTTGATAAAAAATGACTAAAAAGTTAAAAATAATTTTATTCCGATTGGAAATAAGTTTTCAAACAAAAGCCTGCTGCATTTCAAGCGCTTCGAGATATCGAAGTTAAATTTGACACTCTTGTCAAGCACAAATTGCTCTTCATTATGAGCAAATTTTTGTTTTTATTCTACCGGGTGCTCAGATTGTATCGACTTTTTTCGTTTTTGCAAAATGGCTTAAACACTCTAACTTCTGCTATTTCCAAATATGAGCGTGCTGCAATTGAAACACTCGATTCGTTTAAGAAAAAAGAACTTACCGAAAAATTGCTAAATAATTATTTGTTTAAACAATTTATTGATAACTTTTGGGCAATATTATTATTGATAATCGTTGTTTATGGCATGCGAAATGTTGCTAAATTTTTTTCAGATCTTTATCGTATCACGAAATACGGTAAATTCAATCAGATAAAGTTTTTTGGCTGGGGCTGCACCAGCAACCCGCTGTCTTATTATACTGAGAAAAAATCTATCGGACTCTAAAAAACTGTTTTTTTCACAAAAAAAGCTGAATCAAGCGTCATCGACAACTTTCAGATATTAAAGACTCAATTAGGTCGACGTGATCGCAATTTTCATAATAAATTGACAACATTCTATTCCATATTTTGCAAGTCTGATCGACCCGAGAGATTTCCAGGAAAACAGGGAAAACTTTGCCTTTCAGAATGAAAAAAGTATAAATTTGCAGAAATTCCGTGAAAGAGGGGTGCCAAAAGGGAGGAAGGTATTGCCAATTAGGAGAATAACATTTTTTCGAACTTTCAATCGCCAATTTGTGTCTGTTGAAAAGCTTAAGTCGACGATAATTTTGATTGAAAATTAATGAGCGGAATTCGGCACCAATTAGGCACAGTTTTGAACAATCGAATTCAGCTTTGATTCGCTGGAAAATTTCGCAGCAAAATGAGTAATCGGCTTACACGCTCTGAGAAGCACCAAAAGACTCCGCGATGATTGATTAAACGGTCATAAAATTGGAAAAGTGGTTGTGGTGAGAAAAATAAGGAAACTTTAATTGTATATTGTTTATCTTATCAATTCCATCGCAGAATAATTCTATTAACAAATTTTTCATATGCATTCAGTTACAATATTATAAAATACAAAAATTAATGAAAACGGAAAAGCCAATAATAATTGTACACTTCCATTTATGCCGACTCGTTACAAAATTGAGCCAATTATTAAAGACCTGAACTTCCTCGGCTGCGCAATGTAATTTTTTATTTGTTCCGCTCAAATGAAGGCTGCAGTTTACATTTTTATATGAATTAAATCGATTGTCCTTCATAAGATCATTGTATTTTGGACAATTTATTAACTCGAGATTGTATGATTCAAATCCTAATTCTCTTAAGATATCTCTTTCTATAGCGCCGCCTTTATAACCAACTAAAATAGGTTGATCATAATCACTTTTTAAATTAGCGCTGATAACATGTGGAACGTCATCCTGTATCCGAATTTCAGAGTCGAAATTTTTAAAAGGGATGCCGTGGACGAAGTTGGTAACGTATGCCACTGATTTACTATCGTCAAAGCTTAAATCGCAGAACCGTAAATTCAGTCCAAAGCTCGTATGAAAAACATCACCCGATGTGCAGTCGATGATGGCCAATTCTTTATACATTAGCCTCCTCTTAACGTAAAATCCCTCGATGTCAATTATATGAGTAATTGTGTTAGCTACATTATCCTATAATAACAACAACAACAAAATCACACGATTATAATTATTTAGTTTTATATTGGCAAGCGCTTATTATTAAACATACAAAAATTTTTAATTTTCATCGCCGTTTTAAGGGCAGCTACAGATGATTTATCAAATCCCTGTGTTGAGCGAAACGATACCTGCGGTAGTAAATTTGGCGAACCAGGACTGATACTGCAGTCGTTGTTGGTAGTGCTGATGTGCTTTGATCTCAGAATATTGTCAATATCACTGCTTAACCACGGATAATGTTTCACCAGTGCTCCATGAAAAACATTAAAAGCATACGGTCTGCTGCAGCCTGACAGTAAATCAAGCAGAATATTGGCTCTGCCCTCCCTCGTCTGTCCAGAATTAATTTGCTGAACATCCTTTTTCCTCAGCACGTCTTGACTCTCCAAAGGACGTAAAATATCGTTGTACACGTCGATATCGTTGATGATTTCTTTTCTTAATTCATGTAGTATGTCAAGATGTAATTTATTCATCGTCAATCACGTTGCCCTGTACGGTGGGCGAAGCAGGCGCGATTAAACTGCAGTTTTTGTTGCGGGAGAGAAAAGAAAACTGAGTTACGTCAACGCCGCAACTAAATACTCTGATCGTACGCTGATTTCAAACTGATTTGAAGCTACGGTGGTTCAATTCATCATATATATACCAAGGAGCTGTTGATACTGGTGGTAGAGAGGGGGTAATCGGAAGTTAAAAATAGTGGGGGGTGATCTTGTTGATACTGCATGCTTTTTTTATTTTCAACCAACAATGGCTGCAGTATCAGTCCTGGTTCGCCAAATTTACTACCGCAGGTATCGTTTCGCTCAACACAGGGATTTGATAAATCATCTGTAGCTGCCCTTAAAACGGTGATGAAAATTAAAAATTTTTGTATGTTTAATAATAAGCGCTTGCCAATATAAAACTAAATAATTATAATCGTGTGATTTTGTTGTTGTTGTTATTATAGGATAATGTAGCTAACACAATTACTCATATAATTGACATCGAGGGATTTTACGTTAAGAGGAGGCTAATGTATAAAGAATTGGCCATCATCGACTGCACATCGGGTGATGTTTTTCATACGAGCTTTAGACTGAATTTACGGTTCTGCGATTTAAGCTTTGACGATAGTAAATCAGTGGCATACGTTACCAACTTCGTCCACGGCATCCCTTTTAAAAATTTCGACTCTGAAATTTGGATACAGGATGACGTTCCACATGTTATCAGCGCTAATTTAAAAAGTGATTATGATCAACCTATTTTAGTTGGTTATAAAGGCGGCGCTATAGAAAGAGATATCTTAAGAGAATTAGGATTTGAATCATACAATCTCGAGTTAATAAATTGTCCAAAATACAATGATCTAATGAAGGACAATCGATTTAATTCATATAAAAATGTAAACTGCAGCCTTCATTTGAGCGGAACAAATAAAAAATTACATTGCGCAGCCGAGGAAGTTCAGGTCTTTAATAATTGGCTCAATTTTGTAACGAGTAGGCATAAATGGAAGTGTGCATTTATTATTGGCTTTTCCGTTTTCATTAATTTTTGTATTTTATAATATTGTAACTGAATGCATATGAAAAATTTGTTAATAGAATTATTCTGCGATGGAATTGATAAGATAAACAATATACAATTAAAGTTTCCTTATTTTTCTCACCACAACCACTTTTCCAATTTTATGACCGTTTAATTAATCATCGCGGAGTCTTTTGGTGCTTCTCAGAGCGTGAAAGCCGATTACTCATTTTGCTGCGAAATTTTCCAGCGAATCAAAGCTGAATTCGATTGTTCAAAACTGTGCCTAATTGGCGCAGAATTCCGCTCATTAATTTTCAATCAAAATTATCGTCGACTTAAGCTTTTCAACAGACACAAATTGGCGATTGAAAGTTCGAAAAAATGTTATTCTCCTAATTGGCAATACCTTCCTCCCTTTTGGCACCCCTCTTTCACGGAATTCCTGCAAATTTATACTTTTTTCATTCTAAAGGCAAAGTTTTCCCTGTTTTCCTGGAAATCTCTCGGGTCGATCAGACTTGCAAAATATGGAATAGAATGTTGTCAATTTATTATGAAAATTGCGATCACGTCGACCTAATTGAGTCTTTAATATCTGAAAGTTGTCGATGACGCTTGATTCAGCTTTTTTTGTGAAAAAAACATTTTTTTAGAGTCCGATAGATTTTTTCTCAGTATAATAAGACAGCGGGTTGCTGGTGCAGCCCCAGCCAAAAAACTTTATCTGATTGAATTTACCGTATTTTGTAATACGATAAAGATCTGAAAAAAATTTAGCAACATTTCGCATGCCATAAACAACGATTATCAATAATAATATTGCCCAAAAGTTATCAATAAATTGTTGAAACAAATAATTATTTAGCAATTTTTCGGTAAGTTCTTTTTTCTTAAACGAATCGAGTGTTTCAAATGCAGCACGCTTATATTTGGAAATAGCAGAAGTTAGAGTGTTTAAGCCATTTTGCAAAAACGAAAAAAGTCGATACAATCTGAGCACCCGGTAGAATAAAAACAAAAATTTGCTCATAATGAAGAGCAATTTGTGCTTGACAAGAGTGTCAAATTTAACTTCGATATCTCGAAGCGCTTGAAATGCAGCACGCTTTTATTTGAAAACTTATTTCCAATCGGAATAAAATTATTTTCAACTTTTTAGTCATTTTTTATTAACAACTAATAACAGCTTGTCTTTGAGAAAAATTTCGTTTATTCATTTTCTACTTATCAGTATTTTTTGCAAAAAATGTTTCGCAAAATTTGTGCACAACAAAATTTTTTTGCAAACTTTGTTAGACAAAATTTTTTCACACAATTGATCTGCAACATTTTTCTGCAAAATTTATGCAAGCAAAATTGTTCACAAAATTTTTGGAAAAAGACTGTTGCGCAAACTAATCGTGGAGAGATGTTGCATAGCAATTGCTTTAAAACTATTTTGCAACCCATTTTTTCTTTTACGCGGCAGTTACTGATCGATCTATCAAAAAAATTATCATGAAGAACAGAATTTTTTAAAAAACTTTATTCTTTCGCAAAATGAAACAGCAGAAGTTAGAGCGTTTACGCCGTTTTACAAAAACGAAAAAAGTCGATACAATCTGAGCACCCGTTAGGAATAAAACAAAAATTTGCTCATAATGAAGAGCAATTTGTGCTTGACTAGCGTGCCAAATTTCACTTCGATGTCTCTAAACGTTTAAAATGCAGCAGACTTAGATTTAAAAACTTATTTCTAATCGGAGTAAAATTATTTTCAACTTTTTAGTTATTCTTTATTAACAACAAATAAAAGCTTGTTTTTGAAAAAACTTCGTTCACTTATTTTTACCTGTCAGTATTTTTTGCAAAAAATGTTTAGCAAAATTTGTTGCACAAAAATTATTTTGCAAAATTTGTAAGGCGAAATTGTTTCACACAATTAATCTGCAACATTTTTATGCAAAATTTATGCAAGCAGATTTTTTCACAACATTTTTGAAATAGACTGGTGCGCAAACTATTCGTAGAGAGATGTTGCAAAGCAATTGCTCAAAAACTATTCTGTAAACAAGATTTTGCAAAACATTTTTTTTTTTTTTTTTGAAAAATTTTGCAAATTATTTTTTGCAGGCGCAAAATTTGTTGCACAAAAATTATTTTCCAAAATTTATCAGACAAAATTGTTTCACACAATCAATCTGCAGCATGTTTCTGCAATTTAACAAAAATTTTACAAAAAGGCTGTTGCGCAAAATTTTCGTCAAGAGATGTTGCAAAGCAATTGCTTGAAACTATTCTGTGAACAAGATTTTGCAAAACAATTTTTTTTGCAAAAATTTTTTCGAAACATTTATTTTTTTTTGCAAAAAATTATGCGAAAAATTTTTTGCTGCAGAACAATTTTCAAGCAAATTTTTTATAAGATTTTGCGAAACAATTTTTTTGCAAGCGCAAGATTTTTGGAAGACAAATTATTTTGCAAAATTTGTTAGACAAAATTGTTTCACACAATTAATCTGCAGCATTTTTTGCAATTTCACAAAATTTTTGGAAAAAGACTGTTGCGCAAAATTTTCATAAAGAGATGTTGCAAAGTAATTGCTCAAAACTATTTTGTGAACAAAATTTTGCTCGTAACTCTTCAAAAGCCGATTTTAAGCAATTGCTTAATCTCTTATCTCTTATCTCTTAATCTCTCCACGAAAATTTTGCGAGCCTTTTTTTTTTCAAACAAATTATGCGAAACATTTTTTGTTGCAAAACAATTTCCAAGCAAATTTTTTATAAAATTTTGCGAAACATTTTTCGGTCACAAAATTTCTGAGAAAAGACTGAGGCGCAAAATTTTCTTCGAGAGATGTTGCAAAGCAATTGCTTAAGATCGGTTTTTGAAAAGTTACGAGCATTTGAAAATTGTGTGAAATTTTGAAAAAAAATTTGTGACGAAAAGCGTGCAGACAAAAATCTAAAAACTCTGAAAACTCTGCTTTCAGTACGTACAAAAAAGTAGAAAATTTTTAGCAAAATGAAAAATGGTCAGAGTCACGAATTGGTCGACTCGTAAGGAATGCCTCATATATTCCTCGGTCTCCGCTTTGTGCGGATCTTCGCGTCCACCGCTCGTTGGCGAGAGATATTATGATTACATATAGAGATTAATAAAAAAAGCGCTAAATAACTTCTATATTTTTCAATCTATATTTTTTAACGCTAAAAATGTTTTTATTTTATGGATAATAGATATTTTCTTTAAAAAAAATTTTTCTAGTTGAAAATAGTTCGTTTTTTCCTGGGTGAAATTCATCCGCCTGAAAATTCTGAAAGACTGCTTTCAGTATGTACAAAAAATAGAAAATTTTCAACAAAATCAAAAATGGTCGGCGTCACGTATTAATCGGTTTCGTGAGGAATGCCTTATATATAGATATATCTATATATCTACTTCAAAAATAGACAAAAAATACAAGTTATAAATATCACAAGCTGCGAATTTTAGTACTTGTAAGAATGTCTCTTAAAAGCGGTGATATTTTCAAAAAAAATCAAAATGGTCCAAGCTGAAAAAAATATTTAGGGTTCAAAACGGAAAACATAAAAATTAGATTCAACATTTTTGTTGTATTTTTTCATGAAGCTGCAACCCAATACGCGTATGTTTTGCGCGACCGTTACGCCCTTTTATGCCTCAGTCGTTGTCACGCGCTGCACGTATCTATTTCGTCTATGTGTCCATTGCGACGCATGTGTCTCCAAGTTTGAGTTCACGGTCATGGAGCAATATTATTTTCATTCGCGCGTGCAATTTTGCTGACAAAGATTTTGAGAGAGAGGCGGAATATCATCACCTTCGTCGTTGATGAGGGGTTTTTATGCCTTCTGCAACTTTAATCATATTCCTGTCGCGGTTCGAACTATCTCGGCATCGAATCTTTTGTCAAAAATGTTTCTGCGCTTTGCATTAAGTTTTCACGAAGAGTTTTTTTTCGGCGTTGTGGTTGATGCGTCGAGCGGGTGCCACGTGAATATTAGAACCGGATTGCGCATTGCGCGCGAGTAATGAAAAACATTGCGCGAAAATAATAAATAGTGTGAATAGTGTAAAAATAATAATAGTGTAATAATGAAAAAATAAGTGTCATAAGAAAAACATTGCGCGAAAGCAAAACTTTGCGCACAAAATGCAAAAAGGAAAACGCCGCGCGAAGTAATGTAAAAAAAAATAATTATGAAAATAATGACTTGAAAAAATTTAGAACTGGAAAAATGTGTGAAAAATTATCGTGACAAAAAACAATGCGTTAAAATTAAAAAAGAAAAAGATTGCACGAAAAAAATGAGAAAAACGAAAAAAGTGTGTGAATAAATAATAAATAAAGACATTGCGCGAAAAATGAAAAAAATGAAAAAAACGAACAAGCCTGTAACTCTGCGCGAAATAATGTGAAAAATAATAATAATGAAGTGTAAATAATAAATAAATAAAACGTTGCCCGAAAATAGCGGTGAAAAAGAAAAGCGCGAAAATAATGTAAAAATAATTATTTAAAAGAAAAAAAAATTTACATTGCGCAGTACCAGTCGTGCTGTTCGTTACGCGGAAAATAAAATTGCGCAAAATAAAAAAGAAAATAGTGTAAAAGTGTAAATAGTGTAATAATAATAAATAGCGTAAAAGTGTGCCACCGAGATTTTTGTACATTTTGAAGTTTCTCTTCGACAAACTATTTTTCAAATCTGCAACAGTGCGCGGAAAATAATGTGAAAAAGAATTATAAAAAATTCGAAACTAAAGGAGTGTGAAAAAACTGTCCCGACAAAAAATAAATAATAAATAAATCAAAATAATAATAAAAACGCGAAAATTGGAAAAACAAAAAACGTATGAATAAATTAAAATAACAAATAAATCAAATAATAGTGGAAAAGTATTGCGCGATAAATGAAATAATGGAAAAATAGAACAAAAACGAAGTTGAGTAGGAGAGAGAGAGAGAAGAGCTGCAGGAGGAGGAGGAGAAGGACAGCGGCGAGAAGCGCGTAAATGGTGAGTAGAAATTGTTATTTTGAAATTATTTGCGAGCGTGTGTGGGTGTGTTTTATTATTTATTCGTTTATTTTTGTGTGTGTGTGTGAGGAGAGGGGGGAAGCGCATCACTCTGGCGAAAAAAGTGGTGGCGAAATAATAGCGTAAATAATAATAATAATAAAGTGAAATTAATAATAAAAAATAGTGCAAAAGCTTGGCAGGAGGAGGAGGAGGAGGAGGAGAAGGGCAGCTGCGACAAAAAAAAAGCCTAAATGGTGAGTAGGTAACAATAATAATAATAATAATAATAATAATAATAATACCTCTCTGGCGCGCGAAGCGGTGGGGGGATAACCACTCTGGCGAAAAAGTAGTGGGGGTGGTAGGGGTTTATCCTCAATAATAACAATAATAATAATAATAATAATAATAATAATAATAATAATAATAATAATAATAATAATAACAACAACAATAATAATAATAATAATATCTCCGGCGAAAAGTGGAGGGGGAAATAATGCCGCTCTGACGAGAGTGGTGGAGGGATTACCCCCACCACTTTTTCGCCATAGTGGTACACCTACTACTTGCGTTACCAGGGTTACGTTTCGTTTCGTAGGAGTTACATCAATGAGCTGAGTTTGTTACAACTATTATCCAAGTTTGTTACATCTAATATCTGAGTTTGTTATGGCTATGTGATGAGTTCGTTACATCTATGAGCTGAATATGTTACATCTTGGGTATGAGTTTATTTCATTATTATTTCTCGTAGATATTTCGTATCCGTGACTTGTTTATAGGATGACATATATGAGAACAAACTCTGCTTCATTCACGGAATTTGTGACATAAATGTTATGTCCAATGTAACACACGTTACGTAACATTTTCGTAACCATTTCGGAACTGTGTTTGCTGGGTAGTAGTTGATTTGATGAGCGGCCGTGTAGATTGAGATATTTTTGAATTACTAAAAACGTTTGTAGTTTGTAATTAAAATAATTTTAATCACTAATTAAATTTATAATTTGCCACTCGCCAATTCCAAGTTTGATTTGATATACCGGCGTTCTTTGCCAACAAGAATAGATGATCCAAAAAGAATATTTTGTGGAAAAAAGAGTATCCTGACAGAAGTTCATGTTTCAATGGACGATGTGAAATTGATCCCTCGCTGGGTAGAATTGTGTGAGAATGGAAATCTCGTCATCCTGTTGGGAAAGGAAATTTTAGGTTATATCGCGTTTTTCCTACATTAATGTGTCCGAATATCTTTTCAATTATATTTCATATCCCAGATAGACAAACGTGCTATAGCACAGCTTGATGCAATATAGACTGCACATTTGCGTCACGACGTTCTGCAAAAATGATGCAAATACGCAGCACAACGTGATGCCAATATAACGTCAGAATAAGGTTAAGGAGCACGGATTGCTGCAAACAGGGTTGCCAGCTTAGCCCCCAAGAAAGTCGCCGAAAGCCTGCATGAAAAGTCGCTAAAAGTCGCTGTAGTCGATATCAAAAGTCGCTAGAAGTCGCTGTAGTCGATGCGGTGAAAATTTGCCTTAGACCATATACTACATGGACTCAGCATAGCAGGAGTGGGGGTGAAGTCGAGAAGGGCACCGTCATTTTGGACAAATGAGGCTATAAGGATAAACAGTTGAATTCAAGAGACTAGATCTTGGTATTCTTGGTTGACTTTAAGCATTTGATTTGCGTACAACATAACTTTACAAAAAAAAACGCGCAAGTGTTCCCCAGCAGATTCGTCGACCCTAAATTTAGGGTCGTAAACAGTTTCGGTCGAAAGTGGTCGTTTTGTCGACCGTAATTTTTTGGTCGTATGAAAGATTATCGCAGTCCGCTCGTGGGTCGTTACGACGGAGGATTATTAGTCGTATCGACCCATTCCGGGGGCCAGTTGACTGGTCGTTACGACTGAGAATTATGAGTCGTAACGGCGCATTCCGGGGGCCAGTTGGCTGGTCGTTACGACTAAGAATTATTAGTCGTAACGATCCATTTCGGGGCCCTTTGCTGGTCGTTACGACCCGAAATCCTTAGTCGAATATTTTTTTCCCAGCGCAAATTAATAAAATTGTACGCCCGAGATATCCACATCAGGGATATTCACAAGGGTCAGCTCGATCGAAAGTGCCATGGAAGAGCTTCGCCCTGGAGGAACCGCCTTAATCATCACGGTAACCTCTGCGCTAGGTAAGTACTTGACTTGGCACGCTGGCTTTCCGGTATATAACACCGTCATATGGCCTATTTCGATTGGGCATAGAGTTTCGAGCGCATGCGACGCATAGTGGTGGACGCGTCAACTATAGTTGACGCGTCCACCACATTGACTACGACCGAAAAATTCTCGTCAACAAATCTGCTAGGTACCGCTAGTTGACGCGTCCACCACTACGCGTCGCATGCGCTCAAAACTCTGTTCCCAAACGAAATAGGCATATGACGGTGTTATATAACGGACAGCTTGCGTGCCAAACCAAGTACTTACCTAGCGCCGAGGTTACCGTGATGATTAAGGCGGTTCCTCCAGGGCGAAGCTCTTCCATTGCACTTTCGGTCGAGCTGACCCTGGCAAATATCCCGAAGTATTGTGGATATCTCGGGCGTACAATTTTATTAGTTCCGATTGCATGGGCGCTATTTCGGAATAAACTATACAAATTTTTGTATTAATTTGCGCTGGGAAAAAAATATTCGACTAACGAGGAGAACACCAGAAGCGCCATAATCCTATTTACCTGGGACTTTGCTCAGTGAAAGAGAGGTGAAAATAAGCGAACACGTGTCTCGGCTTATGCTCGGACACTCGACCGTTTCCGAGAAAATGACGGTCAAAGTTTTCGACGTTCCTTAGATGCTTGTCAGCGCGCGTCGAGTTGTACCGAAGCGGCGGCGCAGCGGCTAGCGTCTCGGCATCACACTTTTGTGTCCCGTGTTTAAACCCGATATTAATTTTTTTTTTCTTACATTCATGCATGTCCGCAGAAGATTACTTCGCGAATGTTTCTTGCCAATTTACAGGATACAGGGCGTAATAATAATTGGAAAATTTCAACTGGATTTCATAATGAGTTTTGTGTATTTATGATATTATAAAATATATCATATTTGTGTGAATGGTTTTCAGGAACTACAACCTTTTCAGATTCACATATTCCTATATTTCATTTCTATAATAATTTCCTTATACTCATTGATATATATTCTCATATTCTTATATTTAATTCTTATAAAGAGACATGAATTCTTACATTCTATTCTCATATCAATTCTTATATTAATTCTTATATTTCATCCTGATATCAATTCTGATTCCTGTATCTATCTATTCAATTTCTGTATCCGTCTTGATTGACTGGAATTGGGTGCATTCCTTTGGGTGATAACGATCGTAGAAACATTCGAAACGTAAATATTCTGAACACCAAGAACATCTTTCAAAGGCAGGTTTGCCACAGTCACACTTCCTGGTGTGAGTTCCATTAGGGAAACAAACATCGTTGACATTGTTGAAGATATCACGCGTGGGCAATAATTTTGAGGCAAACCACGCATAACGAATCATTTTTTCGAAGACTGGTGCCTGCAATTGATTATGAACCAATGCGTAGATTGTTATTGCGTCACGTCTAGAAGTGATATCCCTTTGCTGGGCGATGAGTGTAGAGCAATTCTGCAGTTTCCGTATGAAGTTTTTTATTTGGCAGTAAAAGTATACGTCACAGGGTTGACAGAGCGGCGTATACTTCGGAGGAATTACTTTCAACGAACAGGTTGGTATTCCGTTTTCATCCACGAATTTTCTCGTCGTATAACGAAGGATCACTCTGTCCACCCCATGAGTCAATTATAAACAAGAACGGCTCCGTTTCAACATATGGTTTTATAACTTCATCCAAAAACTGACTATATGTTTCTTTTGTGAGTTTTCCGGGTTTCGTTGCGGTTACATACACGTTCGGATATTGTTCCATGAGTTGGTTCACCTGTTGTTGCACTCGAGGACCGAATTTTCCACTTACTTCTTGAAGGCGAATGAAGACCGTTGGCAGGAGTTTACCAGAAAGTGTTAAACTTTATTGGGTGGTATATGAATGTGTCAAGTGATTCAATTGGTTGCCAGCAACTTCTGTGACTTTTTCACCTCGGTGCGACAATGTTCGTTTACTGCAGATGTGATACTCGCATCCGGTTTGATCCGTATTTATCACAAAATCAGGGTCGAAGTACGGAATGAAAGCAGACACCTGACGTTGAAACATCTCTGCACTTTGTAATAATTCTTCGAACGTACGTTTTTCTTTTGTGCTGACATATTTCGTAACATGTCTCTGCCGAATCCTATGATTTACCTTGAACCTATCACACCACGATTGTGAAGCCTTAAATTGAAAATCTGCGGATTGTAATGAAGCTGCTACTGCCATCGCCCACTGCCGTAACATTCGGGTCGTAACTAGATGCCCGTTCTTTCTAGATTCATCGAAACGATCGTAGACCCAGGAATCGATCATTTTGCGTTTTTCTTGCTTCGTTCCACCCTTCTCTACTTGTTTTTTCCATCGCCACAGCTGTTTATTATTTTTCAGTTTGGTCGTGCTTTTTGACGCGATCGTTTTTAATTTCCACTTTGGATGAAGTTCGGCAAGCCTGACTGCCTTTAACTGTAATAAAAAATGAAGGATTTTCATTTTATCCAATGAACTTCCTACCCAAAATTTCATCATGACATGAAAGTCTTGCGTGAATTCATTCACAGAAAAAATATATTGATTTAAATTTACCTTCAATTCTACTGGAACTTCATCTATTTCTGGCTCACCATCACTTTCTTGTGGTGAAGTGGAAGGCTCCTCGACGATGATTGCTTTTGCAGTTTGCCCTTCACCTGCTCCCCCTGCAGTTTCCCCGGCAGCTTCTTCTGCAGTCACTAGTTCCGTTTTTTCGGTAAACTCTCCACCGTTTATAAGATCGATGATTTTTTCCGCCATTTCTTTGCCCAAGATTTTCGATCGGTTCGATTTTCTTGTGAACGTTTCATTAATGATATTTAATTTCTCTAACAGTTCAATACAATAGTACACTGTGGAGGTTATTTCTTCTCTAGTTTCAGGGCTCGAAGGCTCACTCTCGTTCAGGGCTCACTCTCGTTCAGGGCTCACTCTCGTTCACAATATCCACAGATTCGTCCTGAAGATCACCTTGCAAAGTCCCTGGTACGGGCTCGTCTTCGTTATTTTTTCGTTTTAATTTTGCTGGAGGCTCCATGTCTGTTCGCTTCGAGAACTAACTTGGGAATGATGTGTTTGCCTTACTGATCCCCTCGAGGACACGAAAACAGCTGGGCAGGTCAGGATCGGTTGAATAGAAGACCCTCCTTGCAGCTGCAGGTACAAAAGAGTATACTTGCCCGACCGAACCTCAATTCTTGGGAAAAAGTACGCCATCCACCAATATTATTAACAAGACAAACTGCAGGAATTTTACCGTGAATAATTGTAAAGATTTGCTCGTTCAATTTTATTTAATTATTTGAAAAAAATTTATTCATGTACAAGACACAAAATTAATCGACGAAAAAAGACAGGGTTATTTCGAAATACATTGACAAGAAACATTCGCGAAGTAATCTTCTACGGACATGAATAAATGTAAGAAAAAAAAAATTATAATATCGGGTTTGAACACGGGATGCAAAAGTGTGATGCCGAGACGCTAGCCGCTGCGCCGCCGCTTCGGTACAACTCGACGCGCGCTGACAAGCATCTAAGGAACGTCAAAAACTTTGACCGTCATTTTCTCGGAAACGGTCGAGTGTCCGAGCATAAGCCGAGACACGTATTCGCTTATTTTGACCTCTCTTTCACTAAGCGAAGTCCCAGGTAAATAGGCTTATGGCACTTCTGGTGTTCTCCTCGTAAGGATTTCGGGTCGTAACGACCACCAAACGGGTCCCGGAATAGGTCGTTACGACTAATAATTCCTAGTCGTAACGGCCAGCCAACTGACCTCCGGAATGGGTCGTTACGACTAATAATTCTCAGTCGTAACGACCAGCCAACTGGCCCCCAGAATGGGTCGTTACGACTAATAATTCTCAGTCGTAACGACCAGCCACCTGGCCCCCGGAATGGGTCGTTACGACTAATAATTCTCAGTCGTAACGACCAGCAAACGGACCCAGGAACAGGTTGTTACGACTAATAATTTTTGGTCGTAACGATCCACAAGCAAAATGCGATGCTTTTTCTGACGACTACAAAATTACGGTCGACAAAACGACCATTTTCGACCATATGTACGGTCGTGGAATCCGCTAGGGTTGATGTGTATTTGTGACTTTGTTTTTAGTTTTTATGTTCACCTGTGCTTATATTCTCAAATGCAAGTTCAATTTTAAGTTCTCAAGTTAAGTTCACGTTCGAAAAAAATCTACGTCCCTGAATTGCACAGGGCACCTAAGACAATTCATACGTCCCTATATCCTTATAGGCGTTATTTGTCTAACATGGCGGTGCCCTTCTCGGCTTCACTTCTGTCTACAGAAAGTATATGGCTACGCTCCGTCCATGTATAGTACATGGTCTAAGAAATTTGCGCAATATTTACGAAAATTGTAAAAAATGGTGCCTAAAATTTAAAGTACTAACGTGTAGTTCCAACGGGAAATATTCTCTTTGCATAACTTACTGATGTCAAACAAATTTTACATTGTTATGCTTTGCCTTAACACATATTTGAAAATGTCTTATTAAAAATTGAACACTTCACTGTACCGGATTCTTTTCACTATGCTCGAGCGATTTTGTCGATGATCATTCAAGTTGTTCGCAATACGTGGAACTTTTGAAACGTTACGTATAGTATGTAGATTAGACTGATTCAAAAACACCACTATTTGTTGTTTTTCGAAGTAACATATTGAATACTTTTGGGAAGGTGAAAAAATATGTCTGTGAAAATTAGAGCTCTTAAGGGCTTACATACACTTGTAATTTTCAAAAAATCGTTTTTTTTTGTATTTTCTGAATATACATATATTGGAGCATACACACTCAAAATTTTATGTCAATCAGACGAATATTTTCGAAGTTATAGACACATTTATGAAGGCGCGTTAGGGAGGCGCGTCTCACAGTTTGAAACTTTAAACGCGTTTTTCTCAAAACTATGTTTTCAAAATCGGTGATCAAGATTTCTCGAAAACGGCTGAACCGATCAGTCTCAAATTTTAACACAACCTTTTTAACTAGAATTTTTAGTAATTAATCGAAGATTTTTTTTCTCCGATAAATATTTTCCTTTTTATAAACAATTTAAGGCTTAAATTTTCGTTCAAAATCGAGTCTTTTATTTTGAGAAGTCGCCATTTTGTCAAAAATTATTTTTTCGCTAATTCCATCGATTAAATACTAGATAATGTATTATATTAACGAAATTTATTTGGTTTTTTCATTTCAGATAATCCGGTCCAGAGATATCGTGATCACCGTAAAATTGGTTTTTTTTTGCGGAGCTCTAGGAGATCGGCGATAGCAACATTTGCGATGATTATTTTTACAAATAAAAAATATGTTAATATATTATAAGGTTATTATAATATGTACACCAATTTTCAAATTAATAAATTGAATCGTCTGCGCGAAAAAAATTCTTGAAAATCCGTCTTTTTAAAGCCTTCTAACTGTATGTAACCCGTTAATAATAATATTTAGCGGTGGCGCATCGCATATTTTTATTTCCTATTTAAATAACACAGGAAGCAAAATTTCAAACTTTGAAATATTACATCTTCGCTTCAAGTCGATGTACCAAAATGAACGACACATATTCTTATAGAGAATTGAACGCTCTACAAAAAAGATCTCTGGTGATTTTTTTGATACACTCACTCCTTCAAAAGTTATTTAAGGTTAAAATCAAATGTGGAGTGAATTTCACTTTTTTTTTTAGTTTTCGGCAAAATGTTAAAACTTATTACTAAATATCGTAAAATATTTGTTGAAAATTCTATAATTTATGATTCTCCATGAGTAATGGAGTCAGGTAACAATTTTCAACAGAGAAATACTATCTAATATTAGAAACATTATTATTAGAAAAATTAGATCGCACATATACATTTCTTTGAATATTACTTTTTAAAAATACGTTTCTCATTTAAGGTGAAAAAGTTGTTATAAAAAAACTGATTACCAATTCAAGGTTTTTTTGTTAAAATCCGGAAATCGTTGGCGATGTTTTTATACGACTTGTTGAAGATAGCTCAGTTCATCTCTATATGTCTATGGATATAGCACTTCTGACCCAAAAACCGCGGCAAATTTAAATATTAACTTTTAATAAATATGTAAAATAACACAATTTCGCTAAATATGAAAAAGTCGCTCAAATTTCATTCGATTCGCTAGAAATCGCTAAATGAAGATTTCGAATCGCTGAAATTGCGATTCATCGCAACGCAGCAAAAAAAGTCACCGTCGCACAGTGGTCCCAAATCCCAAAAAGCTGGCCAAAAGTCGAAAATGTATTCGATTTGGCTGAAAGTCTGTACTCCGGGGTTTTCGGGGTCGCTGACTACGAATATGAAGTCAAAATTTAGCAAAACAAAATGGCGGATCCAATATAGCGGGAAATTTCGTCAAAAACGTATTCAATTCGGGTGAATGTCTGTACTCCGGGGTTTTCGGGGTCGCTGACTACGAATATGGAGTCAAAATTTAGCAAAACAAAATGGCGGATCCAAAATGGCGGGAAATTTCGTCAAAAACGTATTCAATTTGGGTGATATTTGAAGACTTGAAGACTTGGGAAGAAGAGGATTGGAATACAGTCATTATCATCATTATTACAATGACAATGAACATTCATAATATATTTCTTTCATTCTTTTATTTCTAATCGATATAATTTTAGCTTTTTTTACAATTAATCACTGTCCTGTGAACTCTCATCATCGTCACATGTATCGCTCGTATCATCAGAAAAAATCTGCCTCGATTCTGGAACTGAAAGTGGAATCAATAGTTCAACCGCGTATGGGGATGTTACGTACGAACGTAACGCGAGGTTTATTTTTCCCCGCTAGACTTACCGTCATTAGATTTTTGGGCGCCTTGCCTCGTCCCATACAGGCCCGCTCCCGTCGCGAGATGGGTGATCGTTTGGAATAATGATTTAAAATAATAGAAATCGGTTGAAATAACTCTAATTTATTAGTCGTAGCGATTAATTGGAAATAAATGAAAATGTAGTGTGACGTGACTTTTCTTAACGCATGAAAAGCCGACTCTTCGGGTCACAAAACAGCTCACGAGATCGCTCAAGGATTGGGCGCCAGCTATCGCAATAAATTACGATAGCAAATTTATATTTCCTTGAGTTCTCTCGTGAGTTCAACAATTTCGCCTGGCTAGCTGCCCTTGAGGATGGTAGAGGGGCGCGGTTAGGGATCGTTGGAAATTCTACAATAAATACTCTTTGCAGCAAGTTCGGGAAACACAACACTTACTTTTATTTATTTAATTTATCGTTATTTCGGCTCGCAGAAGGCGAGACGAAATCAAAATGCAAAAAAAAATCAAAATTCCCGTTTTCAACACAGAATCCTTATTCACTATTAACAAGCTTTTTCCGTTCGCTGCTATACAATTTAAATGTTCAATGGCAATAACCTTGAGATCTCGTTCTCGCTTTCTTTAATACTCGAATAATTAATTCCTCTCGGCCTCGTGGCAATATCGCGCCCCAATCTCAAAATGGCCGATATCTTAACGGTTTTCTCCGTTTCCACACTCTCATACAAAATGGCCGCTGTCTTACGATAGCTCTCGATTTTACTCAGGCCGAGAGTTCTAAACAAATTACGCTAATTAACCTATGGACTCTCGCTTCCGCACGAATAGATATTGAATCCCTCTCGGCGATTCTATTAATTTAACACGCGAACGGTAACTCGCGAATGATTTTACTCGCGGACAAGATTCTAATTTGGCCGCGCGCGTTAACTCGTCGTCGAGACAATATTGCTTCGTTTTGGAACACTTTTACTCCCGAAAATGCCTCTACTCGCGATTTTCCTCAATTCCACAACCAAAACGAGCAAAACGACGTTCTTACCGGTTTGTTTTCAGCAGAATGGTCCCGTAATGCAGCGGGAACCCAATCTTTGATATATTCGGCAGACGCGCTTCTCTTGCTCGGTACTCGATAACGGCGCGATTCCAACGTCCTTCCCCGTTCGGTACGGCGGCTTAAGTCCTCGAGAGAACTTTCGTGATCGCCCTCGTAAGCTCCGATTTCTACCCCCACCCTTATGCGATTCGAGTCGAATGTTAGCGCGACTTGGTAATCGATTGCGCGATTGATTCGAGGCGGCGGATAGATCGATGGAGTGAGCGATAGAACGAGAGCGCGATCGATTCTCTCTCCCAAATTACGGACGAATAACGATAATAATAATATTTCTCCCAAGCTGTGCGATACGACGCACGACCACGCGACGACGTTGAATTTGGCGCTCTCTCAGCGATGATGCCGAGAGCGACAACGATGGATGATGTTGGTGGCTTTCGTCGATGATGACGTTATGGCTCACGTACGTGGGCTACGTTGCTCATGGTGTTAGTGGCGAGAGCATCGAATATTGCTCTCGCTGGCCCTTCTCGTTCTCGGTTGAACTGTTGCGCAGACGATGGTGTTCTCGATGCTGTCATCGTGTCGGTAACGGCGGGGACCGCCGTTTTGCTCAAGAGAATTTTTCGGAAATACAAAATTAAATTAATATCTAACGACAAGTTAACAATTTGGCCCTGATTGTATCGTTCGAGAGGGACTCGGCCTGGGAGCGAGGTTGTACCTCGCGCGTTATCGAGTTCCTTTGTGACTCGCAAAAATACGACGTCACAACACCTCCCCCCCTATGACAAGGCCGACCCGGCCGTATAAGACCGAAGCTTCGCTCGTGTGGACATTTGGGCAACGAAATTGAATACGAGAAAAAACGTAATTTTTTCGTCGCGACAACGAGTTTCCGCACGAACGATACCAACAGAGCTGTTTCATTTTTGGTATAGCAAATAATTAAAGCACTTAAGTAAAGCATGGTTTAAATAAACGACGAGCGAGATTCAAAATCAATACTAAACAAACATGCAACATAGATTACATTTAGACCGTACTTGGGGCAGATTAATCTTCTCGCACCGAGTCTTGGGATTCGTCCGGGGTCTCGTTTCGCGCGGTATCACCCCCCTCCGGCTCGTCAGCGACGGCGGGCGGAAGATACGACTTCAGATCTTCTATCGATACTTTTATCGCGCGGCCCCCGAGAACGTCCTGAACCTCGTATACTACGGTGGAGAGTACTTTTGCGATACGAAACGGCCCGTGGTATTTTGTCGCGAGTTTCGCGGCGACGTTTTGCGCGGCTGACGACAAAATTCTTTGTCTTTTCAAGACGAGATCTCCGACCTTGAATGTGCGATCGCGGCGGTGGCGGTTATATTGAGCCGCTTGTCGTTGATGCGCTTCCTCGAGATCGTGAGTGACCTTCTTGTGTAAGCGTGACAGTTCTCGCACGCGTTCCGACCATTCTTCGGGTCGCAACAGGACGATTTCGCGTTCTCCCTCCACGCGTTGACGGTAAAAATTATGCGGCTTAGGCTCGCGCCCGAAGTTTAAGTACGCGGGAGTGCTACGAATCGACGTATGATACGCCGTGTTATACGCGAAACGAAATTCCGCGAGATGAGTATCCCACGCTCGATGATCGCCTTCGAGAAACGATACGATCATTGTTTTTAATACACGATTAACGCGTTCCACCGGATTCGCCTGCGGATGGTAAGGCGGTGTTGTCGTATGGAAAATTCCTTGCTCGGCGGCGAGAGCCTGAATACTACGGTTATTAAATTCGGTACCGTTATCCGTGAGCAAGACCTGCGGGGTGCCCCAGCGAGAGAAGACCAATTCTTCTAACGCCTCGGAGATCTTTTTGCCGTTTGCTTTACGCAACGGACAACATTCGACCCACTTTGTGAACAAGTCCTGTATCACGAGAACGTACGCATGGCCAGATCGACTTGGCGGAAAAGGTCCCATAATATCCGCAGCGATTACAGTCCATGGCTCTTCGACGACTCGACGACCCATGAGACCGAGGGGCGGTAACTGTTCGACCTTTGCGCGTTGACAGACTCCGCAATGGCGAACATGACGAGAAACGTCGCGAAACATGCGTGGCCAGAAATACGAGTGAAATACTCGCTCGTACGTTTTTTGTATACCGAGATGCCCCGCTTGTGTTTCGTCGTGACACTCGCGTAAGATTTCTGCGCGAGCGTAACGCGGTACGACCATTTTCCATTCGGAATTATCGCCGACTGGAAGGGCGCGACGCGTGGTGCGTCGATAAACATAAAGACGATTATCCCTGATTTTCCAATAAGGAAATCTCTCGGGGTGCGCGACGATCGCCGTAAGCTTTTTCGCGTACCAGGGATCACGTTCGGGGTCAATTGGTTCGCGCGCGACGCCAGGATTACCGTTATCGTTGGGAACGATCACGAAATTATATTCTGGGAGTGTTTCCGGTGGTTTTGCAGCCGTGGGTGGTAAAAATTCGAACATTCGAGAGAGTGCATCGGGAACGTGGTTTAGCGCACCCTTGCGATACACGATCTCGAAGTCGTACTGTGCAAGTTGCAAGGCCCATCGAGCTAAACGACCCGAAGGTTCCTTGAGCGTTTGCAGCCACCTGAGACTGTGATGATCGGTGATTACCGTGAAGCGGTAACCTTCAAGATAAGCCCGGAATTTCTTAATCGCCCATAAAATGGCGAGACACTCTTGTTCGGTGGTCGAATAATTTCGTTCTGGCGGCGAGAGTGTTCGACTCGCGTACGCAATCGGATGCTCTGCACCGTTGATTTCTTGCGTTAATACCGCGCCGATGCCGGTCATGCTCGCGTCTGTTTGCAGCACGAATTTGGCCTTGAAATCGGGGCACGCGAGGGTTGGAGGGTTCGCGAGAGCTTCTTTCAAAGAGTCGAAAGCTTTTTGTTGCTCCGGTTCCCATTTCCAAACTTGATTCTTTTTCGAGAGTCGCGTGAGCGGCTCTGCGATCTCGGCAGAGTGCGGAATAAATCGACGATACCACGATGCCATTCCCAAGAATCGTCGCAACGGTTTTAATTTTTCCGGCCGCGGAAATGCTTTAATCGGCTCGGTTTTCGCGGGATCTACCTGCAAACCGTCTCGATTCACGAGGAATCCGAGATATCTCACCTCAGAGCAGCAAAATTCGCATTTCTCGGGGTTGATGCGTAAGCCAGCAGCGACGATACGATCAAAAACCCGTTTGAGCAGGGTTAAATGCTCATCGAAGTCCTCGGTGACAATAATAATGTCATCGAGATATGTGAATGCGTGAGGTTCCATTTCCGGACCAATCACACGATCTAAGAGTCGTTGAAACGTCGCGGGAGCGCCCGTGAGTCCGTACGGCATTCTTTTGAATTGAAATAACGTAAACGCGGTTATCTCTTTGGACGACTCCTCGAGACGAATCTGATGGAAAGCTTGACTTAAGTCGATCGTGGAAATGTATTTTGCGGAACGCAAGCGATCGAGAATTTGTGTCATGTACGGTAACGGGTACGCATCCTTTTTCGAGACCTCGTTAACTTTCCGGAAATCTAAACAAAATCGAAACGTCCCGTTCGGTTTTTTAATCATCACGATCGGGCTCGACCAATCGCTGTTCGAAGGTTCGATAACGTCTGCCTCAAGCATACGATCGACTTCGTCATCGATTGCCTCGCGTATGATCGGAGTGACCGGATAATAACGCTGTTTTATCGGTCGATTAGTACCAACATCGATTCGGTGTTCGATTAAATTTGTTAACCCGGGAGCATTTTTAAGAATCTCGAGCTCTTTTTCCAAAAATTTCGCGAGGCGCGTACTCTCGTTTCGACCGAGTTCCGAAATACCGAGCGATAAGTTTGCGTGTTCGACACTGTCACGGGAGGCGAAATTAAATGTATTCGTCGGGTCATCGCTGAAATACCACACGCGTCGATGGTGGTCGATAACAATTTTAAATATTTCCAGCGCGTCTAATCCGAGCAATAATGGAACCGGCAACGATGGGAGGATCCTCGCGGAGATCATTTCTTCGCGATTTTCAAGTTTCATCGGGAGCTCCATCTTTTCGTCGCACGTAATTGTTTCACCGTTCGCGATCGTAGTCGGTTTTCGCGGCATTGATTTACGAGAAAATCCTAAACGAGAAGCTAGTAGCAGCCCGTCTTGTCCGATAAAGGTACTTGTCGAACCGTTGTCGAACATGGCCGGTAACGTTTTTCCCAAGATATTTATTTTAACAATTAATACCGGCCGCGCACGAGAACTGTAGAGCGGGGTGCAAAAATATTCCATTGGGTCTAGTGGAAGCGAAATATTTTTATCGAGGGCCCGTACGGTCAACGCAGGAGTCTGTTCGGCCCTTATTGGCGACTCCCGTCGTCGTTTCCCGCATAACGTTTTCGCGGTGCCAAGCAACCTTTCGCGATGTGCCCCTCTTGGCCACAGTTGAAGCAGGCGCGAGGCTGTCGACGATCGGGATATTGCCGATCTTCAGTCGGTGCGTTGCGAGACGTCATCGACTGACGAAACGGATTCGTCGACTCGTGAGCCTTGTCCGGAACGTCAATCGGACTTTTATCACGGCGGTCGGATCTTTCGAAGTGGACGCGCACGTCGGACGGGCTTTTATCACGTGCCGGGTATGGTGAACCGGAGCGCGGCGGGAAACGCGAATAATTCGATCGATTCGAATTTTCTCTCCGCGGTGAGTTTCGCGAATCGTTGTGTTTATTCACCGGTCGGTTATTCTCCGGCGTTGCGCGCCGCTCCGGGAGTTTATCGGAGCACGCGCACGCGTGTTCCTCTGACGCCAACTCGTCCCACTCGAGAAACGTCGCGAAATTCGGGTTCCGATCTGGGCGCGTTTTATACGGGTCGCGATACGCGAGGGTCGGGAATCTCGAATTCGCGGGCGACGGTGGTTCGCGATTTTGTTTCGCACCATGTTCGTCCCACTCGATTTCGCGCGCGAGTTTTTCAAACTCACCGAACGTGGTCGCGTCACGGCGTCTGATAGCGCGGCGCAAGTACGGTAGCATATTTCGCCACGCGTATTGCAACTGTTCCTCGAGGCTCATGGGAGGCTCGACACGATCGAAAAGCGCACGTAGACACGTGAGGAAAACCGAAAAACGTTCGTGTTTGCCTTGCACGCGGGCAAAGATTTCTTCGCGTAGTGAGAATTGATAATCGGGATCGCCGAATCGATCCCTCCATGCAGACTCTAGATCGCGGAAAGTCACGAAAGAATTTCGGTGCGTCCGATACCACCAAAGCGCGTTATCGAACAGAAAGAGGGGGAGACAGTCAAGAAGTTCGCTGTCATTTACCGGGAGCATTCTTCGTCCCTCTTTAATACGGAGCAAAAATCCCTCTCCGTCTTCGCCGATCACGCCCGAAAATTTTAAACCCCATTTACGCATCATTTCGTATGCGGAACGCATCGCGGCGGACGGGTCGTATGAATCACGGCGGGAACGCGGCGACGAGTGGTATTCCGGGTCAGCTGTCATTCCCGGATGAAAATTTTCCAAATGATTTCGATTATCTTCGTTTAAACGCGGATTTTCGACGCGTGCGCGGAGTAGCGGTATCGACGGAATCGCGCGCGCCGATGACTGACGCGGTATAGCACCTCCCCCCTCCGCTCGACGATACTCGGTAGAGGTGGCAAAATTCGCGGCACCTGTCACTCGCGGAACTTGATTAATGTTTGGCAACGAATAATTATTAGCCTCGTCGCGAAAGGGGTTCGTTCGATTCAATAACGTGGCAAGCTGTTCGCGGCCACGAGCTTGTGAATCTTCTCCCTCGCGAATTGAATTCAACAATCGATCGCGCATCTCACTGACCATCCCGCTATCGCGTAAACCTCGATCCGTCAATTCTTTTCTCAGCTGGCTCGGAGAGAGCGCAGCTACGCGTTCACGGGCATTTGGCGGTGTACGATGCATGTCGATTAATTCTTTATAATTCACGCGAGAAATTCAGTTATGACGCGTGAGACTATACTCGAGGTACGTACGCGCGAGAGAATTCACTTGAGTCGCGAAGCACGAAGTTGCGCGGAGCGAGTCGAAGAAATACGAACACTCGAACGTGCGAGAGCCTGTCACGCACACTAACGCGCGGCTCACGGACGAGAATCACGGACACGCGCACACACTCTCGCGAACTCGTGGGCTACCGGCACGAAGCACGTGGGGAAAACGACGACGCGACGAGACGAGATTTCCTTTTTTTTTCGATGCACTTTTCGATGTTTTTCAGGGTTTTCTTTTTTTTTTTTTCAGTTATAATGCGGACGACGTGAGAGTAATTGCTCTCGAAATTGACAATATTATTCGAAGCAATAAATATCGGAGAAGAAAAAAAGATCGGGTGAATCACAATATCGGTGACAATCACAAAGAAATATATTTCGCTATAAAGCGCATGCACCGTCTTGCGCGAGAGAGAGAACAAAAATAAATAGAATGATTAAACCATTAAAAAAAATTAATTCGTTAACCAAGACACAAATTCAATAAATTAGAATAAATAATCCATGATTGCGTTCTATTAAAATTATTCACAGCGCGATGTATCTCGAGAGAAGCTCGAGATCTGTGTCTCGCGTACTCGACAATAACGACGATAACGTAAATCACTGAGTTTAATTCCCGCAACTACACTTCTCTCTCGAGCAAGACACAAGTTCAAATCACAAAATCACTTTATCCGATTTTTAGCCACAATTACCTTAGCGACTGGGGAACTCGGAGAGATCCTGCCATTTTCAACTTGATCTCTTTCTTGAACGGTAACGATGGCGTGAACGAATTATAAGACGATGTGTCCAGCCAGCGAGATCTACGTAAACTGAGGCTCTCTCGCTGCCCGCACACACGCGCACAAAGGACGAATCACATACACGGACGGACACACTACTACCACTGTCGCGCGACGCACGACCAAAACAAAGCGCGAGAGAAAAAAAACTTTATGGCTCGACTACGACGCCTTTCCGAGCATTCGCAAATATATTCTCGGGAATATTCGACAAAATTTTATTTCAGATATCTACTCTTTCTATCTCTTCCTCCTTCGTTCTCGAATATTCTGCAATTCTCTCTTTCCAGCTCGAAAATTTTTCTCTTTTCACGACGCTTTCGATTCTTCCTATTTTCTCTTAAAACTTTTTATCTTCTTACTTTACTTTTACCAAAATTTTTACTTAAACAAAAAAAATTTTATGCGAAACGAGATCAAACGAGATACTAAAAATTTTAATTAAATCCGAAAAATGTATTAATGGAATTTTTCGCTTTTCTCAACGGCCCAGCCCCACGTCGGGCGCCAAATTTGTGACGTGACTTTTCTTAACGCATGAAAAGCCGACTCTTCGGGTCACAAAACAGCTCACGAGATCGCTCAAGGATTGGGCGCCAGCTATCGCAATAAATTACGATAGCAAATTTATATTTCCTTGAGTTCTCTCGTGAGTTCAACAATTTCGCCTGGCTAGCTGCCCTTGAGGATGGTAGAGGGGCGCGGTTAGGGATCGTTGGAAATTCTACAATAAATACTCTTTGCAGCAAGTTCGGGAAACACAACACTTACTTTTATTTATTTAATTTATCGTTATTTCGGCTCGCAGAAGGCGAGACGAAATCAAAATGCAAAAAAAAATCAAAATTCCCGTTTTCAACACAGAATCCTTATTCACTATTAACAAGCTTTTTCCGTTCGCTGCTATACAATTTAAATGTTCAATGGCAATAACCTTGAGATCTCGTTCTCGCTTTCTTTAATACTCGAATAATTAATTCCTCTCGGCCTCGTGGCAATATCGCGCCCCAATCTCAAAATGGCCGATATCTTAACGGTTTTCTCCGTTTCCACACTCTCATACAAAATGGCCGCTGTCTTACGATAGCTCTCGATTTTACTCAGGCCGAGAGTTCTAAACAAATTACGCTAATTAACCTATGGACTCTCGCTTCCGCACGAATAGATATTGAATCCCTCTCGGCGATTCTATTAATTTAACACGCGAACGGTAACTCGCGAATGATTTTACTCGCGGACAAGATTCTAATTTGGCCGCGCGCGTTAACTCGTCGTCGAGACAATATTGCTTCGTTTTGGAACACTTTTACTCCCGAAAATGCCTCTACTCGCGATTTTCCTCAATTCCACAACCAAAACGAGCAAAACGACGTTCTTACCGGTTTGTTTTCAGCAGAATGGTCCCGTAATGCAGCGGGAACCCAATCTTTGATATATTCGGCAGACGCGCTTCTCTTGCTCGGTACTCGATAACGGCGCGATTCCAACGTCCTTCCCCGTTCGGTACGGCGGCTTAAGTCCTCGAGAGAACTTTCGTGATCGCCCTCGTAAGCTCCGATTTCTACCCCCACCCTTATGCGATTCGAGTCGAATGTTAGCGCGACTTGGTAATCGATTGCGCGATTGATTCGAGGCGGCGGATAGATCGATGGAGTGAGCGATAGAACGAGAGCGCGATCGATTCTCTCTCCCAAATTACGGACGAATAACGATAATAATAATATTTCTCCCAAGCTGTGCGATACGACGCACGACCACGCGACGACGTTGAATTTGGCGCTCTCTCAGCGATGATGCCGAGAGCGACAACGATGGATGATGTTGGTGGCTTTCGTCGATGATGACGTTATGGCTCACGTACGTGGGCTACGTTGCTCATGGTGTTAGTGGCGAGAGCATCGAATATTGCTCTCGCTGGCCCTTCTCGTTCTCGGTTGAACTGTTGCGCAGACGATGGTGTTCTCGATGCTGTCATCGTGTCGGTAACGGCGGGGACCGCCGTTTTGCTCAAGAGAATTTTTCGGAAATACAAAATTAAATTAATATCTAACGACAAGTTAACAATTTGGCCCTGATTGTATCGTTCGAGAGGGACTCGGCCTGGGAGCGAGGTTGTACCTCGCGCGTTATCGAGTTCCTTTGTGACTCGCAAAAATACGACGTCACAGTAGGAATAATACAAATGTAAAACTAGTTTCGCTAACCTAATTCTCCACACACACACACACACACACACACACACACACACACACACATTCTCAGATTCGCTCACCCTTGATGAGACGTTGGTTGAATCCCTTTCTTTTATTTCGATTCACAATTTTTGTAGTCCCAAACGTAGAAACAATAGTTTGTTTCACACGGGACTCGTGACACACTAACCCACTATGCGGTACTCATCCCGCCTACACGAGGATGAGGTTTATTTCGCGGTGCAGGGAGGAAACAGAGTATCCCGGATTCACAACTGTCAGTTCGAATATTTATATAAAAATTACGGGCGCTCGCGACACACTAACCCACTATGTGGTACTCTTCCCGCCTACACGAGGACGAGATTTACGACACGGCGCAGGGAGGACACGGAACGACCCGGAGTCTCAGCTCTTAGGTGTTAGCCCTTTTAATTTTTGTCTAAGACTCTAATTAACGGTCGAATACAGTTCGAATAATATGGGAATTTAACGAATTTCTCCCGACACAATAGCCCACTATGCGAATACTCATCCCGCCTACCTGAGGATGAGATTGACATCGCGACGCAGGGAGGACGGAAAGAAACCCGGAGTCCGAGATCCCGGTGTTGACTCTACCGAGTTTAATCTGAGACTGATTTGAAAATGAATTACTTTACTAACTCAAAAAAAATATATTTTCCCTCTCCTGAGCCGAAAAAAAGGTTTCTGGGGAATTTTTTGTAGGGATTAGTCCCACGTGCAAAAATCTCTGATTCGACTGTTTCGTGAGGGGAGTCCTGGTCCGTCGGTGCATCCCACGGCCGCGAATCGCAACGTCGCCGAGAAACTCGAGCGAGGTGACGACTCGCGACTTGCATTTTTATCAATGCACCGGAAAACGCGTTTCGTATTTTCGTGAGAGCGAGTTACGAGAGCGAAATCATAAATCAATTTATGACAATGCATAAAATAGTAAAATAGTAAAAATGATGATATTTCACGATCATTAATGATCGGAAAATAAACTAGAAAAAATATCATCGCAAATATGTCGGGATGTAACAGGGATAACGATCTTAGTTTCTTCGAAGGAAGTTTTCGCAAACTGGATATTACTGGATCTGACGTTACTAAACATCTGCAAAAAATGTCTTCCATGTTTTTGATGCGGTAACATTTTCGTGAAAAATCTTCTCGGAATCTTTAAATGTACTTATTGCATGATTCCTGAGCTTCTTCAGACATTCGTCCGATAGGAAGTAACGAATCTATCATTGTCAACACAAGTTTGAAATTGATAATAATTTTTTTGCCGCCAATAACAGTTTCAAAGGGCACGAGGTTTCTCTCTTGCGCTTGGATAGAATCAACTTCTGCCCTAGTTGCTTCGGCAGTTTCATGGAAGAATTCAATTTTAATTGGGCGATAAAATCTTAGTGACGAAGGACGAGGATTTTTCCAAATAATCACGTGTGGATTGACTTTATTGAAGATTTGCAAGGGAACAAGTGAAATAAAGAAAATGTTGGCATCTGATTTATTGCCGTCTCCATCGTTAAATTTTTGTTTGTAAGTACTTTGACCAGAAGTTCCATCGCATCCCCATTTGCATATCAATTCTAAATTACCAACTTTGTTTTCGGGAAGACTTCCAATAACGTCCGATTGTACCGTTCATATTCTTTCAGCTGTATGATTTAGCAATGCCTGAAGTCCAACTGTGGCTCCACTTACAGTTACAGAAATTTCTGACTTTGCAGGGTAACACTTTTTTTTAGAATCCAATACACATTTATAAGGCAGGTATAATTTACAATTTTTTTTCAAACTTACAGAACGTAGTAATTGGTATTGACCTTAGGTCATTTTACCTTCTACCACAAGCGATAATGCTTCGTTGCCTGACAGTACATCTTCTGAAACGCGTTCCATAGACTTAGGGTACTGTGATGCTTTTGATGGACTGCCTTCTGTGACATCCCTAATTACCTTTGAAGCTTTTTAATTTCCAGAAGCCCGGAGACCCATTTGTGTAGCGTAGGCCGATTTGCGGACGGTATGTTCTTTTCGAACCTTTTCCGTCTTCCTACGTTTTGACCGATCACTTAAATCGCCCCAGCTTGTGGAAGGACGCCCCATTCTGCTTTCCGTAGAAGGATGCCCCATTGTGTTTTCCGTAGAAGGACGCTTCATTGTATTTTCCGTGGAAGTCTTCAAACGTTCTTTTTCAATCGTGAAAGACACAGGAACGTTGAACCACTCATCGAATTTATTGAAGAATTTGGTTTCGTCCCTCCTCGCTTCTTGCTACCTCTTTTTGAAATTCGATACCAATCTACCTATGGCATCTTTCAGATTTTCCGACAAAATGTATGGATGGTTCAATTGTTTCGACACCTCCATTTCAACAATGTCAGTGACAATGTTGATATTTTCTTTTAATACCGATTTCACAAGTATGTCAATTTCCTTTCTCGTGAAAGAAATTTCGTCGGTATTATCCAGAGGATCTGTAGGAAATGCAAAATAACATTAATAGAAGAATTATCTCTATCAATTTCCTATGAACAATATTTCAGACGCGAAAATTACAAAAGACTGCAGAAAGCATTTTTGCCTCTTCTATCGAATTTTTAGTGCGACAAAATTTCTACTAGTGTAGCACACTTTTAAGTGAGAGTGTATATTCAAAAAACGGGGATAAAAAATTTTATAAACTACTACAATTATATCTTCTACTGTGGGGAATATATGTGCCAAGTTTTAGATTTTTACATGAGTATTGACTAAGTTGGAAAAATTTTCAAATTGTTGACCGTGTAAAATACACGTATATGCCATTCAAAACTTTTACTGCCGGGGGGGGGGGGGCATAAAAATTACACTCAAAACCGAAGGAGCAGCTACGAGCAGCTAATTTTTGGATATGTTTTAAAGAAATGTCTAAGTAACAATTTCCATTTAGTTTAAGAGCGGGGGTCGATAGGCGTTTTGACTTATTGCTTTTTCTAACACGAATTTTCAGAACATAACCAAGAAAAATACCACTACTTTCATTAATGACTTACAATTTCATACATCGTTAACGATAATTTTAAGCAACACACTCAAATTGTACTTACTTTCTGGAGAAGAATCCATTTTGTAAAATCCAAATCCGTTAACTTTTCACTCTTCCAGACGCGTCGAAACTTTCGTCTTATTTCTCCGCGCGACGAGCAAACAATGCGGTCGGCTCGACGCTCACGAATAAAATGGATTCCTGAGCCAGGTATGGACGCTCCCTTTTTCTTAACGGTCATAATAAATACTAGAGGTACACTGCTGACCATTAATGCCTGTTTTGACAGATGGGATATATTTTTCCAATCTACATGAAACTGACGAGTTTCAGACTGATGAGCCCTACGCGCCCTTTACGAATCTGACACATATCTGTCATACTAAAAAGTGACACCAATCAAGGCTATAGATGTTTTGCCGGAGAGTGGCGCCCCCGCTGTAGTATGAGATTCTGAGTAATAGATATTATCCAAGTCGACGAAAATGTCATATCAACATGGATGTGAATTGGTTAAGAAAAATCGTAAATCATGTCTAAATAAAATATAATTAATCAAAACAAATACGAAAGTGCGTTGAATAAACGAAAAATAAAGAAAATAAAAATGGAATTGAAAAACGAAATATTTCGTCAAATTTCTGTTCGCGATGCAAGCGAGGTTATAATTCTGCCAATCGAGAGATCGACGCCAGTCGATGTTTCACATCGTCTCTTGGAAAAAAATACATGAAAAATCCCTTACGACGTGGGAATAGAATCTGCATCTGCAACTACGCTGCTATTTTGGTGCAGAGCTTGAAGAGAGTCCTCCCACACTTTCTTACGGATACGTGCCGGTTAAATCTTGCAAGTTAAATTTGTTTCACTTCCCGATTTCCGATTGAGTTGGAATTTCTCATGCACATGTAAATCGGATGACAATGCAATATTATCACAAAAAAATTGCAAATGTTTTGCAAAAAAAAAATTTTTGCCAAATTTTTTATGAAAAATTTGCTTGAAAATTGTTTTGCAACGAAAAATGTTCCGCATAATATTTGCAAAAAAAATGTTTCGCCAAATTTATTGCAAAAAAATTGTTTTGCAAAATTTTGTTCACAGAGGGGTTTTAAGCAATTAATTTGCAACATTCCTCTACGAAAAGTTTGCGCAACAGTCTCTTACTAAAAAATGTTGTGAACAAATTTGTTTGCATTAATTTCACGGAAAATTGTTGCGAATTAATTGTGTGAAACAACTTTGTCGAACAAATTTTGCAAAATAATTTTTGCGCGAAACATTTTGCGAAAAATTTTGTTTGCGAGAAATTATGCGAAACTAGATATAAATTACTGAAATAGTTATTCAACATCATAGATACTAAAAAGTATAAGATAAATGGATGGAAAAAAAAAATTTTAAATAAGCTTTTATTAGTTAGTAATAGTTAAAATAGCTAAAAAGATGAAAATAATTTTATTCGGATTGGAAATAAGTTTTCGAATAAAAGCGTGTTACAATTTAGCAGCGAGAGAAAAAGAGAGGGTGTAACATAATTTTATTTGAAAACTCATTTCCAATCGGAATAAAATTATTTTTAAGGTTGTAGCTATTTTATTTATTACTAACTGAAAAAAGCTTAATAAAAAAAAAAAATTATTAATTACGACAACAAACATGTCATATCAACTTGAATGCAATGAATATTTCCAAAATCGAAATATTCAAAGATATTTCCGTTTATTACGAAGAAACACGACATTACCTCGGATTCCTTCTCCCAACAGCATGACGAAAAATTCACCTCTATTCCCACATAATTATGCCAAGCGACGGATCAACGGCAGTCGATGTTTCAGCTCGTCTTTTGGATGAATAGGAACATGAAAAATCCCCTACGACGCGGGAAAAAAATCTGCATATACAAATATGCTGGTTACTTGGTGCAGAGTTTCAATAGAGTCCTCCCACACTTTCTTACAGATATGTAAGATGAGTATTTTTGATTCATTATAGTAATAAGGACAACCAACATGCCATAAAAACTTTAATTCGAAGAATATTCCCACAATCGAAATATTCAAAGACATTTCCGTTTATTACGGAGAAATGAGAAATAATCTCGAATTCCATCTCCCATCAGTATGACGAAAAATTCATCTCCATTCACACATAATCCTGCCAAGTGAGGGATCGACGGCAGTCAATGTTTCACCTCGTTCTTTGGATAAAGAAAAACATGAAAAATCCCATACGACGTGGGAAAAAAATCTGCATCTACAAATATACTGGTTACTTGGTGCAGAGTTTCAATAGAGTCCTCCCACACTTTCTTACGGATATGTAAGGTGAGTATTTTTGATTCCTTATAGTAATAACGACAACAAACATGCCATAAAAACTTTGATTCGATGAATATTTCCAAAATCGAAATATTCAAAGACATTTCCGTTTATTACGAAGAAACATGACATAACCTCGGATTCCTTCTCCCAACAGCATGACGAAAAATTCACCTCTATTCCCACATAATTATGCCAAGCGACGGATCAACGGCAGTCGATGTTTCACCTCGTCTTTTGGATAAATAAAAACATAAAAATCCCTATATGACGTGGGAAAAAAATCTGCATATACAAATATGCTGGTTACTTGGTGCAGAATTTCAATAGAGTCCTCCCACACTTTCTTACGGATATGTAAGATGAGTATTTTTGATTCATTATAGTAATAAGGACAACCAACATGCCATAAAAACTTTAATTCGATGAATATTTCCAAAATCAAAATATTCATAGACATTTCCGTTTATTACGGAGAAACACGACATAACCTTGGATTCCTTCTCCCAACAGCATGACTCGAAAATCACCTCCATTCCCATATAACTATGCGAAGCGAAGAATCGACGGCAGTCGATGTTTCACCTCGTCCTTTGGATAAAGAAAAGCATGAAAAATCCCATGCGACGTGGAATCAAAATCTGTATCTTCAACTATGCTGGTAATTTGGTGCAGAACTTAAAGAGAATCCCCCTACACTTTCTTACCGATACGTGAGATGAGTATTTCTTATTAATAACGACAACAAACATGCCATTAAAACTTAAATGCAATGAATATTTCCGAAATTAATATATTCAAAGACATTTTCGTTTATTACGGAAAAACACGACATAACCTCGGATTTCTTCGCCCAATAGCATGACGAAAAATTCACTCCCGTTCCCACGAAATTCTGCCAAGCGAGGGATCAACGCCAGTCGATGTTTTACCTCGTCCTTTGGATAAAGAAATACATGAAAAATCCCATACGACGTGGGAACAAAATCTGCATCATCACCTCTGCTGGTTATTTGATGCAGAGTTTCAATAGAGTCCTCCCACTCTTTCTTACGGATATGTAAGATGAGTATTTTTGATTCCTTATAGTAATAAAGACAACCAACATGCCATAAAAACTTTAATTCGATGAATATTTCCAAAATCGAAATATTCATAGACATTTTCATTTATTACGGAGAAACACGACATAACCTTGGATTCCTTCTCCCAACAGCATGACTCGAAATTCACCTCCATTCCCACATAACTATTCGAAGCGAAGAATCGACGGCAGTCGATGTTTTACCTCGTCCTTCGGATAAAGAAAAGCATGAAAAATCCCATGCGACGTGAAAATAAAATCTGTATCTTCAACTATGCTGGTGATTTGGTGCAGAGCTTAAAGAGAATCCCCCTACACTTTCTTCCCGATACGTGAGAGGAGTATTTCTTATTAATAACGACAACAAACGTGCCATCAAAACTTAAATGCAATGAATATTTCCGAAATCAAAATATTCAAAGACATTTTCGTTTATTACGGAAAAACACGACATAACCTCGGATTCCTTCGCCCAATAGCATGACGAAAAATTCACCTCCGTTTCCACAAATTTCTGCCAAGCGAGAGATCAACGCCAGTCGATGTTTTACCTCGTCCTTTGAATAAAGAAATACATGAAAAATCCCATACGACGTGGGAATAAAATCTGCATCATCACCTATGCTGGTTATTTGATGCGGAGTTTCAATAGAGTCCTCCCACACTTTCTTACGGATATGTAAGATGAGTATTTTTGATTCCTCATAGTAATAAAGACAACCAACATGCCATAAAACTTTAGTTCGATAAATATTTCCAAAATCAAAATATTTATAGACATTCCTATTTATTACGGAGAAACACGACATAACCTTGGATTCCTTCTCCCAACAGCATGACGAAAGATTTATCTCCATTCCCACATAATCTTGCTAAGTGAGGGATCGACGGCAGTCGATGTTTCACGTCGTCTTTTCGATAAACAAAATCATGAACAATTCCATACGACGTGGGATTAAATGTGCATCTTCAACTATGCTGGTATTTTGGTGCAGAGCTTGAAGAGAGTCCTCCCACATTTCCGTACGGATACGTGGGATGAGTATTCTATGGTAACTACGACAACAAACATGCTATATAAACTTAAATGCAATGAATATTTCCAAAATTGAAATATTCAGCGACATTCCCGTTTATTACGGAAAAACACAACATAACCTCGGAATCCCTCGCCCAACAGCATGACGAAAAATTCACCTTCATTCCCACATAATTATGCTAAGCGAGGGATCGACGGCAGTCGATGTTTCACCTCGTCTTTTGGATAAAGAAATACATGAAAAATCCCATACCCCACGGGTATATAATCTGCATCTTCAACTATGCTTGTAGTTTGGTGCAGAGCTCGAAGAGAGTCCTCCCACTATTTCTTACGGATACGTGAGATGAGTATTTTTCATTCACTACAGTAATTACGACAACAAACATGCCATATAAAGTTGAATGCAATGAATATTTCCAAAATCGTCATGTTCATAGACATTCATGCTCATTACGGAGAAACACGACATAACCTTGGATTCCTTTTCCCAACGGCATGACGACTAGTTCACCTCCAATCCCACATAGTTATACGATGCGAGGAATCGACGGCGGTCGATGTTTCACCTCGTCCTTTGGATAAAGAAAAACATGAAAAATCCCATACGGTGCGAGAATGAAATCTGCATCTCTAACTATGCTGGTAGTTCGGTGCAGAGCTCGAAGAAAGTCCTCCTACTGTTTCTTACGGATACGTGAGATTAGCATTTTTCATTCACTACAGTAATTACGACAACAAACATGCTTTATAAATTTGTATGCAATGGATATTTCCAAAATCGAAATATTCATAGACATTCCCGTTTATTACGGAGAAACACGACATAACTTTGGATTCCTTGTCCCAACCGCATGACGAAAAATTCACCTTCATTCTCACATAATTATGCGAAGCGAAGGATCGAAGGCAGTCGATGTTTCACCTCTTCTTTTGGATAAAGAAAAACAAAAAATCCCATACAACGTGGGAATAAAATCTACATCTTCAACTATGCTGGTATTCTGGTGCAGAGCCTGAAGAGAGTCCTTCCACTCTTTCTAAAGGATACGTGAGATGAGTATTTTCTCATTTACTACAGTAATTACCACAAGAAACATGCCATTCAAACTTGGATGTAATGAATATTTTCAATATCGAAATATTCAGAGACATTTCCGTTTATTACGGAGAAACACGATATCACCTTTGATTTCGTCTCCCCACAGCAAGGCGAAAAATTCACCTCCATTCTCACATAATTATGCCAAGCGAGGGGTCGACGGTAGTCGACGTTTCACCTCGTCCTTTGGATAACGAAAAAAAAGAAAAATCCCTTACGACGTGGGAATAAAACCTGCATGTTCAAATATGCCGGTATTTTGGTGCAGATTTTGAAGAGAGTCCTCCCACTCTTTCTAACGAATACGTGAGATGAGTATTTTTTTATTTATTACAGTAATTACGACAACAAACATGCCATTCAAACTTGGATGCATCGAATATTTTCAATATCGAAATATTCAGAGACATTCCCGTTTATTACGGAGAAACACGACATAACTTCGGATTCCTTCTCCCAACAGCATGACGAAAAATTCACCTCCATATTCCCATATAATTATGCCAAGCGAGGGAACGACTGCAGTCGATGTGTTACTTCGTTCTTTGGACAAACAAAAACATGAAAAATCCCATATGACGTGGGAATAAAGTCTGCATCTTCAACTATTCCGGTATTTTAGTGCAGAGCTTGGCAACTGGCAAGAATTGAGACCATTTTTGACTATTTACAATAAATTCACACTCTTTTCATTACTGTTTTATCCCTGAAAACTTGAAATAATATCCATGTCGTTGTTTTCCTCACGCGACTACGTATCGACGATAATGATAACTCTGAAGAATTAAATCCACGTCCGCGATTAAACGGGATCAATTGTCACTATAGTTCAGAAATATTGAGACTCTGCTGTTGGTAGATTTTATCCCCAACGTTTTTACTGACCACTATGTCGTTTTCTCGCTACGCACAACGACCGATTAGCTGCAGTGTTCACTCTGAAAATAGCAATCGACGACCGTGATAATTGAAAACCATTTTGTACTATTTTCCAAATTATTGTGCACCCTTTCCGTGTTTTATTACATTTGCGAAAATTGTGACTATTGTCTACGCTATTTGCTCGCTCCGCGTGACAATAAATTCTAACTGCTATCGAATCTCTGGTGAGCATCCTCACTACTATTTAATCTCTTGTCAGTATATTACATGTTATCCCGAGGAAAAAGCCATGTTGAAAGTTTTCATGAGATAGAAAATTACCATGATATTCAAGTTCCAAGTCCGACGCTGATAAATAAAATCAATGAAAATATTTACTCATACACCAACGTGTTAATGGGTGCGTGCGCGCGTCCTGCCTACGTCGGATTTTTTTCCTTTCCAAATGATATTGAGTTTTCAATTTATTAGAGAATTTTTAAATTAATTACCCCTTACGTGTATGAAAATATAAATAAATTATATCGTGGATCTATAAAGGATTCCCAATTTCCTCTGAACTCAAACTTGAAATCCACGGCAACAAATTACTTTTTCAACGATAATTCATATAAAGTTTACATCAAGATTATATTAATTTTACAACAAGTTTATGTATTAAGTTCACATAATGTTATTATCAACTCCATATCGAGTTCATATTAAACAAAATGTAGCCTTGAATTTGGACTTTGAAACGGGCCGTTTTTTAAATTTTTGAACTCAACTTGTTATCAACTCGATATCCAGTTGAGTTTAAAAACTTATAGAGTGACCTGTTCTAAATTCCACATTTACGGCAATTAATATTTTTATTGCCTTTCAATTTGATATAAAGTTGAAGTTAAGTAGATCGAAATTCACGGCAACAAATGTCTTTTCTTTTCAATTTTACATAAATTTGACGTCACGTTGATGCCAAATTCGCTCTCAGTTGACATTCGAATAGTAACAAATATCAATTGGATATCAAGTTGAGTTACAAATTGACGAAGTGGCCGTTTCAAATTCCACATTCATGGCAACAACTTTTTTTTTTCCTTTCTCAATTTCATATTAAGTTAACGTCAAGTCGATCTCAAGTTTATATCAAGTTGATATCGAACGTCGTGCTGATATAAAAAATATATGAACATGATATTAACTTAACTTCAATTTGATATCTATTTGACGTTGTCCGATTGCAAAAGATAAAATCAGCTTTTCCGAATATACCATTTCATTACTTTTTGTTGAATAAAAACTTTTTGATGCCATTATGGTGGTTGATTTCACCTCGCGCTTTTATTTCTCTTGCGCTTCGATAAAACACTTTAGTCCACTGTCATAAATATTCGAAACAAACCAAGCTACTACACCCCCGCTAAATCTTACTGTAAGAGTTGCTATCAGTACAACCCAGAAAACGTTGCCGCTTCAATTACTTGTTCGGTATTGTGCACTTCATTCTGAGGTTTATTTTCATTTGTTGTGATAATATCGATCTCTATTATATTTTCGTTCATATCCCTTCCGATAGAAACTACACAAGCTCCACTACATCTTCCTGCGGGAGCTGAAATCTAAGTTCTCGATTAAACAATTCAACGCTAACAACAATCCAATTGTTTTTCCAGCTATGTTTGAAACAAATTTTATCTCTCCACATAACAACATACAGATGTCTAGTATTCTCGCTACAATATTATCGCTCGACAATATTATCTCACACGGTGTACCCAACGTGATGGAATTTGCAGGAATTTGGATTCCATCCCCATAAGGGGGGCGGGGAATGAACGATCCGGAAGTAGTCTTGGTCGAGCTTGTATCGAAAATTTCTGCAGAGCCGAATAAAATGATGAAATCGGGATTGAAAATTCGACAATATTATCTCACACGGTGTACCCAACGTTATAAAATTTGCAGGAATCTCGATTCCATCCCCATAAGGGGGGGGGGGGGTAAACGATCGACAAGCAGAGTAGTATTGGTACCCGTCTGGCGCCCCCCACTCCCATCCCCACTCCTACCCCCACCATGCGGCTTCCCCCACCACTCCACTTTTCCCCCCACCACCTTACGGTGGTAGAGAAAAAGTTCGGCGATGAGGTAGACAGTGAGGGGAGGAGTGGGGATGAGCGGGGGCGATAGACGGGTACGAATTTTTTTTTTTGCTAAATTTTTTTTTAATTTACTCACCGAACGACGACGACGATCATGATGATAATGATGATGATGATGATGATGATGATGATGATGATGATGATGATAATGACACTCACACACACACACACACACACACACACACACACACACACTCACACACACGCACAAGCACCACACAGATTTTTTTTTTTTTTACTCCTCCACTTCGTCACCCACCCCATCATCTGGTTCGTCTTCATCGTAAATCGGCTCCTCTAAGTCCAAGATTGTGTGGACGACACGTCCAATGTCAGCCCCGTTGTCATCGCGGAGGCGTACGCGAAGGAGCCCCATGCCACAATCACGGGACATTATGCGTCCTTGGATTTCATGGAGCCCAAGGCCCACCAACTCGAGAGCTTCTCGGGCTCCCTCGTCATCCCGGAGTCCCTCCATTCATCGCAATTCACACTCGATTAAGAGCACCGGCATCAAAGCAAAATATGGCTCGGGGGAGTACAGGCAGAAACTCCAATAAAAATCCGACTCCCCAATGTCGACGAGCCAAACTTCCGCATACCCCTGATCATCCATGTAAAGGATTTCACCGCGGTATACGGAAAAGTTTTTCACGACGATGCACGAGGCACCGGGAACGAGCTCGTGCCCCTCCAAAAGCCTCCCCATGTTCCCCAAATAAAATGCTTCCAGCATGTATTTGAGCTGCAGGTACACCACCGCCATAATCTCCGTGCGGAGATTTACCCCACAACCGCTCACGACACTCACGACCAGCCCGATAAATTCTTCCGGGTGGAAATTTAAACCGAAACGCGGATACATTTTTTTTATTCTTTTAAGCGCGACGTTATCCCGACAATGATTGAATCAAGACTGAAGCTTCGTCCGAAGACATAAAGCCTCTCATCATGAGACAAAAAGATGCTCCAGTGCTCAAAAATCCTTGTCAGCAAAATTGCACGTGCAAAATCTCGGGATACACTCGCTGAATGAAGTATAGAGGTAGAGGTAGACATCATCATATACAAATGATTATTTTTATTCATTTTCTATGCGAGCATATAAATTCGACGAATTTGAACATGAGCACGAGTCATCACTTTTATCGAAAAGTTTGCGAGGGATATATATATATATATATATATACATATAAAAGATTGAAGACATTTATATATACATATAAAAGAATGAAGGAGAATATCATAAGCGATAGTATGCATTAATTGAAACTTGAGCGAATAAAAATTTTACAAAATAATTTCAATTTTTACACCGAATCGAAAAATACATACTTTCGCTTATATTCAATAACAACACAATTCGAGGATGATTTCTTTTTGTTTTTGGTTTTTTTTGTTTTTCATATATTTATTATTTTCAGTCATCGTTTACATATAAAACGAAGAAAAAAATATTTATACATAGTTATTCAAAATCTTCGATCAAAGTTGTTACACTTTCCACGATTTTGTCTTTATACAATGTTGTTATTTCGCGGACCGCTAATTCCATCGAATTTTCTACAAATTTCGGATAGTTTTTTTTTAATTTCTCACCAATTTCCGCAAGTATTTTAGTTACACTGTCTTTTGATTCCACGAACTCTTCCACAGCCGCGCGTTCGGTTGCTCTTCCGCCCAGGTGTTCGCGGATATACGACACCACCTCACTCATGCACTCGTTCATCGCTGCGCTGTCTCGTTGTAAACGTTGTATGTGTACGTCAATACACTTGCTCGTTTCCACGAGAGTTTTGAATGTTTGATGCAGCAAAGTGATATTTGGCGAGTAATTTGGCCTTGATCGTTTTGCTGATAAATTTCCCGTTTCCTCCTTGTCCCTCTCGCTGCACCCAAAACACACGGCTCTCTGCTGATAGCACGTGTTCAATAGCACGGTGAATATGCCGTTATCCATCTTCGTTCCGCACATTCTTTCAGCTTCGATACCCCAGGCATTGAAGTATCGATCGATTCGGGGATAATCGTTTTTAAATGTTTCCCAATCCTCCACTCCAAGCGTCACACCGGCGAAAGAATTTGCCAAAATCTTGACAACCGGAGTGAGATAACCGCTCACCAGCGATAATTCAAATCCCGATGTTATTATTTTTCCGTAAGATCTATTTAATCCGTATAGCGTACTTGATGCGAGATGCGGCGAAGTAACGCGTCTTTCAACGTTCGATGCTACGATATTTTCCATTTCAGGTTGCTCTTCGTGCGCTCGTGATTTCTTAAATGATATAAAATCGACAAATTGCGCTGCTTTTAAATCATTTCCCCCTCCAACTCGAATATCGCTCGATATATATTTTTTTATTTTTTATTCGCAATTGTCGTTTTTCTTTGATATCTATAAATTCCGCCGCTGCTGCCAATAACTAGACAGTTAGCCAGTCACACGTGTATATATTTTTTCAAGGACAATAAATACAATGGCGGCAATAAATCAAAAGAAATGCTTACCTCAGAATTTATCATATTACCGTCTCGAGACCATCGCAAAATCATTCAAAGTTTGCTATTGTCTCTGCTTCTTGAAAATTTATATTGCGCTCTGCAGCAATTTTTTTTTTTTTTTTTTCGGTAATAAGGCCGTATCTTCGTGGTTATGGCTGGGATCGATTTTGAATCCTGGGATTATAATACCGTCAATATATCCTCTTTCCATTGATATTCTTAATTCAGGGCTATCGATCCTTATTTTCAAAGGAGGGGTGAATTTTCAAAAATGGGTGAAAAATCCCTGTATCTTCCAGGGTTCAAACGGGATCGATTTTGAATCCTGGGGTTATAATATCTCCAGAACCTCCTCTAACCATTGGAAGTGTCATTTCGAATACTCGAATTTTTTAATGTAATTTTTTGTATTTTTTCAGCAAAAAAGCGTTTGCAGCGCTCTAGCGCCCTCGCTATCCTTCTCTACATTACGATAACATTCCTTGACCATCTTTTGTGGTGTGAGGAAAAGTATCATCGAGAGGGAAGCCGTGGCCGCTGTTCGCTCTCTCTCTCTCTTCGTCAGACTCTCGCACGCGCTCTTTCTCACTCACTCGCGTCTATATCCTTTCTTAATACATGCACGGCCATAATGAATTTGCGGTCGGCCATCATGGAAGTGATAAAAGTTATCGCTCTATACTCTCTTGTATATAATATACGCTGTACCAATCATCACCGTGAATTAGTCAGCGGCCATCATGAAACTGATAGCCCTTATCGTATGCGGTTTTTTAAATGCGAGGATCGCAGCCATCATTTTTATTTGCCACGCCTTATAAATGCGCGAATACATGAATATCGATATTCATGAATGAAAATATAATACAATTGGGGAATTTATGGTAATTATTAAGTTTTTAGAGCCTGCACATTTGCGATGAATATTAATTACGATAAAAATGAAACCGTTTATTCGGCTTCATGAAGATTTATCGGTAATATTCTTGTAAAAATAATAATTTTTCCCCGAGTTTAATACAGAGTGTCGTTGTTTAATTTTATTCACACTGATTCTTCAGGTTATATTTTGATACCTTCGAAACTGCAGCGAAATGAGCTCATTCTTTTATGCTATAGATGCTTTGCTTACGATTATATTACAGCATTGAAGAATAGCCCTACCAGCACGGTCTTTTTCTTTACAATAAGAAAGGACACGTATATAAAATAAAATTTCTCCTCTGATATTCCTGACATATTAAATGTTGGAGACTCTATCAAAACTCGACAGTTGATTTGCAACCGACATTGCGAACGTTTCTTTTTCATCATGGTGCGGATTATACAGCGTAGCGTACTTCTTAATTTATTACGCTATTTAATTGATCGAAACCCGCGCTTGGCTACAAAATGGCCTTTCGAAAATTACAAAATGATGGTTAATTATATGCACGCTCGTATTGTTCTTCGAAAAATTCGTGGAGCTTTATATGATTGCTCAAAAAGTCAAATTCTCGAGGCATATAATGCGGGGTATTTTCAATCTCAACCTTTGATTGATTCGCTGGTGAGAGTAATTCGAAGACGGGGATGGTCTTCCGATCCATTATTTCATCCGATATTCAAAGAACGCCGTAAGTTTTATAGTAATTTTTTAATTATTTATACGCACGTGACGGTTACTTGAATTTTATATAATTCAATAGTGTATCGGTATGAAGAAATGAGTTTGGTTGATGCGGAGACATACGATTTCAACGTGGAAGGTAAATCTGATTCGGAACATGAGAGCGATGAAGCCGATGAGACTAAGGAATTTCGGCTCGATGCTTCGAAAAAACGCTACCGCCCTCATGATTTATTGATCGAAGATTCATGTCATCACCAGCGTAATCTGGCGTTAGCAGGCCCATCATGGGCTAGTTCTCCACCACCACCACCTTCCTCAAGCGGCTCATCGACAAGTTCCTTTCCAAATTACGAAAGCGACGGCGAGGTTGAAGTCGTCATGTTAGAGGACAATGAAGAAGAAGAAGAAGAAGAAGACAACGTGGCGGAAATGGAAGAAGAAGAAGAAGAAGAAGAAGAGGAAGAAGAAGAAGAAGAATCCGATGTTGATTCAGGTTTGATATTTATCTTTTTTTTTTAATTTATATAAAAAATAATATTTACATAAAAGAGTAAATATTATTTGACACGAGGCGTGATTGTATAAATGATTTCCTAACATATATATATATATAGGATATTCCACGGAAGAAGCTCCGTTAATATTGGGTGATCAAGTGTTGCAAAGATATCATCCTTTGATGATCAGAAGAGCAGTAGAGCAAGAATACGCAATTCAAAATCGCTACCCCGATGCTGGCGATGGCTTCGAGTGGTAGAAGTATATATCTTTTATTGTTTAATTTCGATAAGTTATTTATCATTCTATTTGCATAATAAATATATATTTTTTCGTTTTATTTCAGATATTCAAGTTGGAGGTGGTGGTGGTGCTGTCGATAACAATGATCGCGACGAGGGGGATATTTCACCTCCTGGGCAGCGATTCATCATTGTCTCTGAAGATACGTGCTATTTTCGCCGTTTCAAAACCCGTGGACGGCGAGTCAGTTTTCGCGTACGATCACCCCCTGCGAACACCGAACACTTATCGTGGTTAGATGGCGCGATACGAGATGTACTCACGCATCTCACGAACTCTTGTCAACCACACGATTACGCGGGGATGACCTTCACAGCACCAGCTTTAACTCATGGACCAGCTTGGATTTCTTTTCGACCGGTGCGTGAATTTTCAGCGAATGATATATGGACGCTCATCAATGACATTGCGCAGAGTGCTCGAGAATTTAGATTGGACGAGGGTGTGTGTGAAATGAGTGTGAGTGTGGTACGCGGTGTCGAGGGTGGTGCAGGCAAACGTCTCACACACGAGGGTATAGCGAAAGACTCGATTCTGCAAATTCATAATCGCGATAATTTGTGTTTACCCCGTTCGATCGTTGCCTCGCTGGTTTACTCTCAACGAGGCGAACTCCGATCGGGTGAATTACACAAAAATTGGCAGAAAATTCGGGACGGTCGTCGCGAGTACCAACGGAGCAAAGCATTGGAACTTGTACGTGAAGCTCGCGTAAAAATACCGGAACGGGGATGCGGCGTACGCGAAATTCATAAATTCCAAGAATACCTGGCTCGTGATGGTATCGCGATTGTAGTTTATGAATTTTTGACTTTCGGAAGACGCGTTCAAGCTCTTTATGACGGACGAGAAACTGTAATCGGGGTGCATGGGCGTATCAAACATAAATTGTACATATTGTATTACGAACGCTCACGCCATTATCAACCAATTCTTAATCTTGCCGGAGCACTAGGCAGTCGTGGTTTTTGCCTGGATTGTAACGCTAAATACATACGAGTACACGAGCATCGCTGCTCCAAGCAATGTCCTCGCTGTAAATCGGTAGCTCGCAGGGGTGATAGAGCAGTTTTCAAGGAATGCAGGGATTGTAATCGCATGTTTTTTGGGAACGAGTGTTTTGCGCTACATAAGGAACCGAAAAATAGTAGAGGACGAGGTTGTCGTGCTAAACGCGAATTGAGCGTATGTCAGGCCTTAAAAGTATGTCGTGAATGTAATCGTCTAATTAAAAATTCATCAAAGCATCAGCATGTATGTGGAATGATTTTTTGCACTATGTGTAAATTTATGCGCTCAACTTCGCACCAGTGCTATATTTCTCCTGTTAAAGAAACTAATGATTTAAACCCTGTTGGGAAAAAACAAAAAAATCTATCGCTGCAATTTATTTTTTATGATTTTGAAACACAGCAACATTCTCGTTTACCAGGCGATAATTTGACACGTGTGCACGAGCCAAATCTTTGTGTCGCGCAGCGAGTATGTTTGACGTGTCTCGATGATCTTGATATAGAAAATCCGTATTCTATTTGCGGTCAACGCGAATTTGTATTTTCAAACGAGCCAATTGCCGCTCTCGTAGAGCTGGCTATTAATTCAAAATTCTCAAAAATCATATGCATTGCGCACAATGCAAGGGGCTTTGATGGCCAATTTATTCTTCGTTATCTTATCGAGAATAAAAAGACTCAAATGCCAACGTTAATAATGAATGGTACGAAAATTATCTCCATGCGTGTCGGAAATATTGCTTTTCTCGATAGTTTAAATTATCTTCCGATGTCGCTCAGCGCACTACCGAAAGCATTCGGTTTCGCTGAAACAGTTACAAAAGGAACATTTCCGCATTTATTCAATTTACCGGAAAATCAAAATTATATCGGTTCGTTACCATCTCTCGATTATTATTCGCCCGACACGATGTTTTCAGAGGTCCAAGAAAATTTCTTGAAATGGTATAATGAAATTAAGAGCTCGGAATATCAATTTGACTTTGCTAAAGAATTTGTGCATTATTGTCGCACGGATGTAACAGTTTTACGACGCTCGTGCTTGGCATTTCGAAAACTTTTGATTCAATGCGGAAACGTTTGTCCTTTTGCCGAAAGCTGTACAATCGCTTCTGCATGCTCGCTTGTATTTCGTAAAAATTTTTTGCAACGCGATCGCATTGCTATTTTGCCACCCGGTGGATACCGCTGGGGCGATAAGCAATCTCGCAAGGCCGTTTCGTGGCTCATATGGCTCGAAAGAGAACGTCATCGTATTATCATACATGCTGGACGTTCGAGAGAGTATCGCCCGCCCGCGGGGTTACCCCCGGTGGATGGGTACTACGAAAAAAACGAAGCCGACATTCGTCACGTGCTTCAATTTCACGGATGTTTTTGGCACGGGTGCCCTCGATGTTATCGTATAAACAGAGATAAACAATTAAAATTCGGTGATACGATGGATGAGCGATACGAACATACTGTAACTATATCGGCGCGAATTAGAGCGCAGGGATATGTATTAGAAGAAATGTGGGAATGTGAATATGACGAATTGATAAAAAATAATGACGAGATGCGTGAGTATGTGGAAAATCATCCCATGGTACTTTCTCATCCGCTCGATCCGCGTGATGCTTTTTTCGGAGGGAGAACGGAAAATTTTGTAAAATTGTACGATATAGAAGTCGGGGAAAAGATAAGATACGTGGATGTTTGCTCGCTGTATCCGTGGGTGTGTAAGACGGGAAAATTTCCGGTAGGACATCCGAGAATATATGTTGGAGATGAATGTCGTGAAATTATTGGTCCAAATAACGAGCTTGATCGTGTTGAGGGTCTCGTCAAATGCGCCGTGCTAGCACCAAGAAATTTATACTTACCCGTGTTACCATATCGCGTACGTGGAAAATTATTATTTGCATTGTGCAGAGCATGCTGCGAAAATATGAATAATAATAATAATAATCAAAATTGTATACACGATGATCCTAATGAACGCGCATTTTCCGGTACATGGGTCGCGGATGAATTGCGAAAAGCTGTTTCTCTCGGGTATACGATCACTCGGATCGAAGAAATTTGGCAATACGAAATTGCGCGTTATGACCCGATAACGCGAAATGGCGGTTTATTTACCGAGTATATAAACACGTTTTTGAAAATAAAGCAGGAAGCGAGTGGGCCACCGGCAAATAGCGCTGATGATCCTAGCGCGATTACTCGTTTCATCGCATCTTACGAGGAAGCCGAGGGTATGCGGCTCGATCCAGGTGCTTTGCAATCGAATCCGGGCCTTCGCTCACTCGCTAGACTTGCGTTAAATTCATTTTGGGGTAAATTTGGCCAACGCGAGAATCAGCCTACCACAGCGATTATTTCAACGCGAAGCGAGCTCATGGATCTGCTTACGAGCCCTGAAATTGAAGTCGTTGGCATATTACCGATCAATCATCATGTAATGTATGTCAATTATATAAGCACGCGTACGGCTATGCTGCTTATACAACGGCGCAAGCACGTCTCAAATTGTACACATATCTCGAGGGACTCGGCCGTAGAATATTGTATTGCGATACTGACTCGTGTATTTATGTAAGTCGTGAAGGTAGCGGGGAATACGAACCTCCGAAAGGTGAATTTCTCGGTGACCTGACGGATGAGCTAAACGAACATGGTCGTGGTTCATATATTTCTTCGTTTGTATCAGGTGGACCAAAATTCTACGCATTTATCGTTCAAAAACCCGATGGCACAACGAAAGAGGTTTGCAAGGTTAAAGGTATTACGTTCAATTTTGCAAACAGCCTTCACGTAAATTATAAGGCTATTCGCGAGTTCGTGACAGGTGCGCGAAATACTCCTATTGAGTTAAAATTCGACGCGATTCGTCGCACGCTATTTCATAGAGTCGTTACACGGGTAGAAAAAAAGAAATGTATCCCGGTAAATGTAAAGCGCCAACGTCAGGGAAATTATGCCACGCTTCCTTACGGGTTTTCTCAAAATAATACTTGAACAAATAATTCAAAAATATTAAATATAATATTTTATAATATTGCTATTGTAAAAAAAAAAAAGTAAAATTAAAAAAATGTACATTTATATAAGTATATAAGTATAAGTATATAAGAAGAAAACAAAATAAAACTATAAATAAATTTTTTGTTCCTACTCCCCTGAATGTGCGAGCTCGTATAATACGCTACGCAAGAAAATAGAGGTTGCGCCTATGCGGCCGCTATCCTTCTTGCTCCCGCGGAAAGCATAGCGAGAAAGTTTCATTCTCGCGTAGTAGCTTGCCTCCCGCACCGCGCTTCCTCTGACGCCGTATATCCCGCGCGGCAGCCATCATTGTTCGCGTGACGTAGTACCAGCAGCATACCCCCTGCACCGCGCTGTCCGGCGCCATGCCGTCTGACTGGGATATTCGCACGTGGTAGCATACGCTGCTCGCTCTTTCTCTCTCTTTCTCACATTCGCTCCTCCTCTCTCTCTCAATCTCACTCGCGCGATGAGACTTTATCTTTTGATATGAGCGCGGCCGTAATGAATTAGCGCTCGGCCATCATGAAAGCGATAGCCCTTATCGCATACACACTTTTTAAACGCTGAGAACGCGGCCATAATGAAATTACTTTTATTCATCACGCCCATTGAATACGCAATAATGCGATAATCGATCATTCTTGAATGAAAATCGCGGAATTTTTGCAAATTATCAAGTTTTTATATACGACTTTATTATTACGGATATTAATTGCTGTAAAATAAAATCATTAATCAAAATTTATTTATTTCACCAATAATATTATCTGTTTCTCTTGCGGGCGCGCGTCTAATGAGCTTGCAAAGCCGCGCGCATTATAAGCTCATATTCGCGCTCATATAGGCTTGCAATTCCGCGCGCGTTTGAGCTTTTAAAAGCGCTCATCATATAAGCTCGTACCGCGGTCCCGCCGCCGCCACCGCCGCCATGTAAGCTTATTTAACTAGTCTTTCCGTAAAATAAATTGCACAGTCGCGATTATGGATACACGCTGGAAACATCCATGGACCTCAATGATATGTGGTCCCACGGGATGTGGAAAAACATATTTTGTAAAAAAATTTTTTCAATACATACGTGAAATGTCGGATGTACGATTTGAACACGTGCTTTTTTATTACTCGGAATGGCAGCCTGGTTATACGGAATATAGGGAAAAAATTGAATTTCGCGAAGGATTACCCCAGTCGGCGGATTATTCGAATGATCAACGCCCGAAACTCATCGTCATCGATGATCTCATGCGCGAAGCTTCGAATAATAGCATCGTCGATTTATTTACGAAGGGTAGCCATCATAAAAATCTCAGCGTAATTTATATCACGCAAAATCTTTTTCATCAAGGACATGGGCAGCGTGATATATCATTGAACGCAAATTATATCGTCGTATTTAAAAATCCACGAGATCGCGCGCAAATTCAGCATCTCGCGCGACAGGTGTGTCCGGAAAATCCGCGATTCGTCCAAGAGGTGTATTTTGATGCGACTGCAGCGCCTCATGGGTATCTATTGTTCGATCTCAAACAATCTACACCAGATAATTGTCGTTTCCGCGCCTGCGTATTTCCCGATGATGAGTATCATTATGTATACGTACCACGAAAAGAAATAAAAATACGAGACTCTAGCCGCGATCTACCAGTAATGCGGCTGTAATGGCTGAGCAAGGAGCTCTCGGGAAAAAACAGTGCATTATTTTACACGCATTGTGTTATCTCACACAGACGCAATTGCACACGATTTTGCGCGTAGCTGATACGTCTTTGATACGAAGCATATGCGAGTGTGCGTTGAATGTTTTACGCGGAAATGTGAAGCTCAATGATCGCCAACGAAAACGTTTGCGCCGTCATGCTACGCTTCTTCGTCGATTAGCTGAAAAGAAAGGAAGTTGGGTGGGAAAACGGCGATTAATTGCGAAAAAACAAAACAGTTTGACATTTTTCAAAAATCTGTTAATTCCTGTTTTGCGGTATATTAATCATGGAGCATGCTAGAAAAATGGTTCTCATTCCTCATGATAATATACAGAGACTAGGCGAGCAAAAGTCGCTGCAAGGAAACGCTGAGTCAGCTACACAGCTGAGCGGCAACACCGTGCAGACCAGTGGAACACCGCTCTCGCGCCTCGATACAGAAATGCATGAAATATTAAACTCTGATCTGTACGAGAGCGAGAGAGACAAGTGGAGTGCTTATCTGCAGGTTTTACAGCGTTACCTTCGAATAGCCTTGGCTTCGCGTAACGACAGCGATGACTCGAACAATCTCCCAGCGAAGGATGACGCCAGTGTGAAAATATCGAAAATTCGCGAAGATAATATCAACGCCGGTAATACGGCATTAATCGATGCCGTTAAATCCCAATTGAACGATACACTGATTATCGATAGTGTACCGAAAAAATTTCGAACAAAGGCAAAATTATTATTGCGCAATTTGCATAGAAATACTTCGCCCAATAAAAAAATCAGTTGGGACAGGAATGGCGCGGTTTCCATTGGTGGTACGAGAATTCCAAATTCAAACATAGTTGATCTCGTGAATGACGCTATGCGTGCGAGAAAAAGGGCAAAACCTGAGGGCAGAGCTCACTTTGCCGAACACCTCCGGAAGATACAGATGTCACAGGAGTTTATAGGAAATCCGGAATTGCTGCGAGAAGAGACTGCCCCCTCAGCTGTGACTTCGACACCGCGTAAGCGTCTCATATTGCCAAAGACGGTCAAGAACATTGGCCTCAGTAGCAGCAGCAGCAGCGATAACGACGGCGAGGGAGAGACAAGCGGCACTGCATTTTACACCGGACCAGCTGAGGAATCGGATGACAAGGAAGTAGATAAGACGCTCGCGAATCAGCAAGGCCGTGGACATCAGCTGCCGGATAATAACAAGCCGAAAAGACGACGCCTTGCTTGGACAACGCTTAAATTATGAAGATCCTTGATAAAATTTATCACGATCCTGCTCATCCTGCATCCTTTTCCCGCATGCAAACTCTTAAACATGCCATTATCGATAAAAGAATCGATAAGAAAAATATATTGCCATGGCTTGAGTCACAAGATTCGTATAACATGCATCGATTTGTACGGCGTAAATTTCCTCGTCGTACATATAATGTGAGTAATGTCGATGATGTATGGGAGGCAGATTTAGCCGATCTTCGTTCAATCGCAACGTATAATGATAATTTCATATATCTCTTGGTAGTGATAGATGTATTGAGCAAATACGCTTGGGTCGAGCCGTTGAGCGATAAAACGAGTGTCAATGTTTCCCGAGCTTTTGCACGAATACTCGCTCGTAGTAAAAATAGAGTGCCTCATCAGTTGCAAACTGATCGTGGCAAGGAGTTTATCGGAGCACCTTTTCAGGAATTTTTGAAGAAAAAAAATATTTCTTTTCGCACGGTGCGTAATCCCGATGTAAAAGCTGCGATCGCCGAGAGATTTAATCGTACGTTAAAAGAAAGAATGTGGCGTTATTTCACACATACGCGAAACAAACGTTACATCGATGTGTTGCAAAAAATTGTAAATGCCTATAACCATGCACGTCACAGCGGAACAAGATTACGGCCGGCAGAGGTGACTTTAGAAAACGCCGCCGAGGCGCGAAAAAATCTTGCTCGACGATACGCGCATAACCGAAAAAATAAAATGCCTAAATATAAGCTGGGTGATGTGGTACGAATCAGTAGTGCGAAAGCAGCATTCGCGAAAGGATACGAACGTGGATGGAGCAACGAATTATTTAAAATCGATAGAATATCCAAAAATCGTAATCCAATCGTGTATATTTTACGCGATCTCGATAACGAAATTATCGACGGTATTTTTTATACCGAGGAATTGACACGTGTTCGCGAGAGTAAAACCCGATATTAGACAGCATGAATTTACGAGAAAATAATTTTTTCTTTGTCGTATTACCGAGTAACAGTAGTATGGAATACTTTCCGGATAATATGACGACAAAATATATCACAAAATTACCGAGACAATTACGATTGGAAGGAGATTGGGCGGTTTCGCTAGCAGAAATTAGCTACCCAATGACTTTCCTCCATATCCCCCAATCGGAAAATAGAGTAATCGTCGAAGATGGAGACTACGATAAATCTGGTCGTAATGAACATACGAGACGAGCGATAAAGTTCGATATCGTGCCCAGCGGGATAGATTCCTCTATCGATACTTAACTCGCCTGTATTAATAAACTAACATGTATATACGGCCATTTTTATTTCAAACTCGAGCCCAACGGTCGGGTTAGAGTTTCACGAATATGCGATGATTCGCGTTATCATGATTTTCGTGTATCTCCCATTATAGCGCAATTGCTAGGACTGGGTGACCAGGCTCTGAAAAATCTGGCTTTAGGGCCGAAGCAATCGTTCCAAGGTCTGCATCCCGCATCGCTTTCTCGAGCTATCCCGGATAGTTTATTTATCTATTCGGATATATGTGAATCGAGTATCATTGGCGATATACAGGCACCATTATTACGCGTCGTACCAGTGGACGGAGGCGGAGAATATGGTACAACCAGAATAAAATATTTTCCCGCACAACGCTATATCCCTCTTATTCGCAATAATTTGCACACGATCGAGATCGATATAAGGGACGAGTTTGGCAAACCTGTACCATTCGAGTACGGAACGTTAACGGTGACGTTGCAGTTCAAACGGCTGCACTAACAAGTCTGTATGGAGCAATATTATTACGACGGCGGCGAGATTCATAGCGGCGATCTACAGATCGGCTTGGGTCGACGAGGATACGGCGGAATTAGCCACGTTTACATTGGCACACCCAATCAGCGCGGTCACGGGATCGGAAGCTTTCTCGGAGGGCTTTTTCGTCGTGTTTTACCACTCCTGCGCAAAGGCGCGACAGCTGTGGGTAAAGAGGTGATGCGTGCCAGTGCGAATATCGCCGGGGATATGCTACAAAGAGATATGACGCTTAAAGATGCTTTTCGCGCAAGAGTGCGTGAATCAGGAAGTAATCTGAAACGGAAGGCCGAGGAAAAAATTGATCGATTGATGCAGGGCTCGGGATATAAGAAGCGGAAAATTTCGCGCACCCGACATTCGACCAGTAGACGTGTTAAGCGACGTGTCTCTCCGAAAAAGAAGAAGAAAATCAACAGCACGAAAGAGAAGACGTTGAAAAAAAATAAAAAAATAAAGACAAAAATTCAGCGGACTGTAGCTGATATTTTCGCGTAAGCAAAAAAAAAAAAAAAAAAAAAAATGGCTTTCCTACATGCGCATTCGTGCGAGTGCATGAAATCCGAACTCGAGCTGTTTTCTCTCCCTCCAACGCAAACTACGATTGAGGGGTCAAACTGGGTTTATTACAAACCAATTTCATCACTCACGGATGATTCCCCAATAGAATTTGTCGTGCCTGGTCAAGGTGACGAGTACATAGATCTCGCCCACACTATGCTCAGTCTTCGCGTACAAATAAAAAAACCTAATATCGCAAGCACGAGTGAAAAAACAGCTCTTACAGAGAAAATTCCTGAAATTGGTCCCGTGAACAATTTTTTGCATTCATTGTTTAATCAAGTTGATGTCTATTTAAATCAAAAATTGGTCTCTCCGCCTAATAATGCATACGCTTATCGCGCGTATATAGAGACATTATTAAATTATGGACCGAGCGCTAAAAATTCGCATCTCACCTCGGTATTGTGGTACGATGATACGCCCGGAGCTATGGATGATACGAGTGGAGAAAATAATTCTGGCCTAAGGGAACGGAAGGAGCTGTTGTCAGCGGGGAAAACGATCGATTTGCTCGGGCATTTACATTGCGATATATTTAATCAAGAGCGTTTTCTCTTGAATGGAGTAGAAATGCGATTACGCCTTGTACGAGCCAGAGATTCATTTTGTCTTATGGCTGCATCCCTGAATAACGGTGTTGGATTAAAAATTCTCGAAGCGTCGCTTCTTGTACGGCGAACAAAAATCGCGCCATGGATTTTGCTCTCTCACGCTCGAGCCTTGGCAAAATCCACAGCTAAATATCCGCTGACTCGTGTCGAGGTAAAGGCTGTTTCATTACACGCCGGAGTACACGGGGAAACAATTGACAATGTGGTACTCGGTCAGTTACCGAAACGACTAATTATCGGATTTGTCGATAATAGAGCGTTTAACGGAAATTCTACCCTCAATCCGTTTAATTTTCAAAATTATAAAATTAATTATTTCTCTTTATATGTGGATGGATTGCAAATTCCCTCTCGACCTTTGCAACCGGACTTTACCAAAAATGAGCTTTATGTAGACGCGTACCAAACATTATTCTCGGGTACGGGAATACATTTTCTCAACGAGGGTAATTCGATAGATCGTGGAAATTATCCAAATGGTTATTGTCTGTTTGCTTTCGATCTGACACCCGATCTTTCGGCAAACAGCTGCTCGCATTGGAATTTAATAAAACACGGTAGTGTGAGGATTGAAGTCCGATTCGAGGAAGCGCTCAAGTCGACGGTAAATTGTGTCGTATATGCAGAATATGACAATGTCCTTGAAATCGACTCCTCTCGGCAAGTAATTGCTGACTTCTCTGGATAGTCGCATGCACGTGTGAAGGATCGAATTACACCGCCTTTGTCGGCTTTTGGTCTTTTCTCGACATTGCGAAGAAAAAAAAAAGAAATCAGTTTATCGTGAGCGTTCGAACGAAATGGACACGAGAATGGATATCATAATCGATATACAGGGTATGCGTGACAGGGAAAATCGTTTTTTACCGAAAGAAATTGCTATTGTCGATGTCGATCATCCGAATATGATGCATTGGATCGTTGCACCTCCGTACGCTTTTTCTGAATTACCCGAGGTTGCGCAAAAGCAAAATCGCTTTTTAACGCTCGACTTTCACGGATTAGAGTGGTACGAAGGTGATGTGACATGCCGACAAGTATATGCAAATTTACGCGACATTGCTCGGCGTGCGCGAAATATTATAACGCGGGGGCGTGAAAAAGCTGATTTGCTGCCTAACGTATTGTCTCGCGATGTGATCGATCTCGAGTCAGAACACCGCGAGTGTCCAGGTTTTGAAAAAATGCCCCTCGCACACCGCGAATGTTTGCGACATTGCATGGGAATGCTACAACACCGACGAAAGTGCGCATTATCACAGGCAAATATGCTCAAGGCGTGGTATCAAAAAAATATACGACCCGTAGAAGATAATTGGCATATGGAAGAAAACCCTGTGGTAATTAAAGAAGAAAAAAAGGAAGGGATGGATTCATCAGACGAGTGCGATGGATGTGTTTGGTGCGAAGACTAGCAATTCGTTGAGTATGTGTGAGGCTCATAATTTTTTACCACGCTCGCTTTCACGCTGGACATATGTGTGAATCAGTCTGTCAGCAGTTGTTAACTCGAACGGTCGCAGTATGGCTATTGTCGTGGATATTCGAGGCATGATAGATGACTCGTTCAATATAATTCCAAAAGAAGTGGCTGTTGTGGCTCTTGATAAACAAGTCACAAGGCATTGGATTGTACAACCGCCATATCTATACGAAAAATTGGGAGTTATGACTAGACTCCTAAATAATTCCCGCTCGATGTTCGCGCATGGCCTTGAGTGGCACGACGGAGACATAACAAGTCTTGAAATGTCTGATCATTTGCGTAAAATTGTGAACGAGTCGAAGCAAATATATACATGGGAATTGGAAACTGCAGAATTTCTCCAAGATATCAGCGGAAAAAAAAATATTATATGCCTCAAAAATAATATGTTTTCGCAAGAGTTTGAAAAATTAGTAAAAACGGCGCCTGAAAAATGTCTAGTTCACGCATTGAAACACACACCGGACGCGTTCGAATGTGCGTTAACATACGCATCGGCGATGAAAAAATGGATCAAGCGTAACAGCCTGAAGAAGAGATAGGCAATAAAATCATATTTATATGCGCATACGAAGAAAACATTATCATTTGGAGGTCGTTTCGCCGCTGAGTATGAACTCAGCTGAAATACGAGAAGCTCTACGAGTTTTACCCGTCGCAACTACAGGAGTATTTCCGGCTGACGAGATTCCACGTGTATGGACTAAACCCGCGGGAATAATAGTCAATACAGATGAGCACACCAAACCAGGCGAGCACTGGGTCGCCATGTACGTCGATCGAGATGGCAGAGGCTGGTACTTTGACAGCTATGGATTACCACCAATCCTTCCGCAGCACATCGCAGGACTCCGGAGAAATTGCAAGTTCTTTCGCTGCAACAACAAGCAGCTCCAGAGTGATACATCGGATGTGTGTGGACAGTTTTGTATTATTTTTTTGCATCTCCTGTCTTCTGGTATTAGTATGGCTCGATTTAATAATCTCTTCAGCGATAATACACGAAAAAATGACAAATTAGTGCGCGAATATTACAACGCTTTTTCAACGGCGAAACGAACAGTTAAAAACTATGGTAATAAATCATTCATCGGAAACGGTGGTTTTATCGAGCGAGGATTTTCTTGTACGCAGGGATGTTGTATGCGTCGATAAAAATGGGTTGCATTATATAGCTATTATGGGAAATTGGGTAAATAAAATATTATAATTATACTGAAAAATCTGTGTAGTTATTTCAGACTGTTCCTATAATCCTTTAATGATAATTTTTGCATTTACAGCAGAAAAAAAGCACTGGTATCCGTCTGGCGTCCCCGCCTACCCCCACTTCTCCCCTCACTATCGTTCTCAACATCACGATAATATTTCTCTACCGGTGGTGGGGGAAAATTATCGTGGTGGGGGAAGCCGCATGGTGGGGGTAGGAGTGGGGATGGGAGTGGGGGGCGCCAGACGGGTACCAATACTACTAGCAGTATTGATCGAGCCAGTATAAAAAACTTCTGCATAGCATACAGTAATGAAATCGAGAGCGAAAACTCGGAAATATTGTCGCACACGCTGAACCCAACGAGATAAATTGCAGAAATTTCGATTTTATCTCCAAGAGGTGTGGAGGGGGAGGGGGTGGACAATCCGTGAATCGTCTTGATTGATTACCTTGGACGCACCTGTATCGAAAATTTCTGCAGAGTATACGGTGACGAAATCAGCATCGAAAATTCAAAATTATTATCTCACACGGTGTACTCAACGAGATGAAATTTGCTGAAATTTCGATTTAATCCCTATAAAGGGGGAACGATCCAGAAGTAGTCTTGGTCGAGCCTGTATTAGAAATTTCTGCAGAGAATACAATGATGAAATCGAGATTGAAAATTCGAGATTATTATCTCGAACGGTGTATCCAACGAGACAAAATTTGCAGGAATTTCGATTTTATCCCCATAAGGGAGGGGGGGGGACGATCCGGAAGTAGTCTTGGTAGAGCCTGTATCAAAAAATTTTGCGGAGCATACAGTGATGAAATCGGGATCGAAAACTCGAAAATATTGTCTCACACTCTGTACACAACGAGATAAAATTCTCTAGAATTTTGATTTCATCACCATAAGGTGGCAGCGTACGATACAGAAAACGGAAAAATGGTGAAATCGGGATTGAAAATTCGAGAATATTATCTTACACGGTGTACCTCACGTGATGAAATTTGAAGGAATTACGATTTCAGCCCCATAAGGGGGGGGGGTGAACAATCCAGAAGGAATCTTAGTCTAGCCCGTGTCGAAAAATTCTGCAGAGCAAGCCGTGAAGAAATCAGGTTCCAAAATTCGAAAATATTATCTCACACGCTGAACCCAACGACATAAAATTTTCAAAAATTTCGATTTCATCCCCAAAAGGGGGGGGGCGAACGATCCGGAAGTAGTATTGGTAAAGCTTATCTCGAAAAAATCTGCAGGGCATGTCGTAACAAAGTCGAGATTGGATATTCTAAAATATTATCTCACACAGTGGACGCAACGGGATAAAATTCGCAGGAATTTCGATTTCATCCTCAAAGGGGGGGAGGGGGGGTTCACGATTCAGAAGTAGTCTTGGTCGAGTCTGTATTGAAAATTTCTGCATAGCATACAGTGATAAAATCGGGATAAAAAAACTCGAAAATATCATCCCACACGCTGTACACGACATAAAAATCTCTTGAATTTTGATTCCATCACCATAAGGTGGTGGTGTATAATCCGGAAATCATCTTGATCGATTCCCATGGATGCACCTGTATCGACAAATTCTGCAGAGCATACCCTAACAAAATCTATATTGAAAATTTGAGAATAGTATCTCACACAGTGTACCCAACGAGAAAAAATTTGCAAATTTTTCGATTTCATCCCCATAAGGGAGAGGGGTAAGGGATGTAAGGGATACGGAAGTAGTCTTGGTTGAGCTTGTATCGAAAATTTCGGCAGAACAGAATACAGTGATGAAATCGGGACTGAAAATTCGATAATATCATCTCACATGGTATACCCAACGTCATAAAATTTGTAGGGATTTCGACTTCATCCCGGTAAGGGCGGTTAAAAATGAACGATTCGAAAGTTGTCTTGGTCGAGCTTGTATCGAAAAATTCAGCAGATCATACAGTGATGAAATCAGGATCGAAAACTCGAAAATATTATCTCATACGTTGTACCCAACGAGATCAATTTTGCAGGAGTTTTGATAACATCCCTCTAAGTGGCGGTGAATTATCCGGAAGGAATCTTGGTCGAGCCGGTTTAAAAAATTTCTGCAGAGCAGAATACAATGATTAAATCAGGATTCAAAATTCGACAATATTATCTCACACGGTGTACCCAACGAGATAAAATTCGCAGGACTTTTCATTTCATCCCCATAAGGGGGCGGAAGGAGGTAAACGATCCGGAAGTAGTTTTGGTCGTTCCGATGTTGATAATTTCTAAAGAGAATACATTGGTGAAATCGGGATTGAAATTTCGAGAATATTATCTCACACGGTGTACCCAACGTGATGGAATTTGCAGGAATTTCGATTTCATCACCATAAGGGGGGCGGGGAATGAACGATCTGGAAGTAGTCTTAGTCGAGCTTGTATTGAAAATTTCTGCAGAGCAGAATACAACGATAAAATCGGGATTAAAACGTCGACAATATTATCTCACACCTAATGAGATAAAATTTGCAGGAATTTCGATTTCTTCCCAAAAGGTGGGCGGGTAATGAACGATCCGAAAGTAGTCTTGGTCGAGCTTGTATCGAAAATTTCGGCAGAGCAGAATACAATCATGAAATCGGAATCGAAAATCTTAGAATATTATCTCACGTGGTGTAGCCAACGAGATGAACACTGCTAATATCTCGATTTCATCCACATAAGGGCGGGGGGGTTAACGATCCGGAAGTAGTCTTGGACGAACCTGTATCAGAAAATTCTGCAAAGCATATACCTTGATGAAATCAGGATCGAAAACTCAAAAATATTGTCTCTTACGGTTTGCCCAACGATATTAAATTTGTCGAAATTTTCGATCTCATCCTTATAAGGGGGGGTGGACGGTCCAGAAGGAATCTTAGTCCGGCCCGTGTCGAAAAATTCTGCAGAGCATACCGTGAAGAAATCGAGTTCCAAAATTCGAAAATATTATCTCACACGATGTTTCTAACGACAGAAAATTTGCAAGAATCTCGATTTCATCACAATAAAAACTATAATCCACCCTATGCTGTATTATTTTTAGCGCATTATTCTTGGCCGAATCCAGTCCACGTCGAACGAGCGCCCTCTGGATAAGTTAGGTGCAAAAAATTGTCCGATTCGATTTCGATCGTGGGTTGAAGAAATGAAAACTTTTGATGGAAAGTCCCACAAGCGCAAGATAAATTGAATTGCGCTCTAGCAAAAAAAAACTGCGTAAAATTAAATATTTTTTTGAGCAGTATCCAGCCCACTTTGCGCTGATACCCAATAATAACTTGCATGCAGACGAGCCGAAAAAAAGATATTCCACCGTGGGTTAAAGGTAATGGCTTACTCGGTGGAATAATTCACGTAGCGCAGGCTACATAAAATCCGATTACACGTAAAGGTGTATTATGCTTCTTGCTATTATCGCAACAGAGTTTGATCCAAGGTCAGCGAGTACTCACTGATGATTGGCATTCAGGAGATTCGACTTGAAGAATAATCACCGTGGGTTAAAGAAATCGAATATCTGGATACAATATTTTAAATGTGCAAGCCAAATTCAAAATCTTTATTATATAAAGCAATGTTATTTTTTTAGGAATCTTCTGGCAGTATCTAGCCCATGTCGAGCCCACAGCTACGTCGTCAACCTATCCGTTGACGATTTGAGAATGAAAAGGAGCGATGTGGATTTGGAAAATTAGAATACTTCGATGAAAATTTCAAGACACGCGAATAAAATTTAAAATCAGTCTCAGAATGAGCCATCCCGTAGTAAAAAACTCCATTCGTCGCCATTGAAAAATCCCCATTCATTCCCCATTGCCAAAAGAACCAATGGAGATGAATGCCGAATTGCCCAAGCTGGTTTTCGCCATTGAATTTCCCATTTGAAATCGAATAGGGGTTTTCCAATAAGGATTGACTTCCCCATTTAAAACGGAATGGGGATTATCCCATGGGGATTCAATAGAGAAAATCCCCTTAGGCAATTCGGCATTCATCTCCATTGATTTTGTGGGCAATGGGGAATGAATGGCGATCATCAATGGAGATGTTTTCATGCAGTCAAAAACTCCATTCGTCACCATTGAAAAAGTGCCATTCATTCTTCATTGCCAAAATAACCGATGGAGATGAATGCCGAATCGCCTAAGGACATGTTTGCCATTGAATTCCCCATTTGAAATCGAATAGGGATTTTTCAATGAGGATTGACTTCCCTATTTCAAACGGAATGGGGATTATCCCATGGGCATCAGTCGGTAAGAACTCCTTGCATGGATTTTTTTGACACCGACTTCTGCTAATATTCCGTGCTGACCCCCGTCTAGATAAGCATACTCTTCGCATAATTCGTGTGGGAGTTCAGCGGCATCTCTTGCGACATCTCGCGCCAAGTCTCGCAACTAACGCGACGCGGTTTCCAATCGACATCTTTGGGTAATGCTGATCATTCAGTTCATCCGCATTTACTTTCCAATGGACATCATTTGGTAAAGCTGATCATTTAGTTCATCAGCATTTGCCTTCCAATGGACACGATTGGGCAATGCTGATGGCTCGATCCATCAGCATTTGCTTTCCAATGGGCATTATTGAGTAATGGTGATCATTCAGTTCACCCGCATTTGCTGTCCAATGGACGTCATTGGGCAATGGTGACTTTTCAATGGATGTCCATTCACTGATCAATGGTCATTCTTATATGCCATTGACGAATGCGGAAATTTCAATGAGTCCCCATTCATTGTCCAATGGAGTCGTATGAGGACCATTGGTTGCCATTGGCGATTCAATGGAGTTTTTTACTACGGGATGTATTTTTTTAGAGATATTTTTTTGCAGCATGCAACCCACATTGACCAAGCAGCGACTGATCAGCCCTGAGAAAAATCAGAAAAGAAAAACAATTTTAACGGTGGGGTGGAGTGTCGCGGTGCTCTCACTAAAGTAATGGGCACAATAAAAACTATAATCCACCTTATGATTAAAACTGACCGTACGATTACAACTGTTTACATTCTTTTTTAAAGTTTCTAGGAGGTCTTCAAACGGATAACGAGAAGAGTTAAGCGGGAAAGGTTTGATCGTTCGATGATACATTTTTTTTTTATTTTCACTTCCTTAATTGGGGTCGTTCTGGACGTTGAAAATCGTGAATATTTTTTGTTCAAGTTTCTAGGAGGTCTCCAAACGTGTCACGAAAAATGTTAAGCGGGGAAGGTTTTATCGTTCGATGATAGTTTTTTTTTATTGTTACCCCCTTAAAGGGGTCGTTCAGCACATTGAAAATGTTTTTTTTTTAAAGTTTGTAGGAGGTCTCCAAACGGATAACAGAAAGAATTTGTTCAGAAAAGCGTGTAGTTGCCAGAGCTCCCGCGAGAGACCCTCAGTGAACGGTCAAGCTCTCGCTGGACTCTGCATTACCCGTGGCTCTCGCGACTCTATCCCCTCCAAACGGCGGCTCTCTCGCGGCGATCGATCATCGCCTCGTCACTTCGTTTTGGCAAGCGCCTCGTTTGCATCGATTATCGGCCATTTTTCACTCCGCGGTTTCCATTCTTTCTTTTCACGAGCTCTTGGACGATTTACGACCGGCCAAGAGCGCTAACGGTTCGGCTTCCTTCGATAACTTCACGGAAAAGTATTCACTTCGATTCAGTGCGGTTTACTTCGAGAATTTGCGAGAAAAGTTATTCGCGCGACACGTGGCGTCGGACGAAACGACCGCCATTTTCCGGCATCACTTCGATCATGCGTCTTCATCGCCAAGGCGAGACTATTGAACATTTTGGAACTTTAATTATAGTATTTTTTGGAACTTTGGACATTTGTTAATAAAACCGAAATATTGTGTGCACGCGAGTGAGTTTTTTCATCGCCCGCAACGAACTTCCGGCCACTTCGTTCCCTTCAACCTTCCACCGTTTTCGCCCAATTTCCCAACCAGATCAATTCAGGCACTTTTCCGAACATGGTCCTTCGAGCCGGATAGGGAAATTTGTGAAAATTGCGGAAGTGCTTCGGTTTGCGTAAGAGAAAAGTGCGCGAGAGAACGGGCGTTCCACTGTTCGACAACGTGCTCGTCACGCTTCGTTATCTCGGTCTCTCTCGCTCACGTTCAGTGCGCCATAAGTCTCTCTCTCTCACTTTCGCGCGAGAGGAGAGCCCGGACGCTTCGAGAAATTTCTTCGTTGAGCGCGCGGGAATATCATCGCGCTCTCGCGCGCGCCAAGAAAACTATCGCGTCGTCCGCTTTGTGCGGATCTTCGTTCCTCGCTGGACATTCTTCGTCGTGAGTGCGCACTACATGGGGTTTCTCGGGCTCTTCGCTGTGTGCGCGTATCACCCGATTCCTTTCGCGCGCTTCTCGGTTTCTCTGCGCTTTGAATTCTTCTTTTTCGTGACATATACCACGTGTTTTTCCGCGCATTGGGTCTCTTCGTCACATCGATTTACGCGTAATTCAAACCCTTTAGTGAACTTTCCGGACCCTTCGAGTGTGCACGCATCACAGACATTCTCGATATTCGAGTGTGTGTGCGCGTCACGTGATTCTTTGTGCGCTTCGGGACTTTCTTCGGATTCAATTACGCAGTTTTTGGATATTTTCGGCGCATTTAGTATTTCTTTGGATTCCTTCGCTACGCATCGCGTGACAAACTTCGTGAATCGAGTTTGTTCGCGTAGCTACTCGTTTTTTTTGGTTCGTCGTGCGCGTTACACGAACATTCTCGTCGCCGAGTGTGTGCGCGTGCTTCGTTTTCTTCGGTTTTTGGTTTTTTTCAAGTGCGTCACACGAACATTCTCGTCACCGAGTGTGTGCGTGTACTTCGTTTTCTTCGGTTTTTGGTTTTTTTTCAAGTGCGTCACACGAACATTCTCGTCGCCGAGTGTGTACGCGTACTTCGTTTTCTTCGGTTTTTGGTTTTTTTCAAGTGCGTCACACGAACGTTCTCGTCGACGAGTGTGTGCGCGTACTTCGTTTTCTTCGGTTTTTTGGTTTTTGGGTTTTTTTTCGTGCGCATTACACAAACATTCTCGTCGTCGTGTGTGTGCAGCTGACATGTATTCTCGGTGGTTCAACGGGTGCTTCGCGAATTTCTTCAGTGCGGTGCGCATGCGCACTCTATCGGGCCCTTGCGTTGGTGTATCATCTTCAACGCCTCGCGCGTTCGTGAGTTTTCGTTCTGGTTCGTGGCTTCGAAATTGTCACCACCTTGCGCGCTCAAGTGATTTCCGCTCACGTGTGGCGCATCAACATTCTTCATAGCGTCACGCTCTCGTGCTTTTCAGGAATCTTCAAGTGCTTTCGCTTCGAAATCTTCGCCGAGTTGCGCGTTCGTGGTTTTTCGTTTTTGTGCTACGCATCGACATTTTTCGTTGCTTCGCACGCGGCCCTTCTTCAACGAGAAAAAAGGTAACCGATTTACGCCCGATTATTCCTCAATCTCGCTGTCTCCTCGTGCTTCACTTCATCTGAGATATTAAAGATTAAATTCAGTGCGATTTTCTTCGATGACTTCAGTCACTTCAGTTTCTCGAGTCCTACGATTCACTCCGAATGAACGGAAATTCATCATTCATTCGCGGTCTTCTTTCCTGAGAAAGATGTTGAACGATTTACGACCGGTCAATATTCGATCTCGTGGTTGTCTTCGGGATTAGTTTCAGTGAAATTCTTCGATACCATTCAGAAACCGTCAATGCGACGCTTCGTCTGGCTCGCTGGATACACCGGTACAACTTCTGATTTCGGCCACTTCCGATTTTTTCAATTCTACGGTAACTTCGAAGAGTGCTTCTACCAATCTGGATATTCGGCCTTCAGTTTTGCTGGCAACGAGCCAGGCAACTCTGACCTCTTCTTCTGGCAGTTCACATCGAGTTCGGTTTTTAATCGATCCCATTGCTGAACTTGCGTTCATTTCGGAACGTACGATTCAACTTCTTCGATTGGAAAGAATGGCCGCCTCAATTAATATCTTGGAATTGGGAGTCAGTCAGCTAGCCGCACGCGGGGAGCTACCACCGTCACCCACTCTTTAATGTCTGATTCTACTTCAAGCTCGGTTCGTATTCAGCACACTTCAATTGATAATGAGTTCGCTTCCTTGCTTTAGAAATTTCTGGGAACAGGAGAAAATTCCGTCGGACTCAGCCTCTATATCTGAGCCCGAGGATTCCTCCTGTGAACAACACTTCAAGGACACGCATTCGCGAGACGAAGACGGGCGATCTACAGTTCGCCTTCCTCTCAACACTTCACCATTGTCTCTCGGGGATTCCTTCATGGCAGCGTGGCGCTCCCTTCTTCAACTTCAAAAGCGGCTCTCGCGTAATTCAACTTATCGAGAGTTGTATCACGGTTTTCTTCAGGAGTACGAGACGTTGTATCACATGGTGCGAGCTTCTACTGGGCCAGCTTCAACTCCCGTGCATTATTTGCCCCATCACGGTGTTGTTCGGGCTCACGGCACCACCACCAAGCTTCGAGTGGTCTTCAACGGGTCGTGCAAGACGAGCAGTGGTGTCTCGCTTAACGACCTCCTCTACACGGGCGCCAAACTTCAACAGGACACTTCTGACGAACTTCTTTGGATCCGACGGCATCGCTTCATCTTCGCGACGGACATCACAAAGATGTACCGTCAAATGAACCTTCATTCGGATGATTGGAACCTTCAACGGATCCTGTGGGTTGATGAGCAGGAGCACATCTTCCCCTTCTGCCTCACCACCGTCAAGTACGGCCTCAGTTGCGCGCCGTTCTTGGCAATTCGAGTCATGCTGCAACTTGTCGAGGACGAAGGGCACAACTTTCCATTGGCGGTACTTCCGTTGACGAAGGGCAGGTACGTCGATGATATCTTCGGAGGTGCCGATTCAACGGCGGAACTTCAAGCATCCTCACGTCAACTTCAGGAGATCTGCAACCGAGGGTGCTTTCCACTTCAAAAATGGTCGTCAAACTCCACGGAACTTCTTCAAAGGGTGAGCCATCCCACTTCAGAATCACACGCAGTCGTGATTCAACCAGAGGACTCCAGCGTCTAACTTCTTGGGCTCGTTTGGAACCCCCAAACCGACCACTTCAAGTTCACGCTTCAGCCGAACTTCAGTCAATCTGTGACAAAACGGACAATCCTCTCGGAAACGGCGCAACTATTTGATCCGTTGGGCTTCATTTCGCCAATCATCATCACGGCAAAGATGTTTCTTCAAGAGCTCTGGTTGGCAAAACTTCACTGGGACGACCCTCTTCCGGTTTCGCTTCAACAACGGTGGCTTCACTTCCGAGAGAATTTGGCGGATCTCTCACTCATTTCTCTCCCTCGGTGGCTTCAACTAAAACCCTCGGCAACGGTTCAGCTTCACGGTTTTTCGGACGCCTCGCAATTAGCCATGTCAGCCGTGGTTCACCTTCGTTCAACTTCAGATGATGGCTCTTCAACCATCACGCTTGTCGCTTCAAAGACGAAGGTTGCACCTCTCAAGCGACTGACAATTCCACGGCTTGAGCTCACCGCTGCATTACTTCTTTCACGGCTGGTTTCGTATGTCCAGAAGACACTCGAACTTGAAGATGTTCCAGTGTTCCTTTGGACCGACTCGTCGGTAACCTTAACTTGGATCACGTCGCCTTCGGCTCGTTGGAAGGACTTTGTCCGAAATCGAGTTATTTCAATTCAAGAAATCACTTCGCAAGCGACGTGGCGCTTCATTTCAGGCAAGAAAAATCCCGCAGACTGTGCGTCTCGCGGAATGACACCTCGGCAACTTTCTCGGCATCCCCTCTGGTGGAATGGACCAACTTGGCTTTCGCAGCCTTGCACCAGTTGGCCCACTTCGTCGTCCGAGATCGTAACCGACTGCGACCTCGAACAGCGTCCAGGTCTCGCCTTCACTTCAACTTCAGGGGCTCTTCTACCGGTTTGGGACCTTCTGGAGCGATATTCTTTCCTAAATCGGCTACTTCGAATCACGGCCATTTGCAAAAGAGCTCTTGGCCGCTTCAGGCAAGTTCCACATACTTCACTGACCAACCCGATATCACCGGGAGACCTGGAAGACGCAAAATTTTTCTGGATACGCCTCATCCAACAGTCGTACTTCACTGCTGAGCTACGGATAATTTCAAGCGGAGCGACACTTCAACGGAGCAATGCAATGGCCGCCCTCACACCTTCCGTCGACCAACTCGGAGTCCTTCGTGTGGGCGGACGCCTCAAGCATTCAGTCCTTCACTCCGAGGCGAAACATCCACCTGTCTTGCCTCGGAATTCACGGCTAACTACACTGATAATTTCAGATGCCCATCTCCGGACTCTTCACGGCGGCACACAAGCAACACTGGCCTATCTCCGCAGATCGTACTGGATTTTGGGTGGTCGAGCGCCAGTACGATCATACATTCTTCGCTGCACCACTTGCGCACGGTTTCGAGGCCTCAGAGCTCGGCAGTTGATGGGGCAACTTCCCTCGCCACGAGTCACACCTTCACGTGCCTTCCTTCATTCTGGCTTGGATTATGCTGGACCCTTCACGGTCAAGACTTGGCGAGGAAGAGCAGCAAAAACATACAAGGGTTATCTCACAGTTTTTGTCTGTTTTTCTACTTCAGCGGTGCACCTCGAATTGGTAACGGACTACACTTCAGAAGCCTTCATCGCAGCGTATCGGCGGTTCTCTGGTCGACGGGGCATTTGTCACACGCTGTATAGTGACTGTGGAACGAACTTCAGCGGTGCAGATGCCTCTCTTCAAGCTCTCTTCAAGGCTGGCTCAACGGAAATGAATCACACCATCTCCGCATTAACCAGCTTTGGTACAAAGTGGTCCTTCAATCCCCCGGCAGCCCCTGACATGGGTGGAAAATGGGAGGCTGCCGTGAAATCAGCAAAGTATCATCTTCGGCGGGTCATCGGTGAGACTGCACTTACGTATGAAGAATTTACGACTCTTCTTACGCAAGTCGAGGCAGTGCTCAATTCAAAGCCGCTTTGTGCTCTCTCGGACGACCCGGAGGACTTTTCATCCCTAACTCCAGGTCACTTCATCGTCGGTGAAGCACTTACCACAGTGCCTGAGCCATCTCTGACCTCAACGGCGGAATCTCGGTTGTCTCGGTGGCAACTTCTTCAAGCACGGCTTCAGCCCTTCTGGCAGAGATGGTCACGAGAGTACCTTCATCAAAGTCTCTCTACTTCAAAATGGCATCATCCTTCGAATGAGATACGAGTGGGGTCACTTGTTCTCATAACAGACGAAAGACTTCCTCCGACGCGGTGGCCACTCGCGCGGATCCTCGAACTTCACCCTGGCGAAGACGGCCTCACTCGAGTCTTTACACTTCGAACGGCAACTTCCACCTTCAAGCGGCCGGTCGCAAAATTATGCGTTCTGCCGACGGACTCTTCGCCAACGGAGTTTGCCGAAGGCGGGGAGTGTGTTCAGAAAAGCGTGTAGTTGCCAGAGCTCCCGCGAGAGACCCTCAGTGAACGGTCAAGCTCTCGCTGGACTCTGCATTACCCGTGGCTCTCGCGACTCTATCCCCTCCAAACGGCGGCTCTCTCGCGGCGATCGATCATCGCCTCGTCACTTCGTTTTGGCAAGCGCCTCGTTTGAATCGATTATCGGCCATTTTTCACTCCGCGGTTTTCATTCTTTCTTTTCACGAGCTCTTGGACGATTTACGACCGGCCAAGAGCGCTAACGGTTCGGCTTCCTTCGATAACTTCACGGAAAAGTATTCACTTCGATTCAGTGCGGTTTACTTCGAGAATTTGCGAGAAAAGTTATTCGCGCGACACGTGGCGTCGGACGAAACGACCGCCATTTTCCGGCATCACTTCGATCGTGCGTCTTCATCGCCAAGGCGAGACTATTGAACATTTTGGAACTTTAATTATAGTATTTTTTGGAACTTTGGACATTTGTTAATAAAACCGAAATATTGTGTGCACGCGAGTGAGTTTTTTCATCGCCCGCAACGAACTTCCGGCCACTTCGTTCCCTTCAACCTTCCACCGTTTTCGCCCAATTTCCCAACCAGATCAATTCAGGCACTTTTCCGAACAGAATTCAACGGAGAATATTTCATAGTTCAGAATTGATTTTTTTTTAAACTTTCACCTTCTTAAAAGCGTCTTTCAGGACGTTGAAAATCGTTTTTTTTTGTAAAGTTTGTAAGAGGTCTCCAAACTATAACAGAACGAATCAAACAGTGAATGTTTTATAGTTGTGAATTTGATTTTTTTGTAATTTTCATCCCCTTAAATGGGGTCGTTCCGTACGTTTAAAATTGTTTAAATTTTTTCATAATATTCGTACGAGGTCTTCAAACGGATATCAAAAGTATCTGTGCATGAAATGTTTTATCGTTCAGAGTTGGTTTTTTTTCACCCCCTTAAAGGGACGTTAAAAATCGTTCATTTTTCTTTGTAAAGTTTGAAAGAGGTCTCCAAACGGCTAACAGAAAGAATAAAACGGGGATTTTTTTTTCGTTCGAAGATGGATTCTTTTTAAATGTTTGTCGTTTCGGACGTTCGAAATTGTTCATTTTTTTTTACAATGTTCGTAGGAGGTCTTCAAACGGATACCAAAAAGATCTGAGCACGAAATGTTTTATCGTTCAGAGTTGGTTTTTCTTTTCGTTTTCACCCCTTAAAGGGGTTGTTTAAGACGTTGAAAACCATTAATATATTTTGGTCAAGTTTGTAGGATATCTCCAAACGAATAACAAAAAGAATGAAACGGGCTATGTTTTATAGTTAAGACTTTTTTTTCAATTTTCATGCCCTTAAATGGGGTCGTTCCGGACGTTTCAGTTTGTTTATATTTTTTTTGTACAGTTTTTAGAAGGTCTTGGAACGTATCGCGAAAATATCTGAGCGGGTAATGTTTTATCGTTCAGAGTTATTATTATTATTTTTTTTTTTCATCCGCTTAAGGAGGTTCCGGACGTTGAAAATCGTTTATATTTTATGGTAAAGTTTGTAGGATGTCTCCAAACAAATAACAAAACGAATTAAACTGGGAATGTTTTATCGTTCGAAGATGGATTTTTTTTACTGTTCACCTCCTTAAATTGGGTCGTTACAGAGGTTTAAAATTGTTTATATTTTTTTTTCAAGTTTCTAGGAGATCTACAAGCGGATAACGAGAAGAGTTGAGCGGGGAAGGTTTTTTCGTTCAATGATAGATTTTTTTTTAATTTTCACCCCCTTAACGCATTCGTTCTGGACGTCGAGAATCGTTTTTTTTTAATTGTAGGAGGTCTCGAAACGGATAACATGAAGAATCAAACTGGGAAAGTTTTATAATTGACAATTTGATTTTTTTTTAATTTTAAATTTTCACCCCCTTGAATGGGATCGTTCGGTGACACGACTAAAGGCCATCGACAAAATATCTACAAACTTATAACAAAAAAATCTGAGTGGGGAAGATAGATTTTTTTTTTTTAGTTTTCACCCCCTTTAAGTGGTGATTTTCCGATATTTTTTATTTTTTATCTTTTTAATTTCATTTACAATCACTACGATCTCACTGCGACCCTAAGATGAGGAGAATTCAAGATTTATGCTGGAATGATTTTTTTTTTTCATTTACGTTGGATTGCAACGATTTAGATTTCAGCATCATGGAAAATGATCCTGCACATCCAGGAGAAAATAACGAATATTAAGAATGAATAAGAAGTTCCATTGATTATTCATTAACGATTAAATATTTTTCAGGCGTTTTTTTCTATCAATGTATTAATTGATAAATAATTTAAATAATTAATAATCATTAATTGATTATAAATCAATAAATAAGTAAATTATTTAATAAACCAATTAATTAATCAATAATCATTAATTGATAATTAATAATAATGTTCCATCAATTCACAATCATACATTATTTTTTATTTATTTTTCAATGGTCCATCTTACCCCCGCACCAACACAACTTTTAGACTGTCGGTGAAAGTGCACAAACAAGTGATCGTCACCGCACGACTCGGAACCTCATCGCTCGAGATTTTACAATTTCGGTCGCGTTCTTTAGATGCTTCCTGTTTGTAGAAAAAGCGTTTCTCGTATTGAATAACCACACGTTTTGTTTGTTGAAATCTCCCCATCAACATCCATCAACTCAAATTCCCCGCAAGCAACTTCTTCATTGCGAAAAATGTGCATAAGTGATGTTTTGCATTTCAGAATATCCAGGATCGCGTCTTCTGGACGGATCCGTACAACCCGAACCACACGAGGTGGTCAGGCTTATCAAAAAATGATTCCTTGACAAATTTCAAGTTGATCGATCAATGGGGTAACGAGTTATCGGCAAATAACCTCGTCAACTTCCTGGGGCTATATCATCCCCTGGAATTGACGGATTCGATTTTATTTTATTTTTTCTTAATGCCGTGAGATGCTCTTTCGATTGGTGCTGGTTAAAAAGCGATTCGGCAATGGCTTATCCTCTTTTTCGAGGTAACCGCGATGTCCCGGTTTTCACGTTCCGACACAATCGCCTCGCACACGGCCAATTTTCAACCAATCGCATTCTAACTTGTCTCATTCGAAAAATAATGAAATTTACTCGAATGTACTTTTTTGGTTTTCCAAAATCGGTTAAAATTTCGCCAAAATCGAAAAAATACATATTGTCCCACTTGAAATGCTGAGTACTACGCACGAAAACTTTTAACTTAAGAGGAGGCTAAATACCGACATTTTTCGTGCGAGTGCGAGAGAGAAAGGATGATAGGGGTCGTGTGAGAGCGAGAGAGAGGGTCTTTAGCCTGCCCTTAATCGGAAACCGCGAAGTGGGTCAAATGTAACTTGCAAGAATTGATTACAGACACCGGGACAGGCGAAGCTAAATAAAAGCTTGTAAAAAGGACATTTGATGTTTTTGCTTCCATTCGTAAAACATTTATTCATCGATTTCCATATTTTCATGTTCCAAAGTAGATTTAATAACTTCAGCACACTGTATAATCTCGATAAATAAATAATGCTGCACGACTGTTTTCCAGTCGCTTTTTCGTTCCATCGGAGTTTGGATTTACCTCCCAACGAGCCGTAAGAAGTTTTACTTAAAAATGGCGGCAATTTGAAAGAAATTGTCCGGAAATATTTTTCGAAAATTGTACGACAAACGCCGTTATTTTTTCTTCTATTATCGATTTTTGGCAAAAGGTGGTGAATATGCCAATCCGCAGCTTGTTGCTCCGCAATGGGAAATTATTTTTTGTATGACTCGACTTTGGAGCCCTCTATAAATTGGACAAAAAACGCTGGACGAAGAAAACAATTTTTTCCTAGTCTATAAGGATAACATTATGTTTTTGAATTTTTTTATTCTAATATCTAATGAAAGTGCTGAAAAAAACGTGTTCGAAAATGAGCTTGTTTTTTCGCTCGATTGAGATTGACCTGAGAATATAATAATTCCAGGAATCAAAACCGCTCAGACTTCAAACCGTCGATATGGAATCTTGTTTTCTGAGCGTGAGTAGAAAAAAAGAATCTTGTAAGGAATCCTTGCATGAATCTTGAAAAGAGTCACGTATAGGATCCAGAACAATACTCTTGACAAGATTCTTTCTAAGATTGTTTAAAGATTTTTTGCAAGATTGTTTCCCAAATTCTTTACAAGATTTGTTTCCGTAATGAATTTAAGAATCTTGTAAAGAATCTCGTCAAGAAGATTTTCAGAACTCTTGGAAAGAGTCTTGTTCTGGATACCATGCTTGACTCTTTACCATAATTTTTGAAAGATTGTTTGCATGATTTTTGGAAAGATTCTTTTTTTCGACGCAAAAATCTTTCGGTTTCGTTGAAACCTCACGAAAAACTAAAAAGTGACAAATTCGAGTCATTTTTCGAGAAAGAAAAAATTTGAAAAAGTCGAAAAAATGCATTCAGGAAAAATACTGAAAATAAAAAATAAATATTACCCTTATTGGCAAAATCCGCCTTAACGAAGCGTTAAATCTTCGAAAAATTCTTTGAATGAATCTTTCCAAGATTGTTTGAATGAATATTTCCAAGATTCATTGAATGAATATTTCCAAGATTCATTGAATGAATCTTTCAGAGATTCTCTGAATGATTCTTCCCAAAATTCTTTGAATGAATCTTTCCAAGATTCTTTGAATGAATCTTTCCAAGATTCTTTGAATGAATCTTTCCAAGATTCTTTAAATGAATCTTTCCAAGATTCTTTGAATGAATCTTTCCAAGATTCTTTGAATAAATCTTTCCAAGATTCTTTGAATGAATCTTTCCAATATTGAACGCTTCGTTAAAACGGATTCTAGCAGTAAGGGTCATCTTTATTTTTGATTTTCTGTATTTTTCCTAAATAAAGTTTTTCGATTTTCTCAAATTTTTTTTTCTTCAAAAATTGACCAGAATTGGTCATTTTTCCGTTTTTCGTGCGGTTTCAAAGGAACCGAACGACTTTTGCCTACAAAAAAATAAGCTCCCCAATAATCTTGCAAAGAATCTTTCAAAGATTCTTGTAAAGAGTCAAGCATGGGATCCTTGGAAAATACTTCCTTGGCGGGTAATAAGAAAATCTACGCCGAAAGTATAATTTATTTCATGTAGAGATGAACCTGAGGATATTATAATTCCAGGATTCGAATCCGCTTAAGTTAACAATCTACGCCAGTAGTAGAATTTCTTTCATTTACTGATTGAGCTGAGGATATTATAATCCCAGGATTCGAAACCGCTCTGAATTCAAACTGCGGTGATAGAACCTTTTTTTAAGAGTTTCATTGGAAAATGCTTTCTCCGCAGGAAAAGATAAAATGTAAGCCGGAAGTAGAATTATTTTCATGTAGAGAATGACCTGAAGATATTATAATACCAGGATTCAAAACTGCTCTGACTTGAAACCGCGGAGAAGGAATTTTGTTTAAATAGTTTCATTGAAAAATGCTTTCTCCGCGGGTAATGAGGAAATCTACGCCGGAAGTAGAATTTTTTTCAAGAAGAGATTGACCTGAGGATATTATAATTCCGTGATTAAAAACCGCTCCGACTTAAAACCGCGGAGGTAGAACTTTTTTTTAAAGAGGTTAATTGAAGGATGCTTTATCGGCGTGAAATAAAAAAATCTACTCCGGAAGTAAAATTTTTTTAATGTAGAGATTGACCTCCGAATATTATAATCTCAGGATTCAAATCCACTCCCACTTGAAACTGCGGAGATAGAACTTTTTTTAAAGAGTTTCATTGAAAAATGCTTTCTTCGCAGGGAATAAAAAAATCGACGCCGGAAGTGAATTTTTTTTCATGTCGAGATTGACCTCCGAATATTATAATCCCAGGATTCAAATGTACTCCGACTTGAAACCGCGCAGGTAGAAATTTTTTTTTTTAAGTTTCATTGAAAAATACTTTCTCCGCGAGGAATAAGAAAATTTATGCCGGAAGTAGAACTTTTTCATGTCACTCCTGACATGAGGATTTTATGATTCCAGAATACAGAATGCTCCGACTTTAAACCACAGAGATAGAACTTTGTTCATGAGTTTTGATGATAAATGCTTTCTTCGCGGGAAATAAAAAAATCTACGTTGGAAGTCGAATTTTTTTCGTGTAGAGATTGACCTGAGAATATTATAAACTCATTATTCAAAACCGCTCCGACTGGAAACCGTGAAGGTACAGTGTTTTTTTTTTTTTTCATTGAAAAATACTTCCTTCGCGAGGAGTAAGAAAATTTACGCCTTAAGTAGAACTTCCTTCATGTAGAGATCGATATGAGGCTATTATAATCCCGGGATTTGAAATCGCTCGGACTTGAAACTGCAGAGATGGAATTTTTTCTCAAGAGGTTCATTGAAAAATGCTTTCTTCGGGAGGAATTAAAAAATCTACGCCGGAAGTCGAATTTTTTTCATGTCGAGATTGACCTGAGGATATCATAATTCCAGGATTCGAAACCGCTCCGACTTTAAACCACTGAGGTGGAACGTTTTTTAATGAGTTTCATTAAAAAATGCTTTCTCCGCCGGTAATTCGAAAATCTTCGCCGGAAGTAGAATTTTCTTCATGTACCCAGCGAACACAGTTCCGAAATAGTTACAAAAATGTTACGTAACGTGTGTTACATTGGACATAACATTTATGTCACAAACTCCGTGAATGAAGCAGAGTTTGTTCTCAAATATATCATCCTATAAACAAGTCACAGATACGAAACATCTACGAGAAATAATAATGAAATAAACTCATACCCAAGATGTAACATATTCAGCTCATAGATGTAACAAACTCAGATCATAGTTGTAATAAACTCAGCTCATTGATGTAACTCCTACGAAACGAAGCGTAACCCTGGTAACGCATAATACTCGTAACAATGATGTCAATGTGATTTCGTGGTTACAGGTAATTTACGTATATACATATTTTATGAACAAATCACAAGAAATTTATGTATTTCCAACCTACATATTAGGTTGGAGTTTTACTTTTATTTTAACATTTGAAAAGTACATTTTAATTATAATTTATAATTTTTGTAGAATACCTACAAATATGATGTATCGTCCATCATTTGAGGTACCAAATGAACAATTTTTTGGGACTAGTTAGAACCCTCAAGGTGCACCGGTGTCCTGAAAAGCCTAGTTTTGAGTTTTTATACTCTACGCTAATAAACTGCTGGCGACGTCTCATTTCCTTTGTAAACTTTTTCCCACGGGATGAGCGTGGCACATTTTGATAAAAGTCAAAATTGTGACCAGGACAATGCCTGGAAAGTTCAAAATAGGCTAACAATTTCAAAGCAGGCCTGCAACTCTGAAATAAAGAGCATAAAACATGTGTCATGCTCATCTCATGGGAAAATGAGTTACGAAGGAAATGAGACGTCGTAGAACAAAATCTGTCTATCAATTCTTTCTGAATCATGCGCAGAGTATAAAAACTCAAAGCTAGGTTTTTACACAGAGTGTAAAGACTCAAAACTGGGTTCTTACACTCTGTGCATGATGCCGAAAGAATTGCTAGATAGATTTCGTTCTACGACGTCTCATTTCCTTCGTAACACTTTTTCCTATGGGATGAGCGCGGCACATTTTGATTAAAGTCAAAATTGTGACCAGGACAATGTCTGGAAAGTTCAAAATAGGCTAACAATTTTAAAGCAGGCCTGTAACTCTGAAATAAAGAGCAAAAAACATATGCCGTGCTCATCTCATGGGAAAACGAGTTACGGACGAAATGAGACGTCGTAGAACAAAATCTGTCTATTTATTCTTTCTGAATAATTCGCAGAGTGTAAAAACTCAAAGCTAGGTTTTTACACAGAGTGTAAAAACTCAAAACTGGGTTCTTACGTTCTGCGCATGATTCCGAAAGAATTGCTGGATAGATTTTGTTCTACGACGTCTCATTTCCTTCGTAACACTTTTTCCTATGGGATGAGCGTGGCACATTTTGATTAAAGTCAAAATTTCGACCAGGACAATGCCTGGAAAGTTCAAAATAGGCTAACAATTTCAAAGCAGGCCTGCAACTCTGAAATAAAGGGCAAAGAGAAATTAAGCGAACGTGCAACGCGAATAAGGTTATAAACCGAGTAAGGGAAATTCCTAGGTGTTTTTCCATCATGGCAAATACCAATATAACTTATTTTTTTCTTTTCAATAAAGGGATCACATTAAACTTACCTCTTGCAATGCATGCTGTATTATTCTGGTTTATTCTGTATTACGCTGGATTATTCGATATCACCTCCTTGTACTTTACACTCACATATTGTTTACGTTTTTTAATCGACATAACCTTAAAATGATTGAAGACATTTCTCGTAATATATGATACGTATATGTTGCGGATTTGTTACAAGAAATGACTTGTGACATTTATGTCACACATTATACATATTTGCTACGTAGCCTATACTACGAGATTGTAATATCACCAATGTTCTATAATTGTTACAGCATCGACTCGTAACAGTTTGACAAGTTTACAGTACATGTAAATATCTCGTATAAGAGTGACGAGATCTTGACGTTTCAATTTTACGTATTTGTGATGTCTATAGTTTTTCGTAATTCCTACATTTTTCATTAACATCCTTACTACATATCGTCAGGACGTATTATATACATCTCGTTTACGTGCGTTATGAAAAAGTTACGAATTTGTGATGAACATTATATGACGTAGTTATTACATTTCAATTATACGTAAATGTTTCGTAAATCATCCAAGTGTGTTTGCTGAGTAGAGATTGACTTCAGGATATTATAATCCTAGGATTGATATCTGCTCCGACTTGGAACCACGGTATTAGAACGTTTTTTAATAGTTATATTAAAAAATGCCTTCTCCGCGAGGGATAAGAAAATCTACGCCGGAAGTAAAATTTTTTCTTGTCAGTTCTGACATGAGGATATTATAATCCCATGATTCTGAACCGCTCTGACTCTGAACCACACAGATATAACATTTTTCATGAGTTTCGATGAAAAATGCTTTCTACTCGGGGAATAAAAAAATCGACGCCGGAAGTATAATTTTTTTCATGTAGAGATTGATCTGAGGATATTATAATCCCAAGATGCAAAATCGCTCCACCTTTAAACCACGGAGATAATACCTTTTTTAAGAGTTTCATTGAAAGAAGCTTTCTCCGCGGTGAATAACATAATCGACGCCGGGAATAGATATTCTTTCATAAAAATATTGACCTAAAAAAATAAAAATTCAATGTTTCAAATCCGCTCCGACTTCGAACCGCTGAAATTGAACATTTTTTAACGAGTTTCATTGAAAGAGACGTTTTCCGCTGGGAATAAGAAATCTCGGCCTGAAGTAAAATGTTCTTCGTGTAAAGAACGTTTTCTATAGTGCTTCATTGAAAAATGCTTTCCCCGCGGGGAATCAAAAAATCTATGCCGGGAGTGGATTTTTTTTTCTTCATGAAGAGCTTGACCTGAGGATATTATAATCCCAGGATTCCAAACCACTCGGATTTCGAACCGCGGAGGTAGAACGTTTTTTCAACAGTCTTATTGAAAAATGCTTTCTCCGCCGTTGAAAAATAAATCTACGCCGGAAGTAGACAATTGTTTGTCATGTCCTGAGGAAATTATAATGTTGGGATTCGAAACCGCTCTGATTTCAAACCGCGGAGATAGAACTTTTTTTTATGAGTTCACTAGGTTTCATTTATTTTATCTGTGTAATGAGGAATAGTGCAGATATAATAGATTATTTTAATGCGGCTAGCCAGAAAGTTGCACAGACGTTTTTCATTCGCGCGGGAGAAAAAATGAATCATCGTAAAGGCATGAAAAATATTTCAATGTCAATAATAACGAAATTGTGTAATCGGGGAAGCTGATTTTATCGTTTACATTGATTTTTGTCTCAGATAGATTAAGTTGGTTTGTCACGGGTAGTCGGAATACTGGAACGACGTTTGATAGAAAAACAAGAAATAGAATCAAGGAAGAAAATTGCGTGACGAACTCTGAAATAACAATAAAAACCGAATATTCCAAGCTGGAACTGTGATTTCGTCCCCTGCCGCTAAACATTATGAAGGTCGAGAAGGTGAAAGCGTGGCACGTAGCGAGAATACTGGACTTCTGTATGTTGTTATGTTAAGAGATAAAATTTGTTTTAAACATAGCTGGAAAAACAATTGGATTGTTGTTAGCGTTGAATTGTTTTATCGCGAACTTAGATTTCAGCTCCCGCAGGGATCAATATTATCACAACAAATGAAAATAAACCCCAGAATGAAGTGCACAATACCGAACAAGTAATTGAAGCGGCAACGTTTTCTGGGTTGTACTGATAGCAACTCTTACAGTAAGATTTAGCGGGGGTGTAGTAGCTTGGTTTGTTTCGAATATTTATGACAGTGGACTAAAGTGTTTTATCGAAGTGCAAGAGAAATAAAAGCGCGAGGTGAAATCAACCACCGTAATGGCATCAAAAAGTTTTTATTAAACAAAAAGTAATGAAATGGTATATTCGGAAAAGCTGATTTTATCTTTTGCAATCGGACAACGTCAAATAGATATCAAATTGAAGTTGAGTTAATATCATGTTTATATATTTTTTATATCAGCACGACGTTCGATATCAACTTGATATAAACTTGAGATCGACTTAACGTTAACTTAATATGAAATTGAGAAAGGAAAAAAAAACGTTGTTGCCATGAATGTGGAATTTGGAACGGCAACTTCGTCAATTTTTACGTCAACTTGATATCCAGTTGATACTATTCGAATGTCAACTAAGAGCAAATTTGGCAACAACTTGACGTCAAATTCATGTAAAATTGAAAAAAAAAGAAATTTGTTGCCGTGAATTTCGATCGAATTTCGACCTACTTAACGTCAACTTTATATCAAATTGGAAGGAAATAAAAATATTCCTGGCCGTTATTGTGGAAATTAGAATAGGTCACTATAAGTTTTTGAACTCAACTGGATATCGAGTTCAGTTCAAAAATTTTAAGAACGGCCTGATTCGAATTCCAAATTCAAGGATACATTTTGTTTAATATGAACTCAATATGGAGTTGATAACAACATTATGTGAACTTGATACATAAACTTGTTGTAAAATTAATATAATCTTGATTTAAACTTGATATGAATTATCGTTGAAAAAGTAATTTGTTGCCGTGAATTTGAAGTTTGAGATCAGAAAAAATTTTGAATCCTTTATCGATCCACGATATAATTTATTTATCTTATCAAACACGTAAGGGGTAATTAATTCAAAAATTCTCCAATAAATTGAAAACTCAATATCATTTGGAAAGGAAAAAAATCCGAAGTAGGCAGACCCGCGCACCTGCCCATTAACACGTTGGTGTGTGAGTAAATATTTTCATTGTTTCTATTTATCAGCGTCGGACTTGGAACTTGAATATCATGGGAGTTTTGTATCTCATGAAAACTTTCGAAATGGATTTTTCCTCGGGACAGAATGTAATATACTCACAAGAGATTAAATAGTAGTGAGGATGCTTACCAGAGATTCGATAGCAGTTACGATTTATAGTCACGCGGAGCAAGCAAATGACGTAGACAATAGTTACAATTTTCGCACATGAAATAAGACACGATACGGGTGCCCAATACTTTTGAAAATAGTACGAAATGGTTTCCATTTGTCACGATCGTCGATCGCTATTTTCAGAGTGAACGCTGCAGCTAATCGGTCGTTGTGTGTAGCAAGAAAACGACATGGTCGTCAGTAAAAACGTTCGGGGATAAAATCTATCAACAAGAGGGTCTCAATATTTCTGAACTATAGTGACAGTTGATCCCGTTTAATCGCGGACGTGGATTTAATTCTTCAGAGTTATCATTATCGTCGATCTGTAGTCGCGGAGGGAAAAAGAGACATGGATGTTATTTCAAGTTTTCAGGGATAAAACAGCAACGCAAAAAGTGTCAATTGATTGCAAATAGTGAAAAATGGTCTCAATTCATAGCCAGTTGCCAAGCTCTGCACTAAAATACCAGAATAGTTGGAGATGCAGACTTGATTCCCCTGCATATGAGATTTTTCATGTTTTTGTTTATCCAAAAGACAAGGTGAAACATCGACTACCGTCGATCCCTCGCTTCGCATAAGTATGTGGGAATGGAGGTGAATTTTTCGTCATGCTTTTTGGATAGGGATTCCGAGGTTATGTCGTGTTTTTCCGTAATAAACCGAAATGTCGCTGAATATTTCAATTTTCGAAATATTCATTGCATTCAAGTTCTTATAGCATGTTTGTTGTCGTTATTACCATAGAATACTCATCCCACGGATCCGTACGAAAGTGTGGGAGGAGTCTCTTCAAGCTCTGCACCAAATCACCAGCATAGTTGAAGATGCAGATTTTATTCCCACGTCGTATGGAATTGTTCATGATTTTGTTTATCGAAAAGACGACGTGAAACATCGACTGCCGTTGATCCCTCACTTGGCAGGAATATGTGTGAATGGAGATGAATTTTTCGTCATACTGATGGGAGAAGGAATCCGAGATTATGTCGTGTTTTTCCGTAATAAACGGGAACGTCTCTGAATATTTCGATTCTGGAAATATTCATTGCATTCAAGTTTATATGGCATGTTTGTTGTCCTAATTACTGCACCGAAAAAAAAACGGCGAAATCAACTAAATCTGCGGTCACGGGTGGCGAAACGAATTTTTAGGTGGAACACAAAAAAATTGGATATTTCAAATACATGTTGGTCCATTAATGGAAATGGCTGTTGAATCAAATTAAATTTTGTTGAACGAACTAAAAATTTGTTTCGCCACCCGTGACCGCTGACTTATTTGATTCCGCCGTTTCTTTTTTTCGGTGTGTAATGAATCAAAAATACTCATCTCACGTATGGGTAAGAAAGTGTGAGAGGACTCTCTTCAAACTCTGCATTAAATAACCAGTATAGTTGATGATGCAGATTTTATTCCCACGTTGTATGGCATTTTTTATGTTTTTCTTTATCCAAAAGGAGAGGTGAAACATCGACTGCCGTCGATCCCTCGCTTGGCATAATAATATAGGAATGGAGGTGAATTTTGAGTCATGCTATTGGGAGGAGGAATCCAAGGTTGAGTCGTGTTTCTCCGTAATAAACGAAAATGTCTATGAATATTTCGATTTTGGAAATATTCATTGAATTAAAGTTTTTATGGCATGTTGGTTGTCCTTATTACTATAATGAATGAAAAATACTAATCTCACATATCCGTAAGAAAATGTGGGAGGACTCTATTGAAGCTCTCCACCAAAATACCAGCATAGTTGAAGATGCAGTTTTTATTCCCACGTCGAAGAGGACTTTTCATGTTTTTCTTGATCCAAAGGACGAGGTGAAACATCGACTGGCGTCGATCCCTTGATTGGCATAATTATAATATTGTGGGAATGGAGGTGAATTTTTCGACATGCTGTTGGGAAATGAAATCCGAGGTTATGTCGTGTTTCTCCGTAATGAGCGTGAATGTCTATGAACATTACGATTCTGGAAATATCCATTGCATTCAACTTTATATGGCATGTTTGTTGTCGTAATTACTGTAGTGAATGAAAAATACTCATCTCACGTATCCGTAAGAAATAGTGGGAGGACTCTCTTCGAGCTCTGCACCAAACTACAAGCATAATTGAAGATGCAGATTATATACCCGTGGCGTATGGGATTTTTCATGTTTTTCTTTATCCCAAAGACGAGGTGAAACATCGACTGCTGTCGATCCCTCGCTTAGCATAATTATGTGGGAATGGAGGTGGATTTTTCGTCATGCTGTTGGGCGAGGGATTCAGAGGTTATGTTGTGTTTTTCCGTAATAAACGGGAATGTCGCTGAATATTTCAATTTTGGAAATATTCATTGCATTTAAGTTTATATAGCATGTTTGTTGTCGTAGTTACCATAGAATACTCATCCCACGTATCCGTACGAAAATGTGGGAGGACTCTCTTCAAGATCTGCACCAAAATACCAGCATAGTTGAAGATGCACATTTAATCCCACGTCGTATGGAATTGTTCATGATTTTGTTTATCGAAAAGACGACGTGAAACATCGACTGCCGTCGATCCCTCACTTAGCAAGATTATGTGGGAATGGAGATGAATCTTTCGTCATGCTGTTGGGAGAAGGAATCCAAGGTTATGTCGTGTTCCTCCGTAATAAATGGAAATGTCTATAAATATTTTGATTTTGGAAATATTCATCGAATTAAAGTTTTTATGGCATGTTGGTTGTCTTTATTACTATGAGGAATAAAAAATACTCATCTTACATATCCGTAAGAAAGTGTGGGAGGACTCTATTGAAACTCTGCACCAAGTAACCAGCATATTTGTATATGCAGATTTTTTTACACGTCATATGGGGATTTTCATGTTTTTATTTATCCAAAAGACGAGGTGAAACATCGACTACCGTTGATCCGTCGCTTGGCATAATTATGTGGGAATAGAGGTGAATTTTTCGTCGTGCTGTTGGGAGAAGGAATCCGAGGTTATTTCATGTTTCTTCGTAATAAACGGAAATGTCTTCGAATATTTCGATTTTGGAAATATTCATCGAATCAAAGTTTTTATGGCACGTTTGTTGTCGTTATTACTATAAGGAATCAAAAATACTCACCTTACATATCCGTAAGAAAGTGTGGGAGGACTCTATTGAAACTCTGCACCAAGTAACCAGTATATTTGTAGATGCAGATTTTTTTCCCACGTCGTATGGGATTTTTCATGTTTTTCTTTATCCAAAGGACGAGGTGAAACATTGACTGCCGTCGATCCCTCACTTGGCAGGATTATGTATGAATGGAGATAAATTTTTCGTCATACTGATGGGAGATGGAATCCGAGATTATTTCTTATTTCTCCGTAATAAACGGAAATGTCTTTGAATATTTCGATTGTGGAAATATTCTTCGAATTAAAGTTTTTATGGCATGTTGGTTGTCCTTATTACTATAATGAATCAAAAATACTCATCTTACATATCTGTAAGAAAGTGTGGGAGGACTCTATTGAAACTCTGCACCAAGTAACCAGCATATTTGTATATGCAGATTTTTTTCCCGCGTCGTATGGGATTTTTCATGTTTTTATTTATTTAAAAGACGAGGTGAAACATCGACTGCCGTTGATCCGTCGCTTGGCATAATTATGTGGGAATAGAGGTGAATTTTTCGTCATGCTGTTGGGAGAAGGAATCCGAGGTTATGTCGTGTTTCTTCGTAATAAACGGAAATGTCTTTGAATATTTCGATTTTGGAAAAATTCATTGCATTCAAGTTGATATGACATGTTTGTTGTCGTAATTAATAATTTTTTTTTTTCAATTAAGCTTTTTTCAGTTAGTAATAAATAAAATAGCTACAAACTTAAAAATAATCTTATTCCGATTGGAAATGAGTTTTCAAATAAAATTATGTTACACCCTCTCTTTTTCTCTTGCTGCTAAATTGTAACACGCTTTTATTCGAAAACTTATTTACAATCCGAATAAAATTATTTTCATCTTTTTAGCTATTTTAACTATTACTAACTAATAAAAGCTTATTCAAAATTTTTTTTTCCATCCATTTATCTTATACTTTTTAGTATCTATGATGTTGAATTTTGCAAAACATTTGCAATTTTTTTGTGATAATATTGCATTGTCATCCGATTTACATGTGCATGAGAAATTCCAACTCAATCGGAAATCGGGAAGTGAAACAAATTTAACTTGCAAGATTTAACCAGCACGTATCCGTAAGAAAGTGTGGGAGGACTCTCTTCAAGCTCTGCACCAAAATACCAGCGTAGTTGCAGATGCAGATTCTATTCCCACGTCGTAAGGGATTTTTCATGTTTTTTTTTCCAAGGGACGATGTGAAACATCGACTGGCGTCGATCTCTCGATTGGCAGAATTATAACCTCGCTTGCATCGCGAACAGAAATTTTTATTTTCTTTATTTTTCGTTTATTCAACGCACTTTCGTATTTGTTTTGATTAATTATATTTTATTTAGACATGATTTACGGTTTTTCTTAACCAATTCACATCCATGTTGATATGACATTTTCGTCGACTTGGATAATATCTATTACTCAGAATCTCATACTACTTCGGGCGCGCCACTCTCCGGCAAAACATCTATAGCCTTGATTGGTGTCACTTTTTAGTATGACAGATATGTGTCAGATTCGTAAAGGGCGCGTAGGGCTCATCAGTCTGAAACTCGTCAGTTTCATGTAGATTGGAAAAATATATCCCATCTGTCAAAACAGGCATTAATGGTCAGCAGTGTACCACTACAACTATTCCAACCATTGAAAGTCCCTAGAAAAAAATATTTTTTTTTCGACTTTTGGCCAGTTTTTGGCGATTTGGGACCACCGTGCGTCGGCCAAAAAAAATTGCTAAATCTAGCGACAAAATAGCTGAATTGGCAACCCTGGCTGCAAATACGCAGCACGCCGTGTTGCCGCATTACGTGGCGTCAGAATGCAGCTTTATGCAGAGAAGTAGAAAGTTGCTGACTGACGCCACAGCTTGCTTCGCGTGCCGTAGTAGTCGTATGCCGTATATGACGCAAAATGTGTATCAGGGATGGCATGTTTGCCATCGTAATATAAAAATGAATAAAAAATACTCACCTCTCACCTGTAAGAAAATCAGCACCAAAATATCAGCAGTAAATCCAGCTTCAATTTTCTTGTTGATAGAGTTTTCCATGATTTTAGGTTATGTCGCGTTTAATAACACGAATTTTACGAAGTATTTCGTTTTTCGGCTTTATTCTAATTTTTGAATTTTTCGGATACTTAGCGCACTTTCGTATTTGTCTTTATTCACTGTATGTAGAAATGTCACTTAACCAATATCACAATCGTGTGAATATGACACTTCCATCTATTCAGATTATATTTATTACCCCGAAATTCATACCACGGCGGAGGCGCCACTTTCCGACTAAACATCTATAACCTTGATTGCTACATCTATCGAGTATGACAGATCAGGGTTGCCAGATGTTATCTGACTCTTCCCGCCTCTAGAGTGCGCGGAGGTAGCCCAAAAACCGCGCCAAATTTATGATTATTCAAAATACGACTGCATCAATTCAACTTAAGTGTATGTGTATTAAAGAGACACTTATTTTATTTTTTTCGCTCCAATGTTAGTAGTACTGGTACCCGTCTGGCGCCCCCCACTCTCATCCCCACTCCTTTCCCCACCATCCGGCTTCCCCCACCACTCCACTTTTCCCCCACCACCTTACGGTAATAGAGAAAAAGTACAGTGCTAAGGTTGACAGTGAGGGTAGGAGTGGGGATGAGCGGGGCGATAGACGGGTACCAACTTTTTTGCTGAATTTTTTTTTCTCCAATTTACTTACCGAATGATGCTGATGATTATAATGATGATGATGGTGGTGATGATGATGATGATATTGCACTCACACACACACACACACCTACACACACCTACACACACACACACACACACACACACACACACACACACATACACACACAAACACACATACACACACACATGCCCGCGCGTGCACTCCTCATTCCCCGTATCCTTCATCCGACTCATCACCGTCATACGGCTCATCGGAGTCCGGCATCGGGTGGACGATGCTACCGATGTCCTGGCGCGCATCGTCGCGGAGGCGAATCCGGAGGAGCTCGAGCCCGTAATCACGCGACGCTATTCTTCCATGCATCGCGTGAAGCCCGAGACACACGTTCTCGAGAATTTCCCGGGCTCTTTCGTCTCCCCGGAACGCTTCCATCTCACGCAACTTGCACTCGATGATGAGGGGTGGCATCATTATGAAATACGGCTCAGCGTAATAAATAGAGGACGGCCAAAAAAAATCCGAATCGTTCATATCGACGAGCCGTACCTCCGTGTATCCCTCATTGTCGGAATAAATAATGCCTCCGCGGAAGATCGAAAAATTTTGTACGACGACACATGAAGCACCTGCTACGCGTTCGTCATCTCGCAAGACGCGTCCCATTTTATCATCGATATAAAATGAACGTAGTAAATATTTAAGTTGTTCTGTCTGTGATCGTGTGCTTGCTCGATGGTGTGGCGCCTCCGTTCGTCGTCGTACCTCGTTCTCAGTGCCGTCACGTGGCATCGACTAACGTGTGTGTATCTAGTGACGTGTCCTCTATCTCCTTTTCTCTCTCTCTCTCTCCTCGTTTTCCTGTGCGCCTGAGCTGCCACCCATCGTCTGCACGCGTTGCTCGGGCCGCTTTCTTTTTCCTTTCTCTTAACAGCTCAACTGTTGGCTTTACCTTCTAACGTTTAGCCAGAAGGTATCACTCTTAGTCTTGCTCGTTCTCGAGTGCCTTTCCTCGGTTTTGGTCGGCTTTTTTATACCCGTTTTTCTCGGAAACGCCTGCTCCTGATTGGTGGTTATGTCTTCTTCGTTGTGTCTGTTTTTCGTCTGTATTTCATCGATTTTGATCCTTTTGATTCGCCGTTACAGGTTAACATGTCGTCATCGCGTTCTGATTGGTACTTCGTGTCGCCACACGGTAGTTCAAAACGTCCGAGTCGCTGGCCAAAAGTCGAAAAATGAAAGTTGAAAAATCGATATTTTTAAAATGGATTCTTGTAGAGGGGGGTTTAGGGCATCCAGATCGCATAAGCAGGGGTCACAATATTGTATACCTGCTTCCCTGCGACAGTCGTAAGTTGCCTCTCGAAGGAACACGCGGGCAACGCTTCAGTGACCAGTTTTACAGTGCTCCAGAAGATCATACATAACTTTGCAACAACGTGTCCGATTCCATTTTTCCAAAATGGAAAATGATTATGAAGGTATGTAGAAAAATTTCATGTACTTCAATGTTTGAAAATGTTTGTTGTTATTAATGAAATGTTATGCTGAAGCTTGTCGTGATTTTCATATTTTTTGGCTTTTTTGAAAATACGTTTGTATCGATACAAAAAAATTGTAACACGCTTTAACGCTGGCATTCACAGGGACATGTTTGTTGAACTATCTATTAGAGATATTTTCAAGAATTAGCTGCCTCAACGTTGCCGTTTTTGAATAATATCGATTTTAGTGTTACCATGCACGCTGTCGTGCGCGTTACGCACTGTGACTAATAGCGATATTCTCCGCTCGACTTTCTATACCTGAGGCTTGAAAGGTCCCAGGTATAGAGGGTTTTTCGTAGATGTTTTCTATCTCTTTCTAAGGTATTGTGGAGATAAGTACAATTATTGCAATGGTGCAGCATTGTGAATAAAGATTTGAAATAAAATTCCAACCGTAACGTCCATTTTTACAAATTTATCGAAATATATTTACAAATATTCTTTCAAACCTTGTTCATGAACAATAAACACAATTTGTAAAACATAATAATATTGTTTTTGCTCATAATATTTTTACGTTACGTACAATATATATACAATATATATACCATATATATACAATATATATATATACAATATATATATATACACAATATATATATACAATATGTATACGCCGAAAAAAATCAATTTTTGTTTATTCCTCAATTTCTCGTATGTTTATGGAGATCCCATCTTGAAAAATACATATTTCATGCAAAATTGTATCAGCTTTTCGAGAAAAATATTTAAGAAATTTTCAAAATTTAGGCAACAACCAAAAAACAGCTTTTTAGACTTTAAGCTCAATTTTAAGAGCTTTCCAAGTGCATAAACAAAAAAAAATATTTTTTTTTCAAACCAGAGATTTTTTTACGCAAAAAACGTAATTTTTGAATAATTTTGCATTCTGTTGGGAGATGGCAAGTCAAAATGAATAAAACAAAAATCGTTAAATTAGCTAAAATACCCCATATAATAACTGCGAAAGTTAGCGGGGAAAAAATCTCAAAAAATTCTGGATTCTGTTTTTGCGAATTGCGAAAATTGCGAGAAGGTCTAAGGGGGTGAGGCCGGATCCAACGTCCATAATTGGCGTTTTTACCCATATACAATATATATACAATATATATACAATATGTACAATATATACAATAGATACAACATATACAATATCCACAATATATACAATATATACAACATATACAATACATACAATATAGACAATATATACAAAATATTCAATATATATACAACTTTTTCAATTTTAACAGGACAAACATGCAAAGAAATCATTTCTATGCGCAGACAAAAATTCTTGGCTCTACATAATGAATGAGGCTCGAAATTTGACAAACAAATAGAAGTTCTGGAAAAATATTTTACCGAATCGGAAGGATGTCCTTTCGCAATTTCAATTGATGAAAGAAAAATTCTAAGGAATCTTCTATTCACAATGAAGAAAAAATGGCAGGATAGCCACAGAACTCTGGAGCGCTTTTACGCCACTCATAAAAAATGGCTTGACCAGGACGTAGCTATTACGGTTTGTCTATTTTCCTATTTCTTATATCATTGAAATTTTTCATTTGAATGTTTTTTTTCACTTTCGAACTGATGTTATTGCGATTTGTTGTAGAATGCGGATTTCAAAAACAGGGATGTACCTACTCCTAATTCTGATACATCAGGATCGGATGAAAGCCACAAATTCGGAAGACCCTCGTTGGACTTTTTATCATCCAGCGAACGGAGTAAGTGACGAAAAGTTGATGATCTTCGGAAATTAACAAGTCCAAGGGCATTGGCATTCGCAACGGAAATGAATCTTCGTGCTTCTGGGTCCCACGCTGCAGCAAAGGTGCTCAAGGATATTACAACCACTTCTCCTACGCGAGCCTCTCGGTATCAGTTAGCATTCGCACAAAGTTCCAAACCAGTACGTCAAGAAATTAGCGCAGATGTTGCTTTGAACTTGATAATAAGCGGTAACATTTTACCGCTTATTATCAAGTTCAAAGCAACATTTCTTGACGTACTGGTTTGGAACTTGATAATAAGCGGTAACATTTTACCGCTTATTATCAAGTTCAAAGCAACATCTGCGCTAATTTCTTGACGTACTGATTTGGGTATGGGATATGGTTCGGGAATTAACCAATGAAAACGGAGACGCGTCAGTTTTTCCCAGTTATCATAAAATATTAGCTGCTAAATCTCGTTTTCAAAAATTAAAAATGAAGAATAGTGCATTATTACCCTCCGAGGTAATACAACTTCTACTGGCAATACCAGAAGATAATGTCAAAAATAGTAGCTCACCCTTAGCAGAAATTGACACATGTGCGACAGATCTGTCTGACCCAGATTTTGATTCTTAATTAATTCAATGGCATTAATCTAATGTGATATGTATTGTATGGTATTATGTACGTGAGATAAAATAAACTTTCACATATTTTACAAAATTGTTCTTCATTTTAGAATTTTAAATGTCATTAATCTAATAATAAATTCGTAATCAGCGACCTCGAAAACCCAATGGTGCAAATTTTCCGACCGATAAAATTATTATTTTTTCAAAATGTCCGCCATTTTTGGTCCGCCATTTTGAATTTCATAATTTTGATGTCAAATTCGTAATCAGCGACCCCAAAAACCTAATAACGCAAATTTTTGTATCGATAACGTGATTATTTTTCCAAAATGTCCGCCATTTTTGATCCGCCATTTTGAATTTCATAATTTTGATATCAAATTCGTAATCAGCAATCCCGAAAAACTCATGGTGCAAATTTTCGGACCAATTAAATGATAATTTTTTCAAAATGTCCGCCATTTTTGATCCGCCATTTTGAATTTCATAATTTTGATATCAAATTCGTAATCAGCGATCCCGAAAACTCCGCGGTGCAAATTTTTGGACCGATCAAGTGATTATTTTTCCAAAATGTCCGTCATTTTTGGTCCGCCATTTTGAATTTCATAATTTTGATATCAAATTCGTAATCAGCGATCCCGAAAACTTCGTGGTGCAAATTTTCGGACCGATAAAGTGATTATTTTCCCAAAATGTCCGTCATTTTTGGTCCGCCATTTTAAATTTCATAATTTTGATACCAAATTCGTATTAGCGATCCCGAAAACCTCGCGGTGCAAATTTTCGGACCGATAAAGTGATTATTTTTCCAAAATGTCCGCCATTTTTGGTCCGCCATTTTGAATTTTATAATTTTTATATCAAATTCGTAATCAGCGACCCCAAAAACCTTAAATAGGAAATTTTGAAATCATTATTCTCACTTTTCGACTTTTGGCCAGGGAAAAGGCTGTTCTGAACCACTGTGCGCCATCGCGTTCGGACTGGTGCTTCGTGTCGCCATCTCTGGGGTTCATTTTTCATTGGTCCTCGTGGATCGCGTGATTTCGCACGTCGCATAGGGCCACACTCTTTGCTTTGGCGCCCTTGGCAGCCAGGGCCGTCTCAATACTTTCGCTTATATTCAACAAAAACAATAGAAAACAAAAACAAAAGAAAAATTCTAAGGAATCTTCTATTCACAATGAAGAAAAAATGGCAGGATAGCCACAGAACTCTGGAGCGCTTTTACGCCACTCATAAAAAATGGCTTGACCAGGACGTAGCTATTACGGTTTGTCTATTTTCCTATTTCTTATATCATTGAAATTTTTCATTTGAATGTTTTTTTTCACTTTCGAACTGATGTTATTGCGATTTGTTGTAGAATGCGGATTTCAAAAACAGGGATGTACCTACTCCTAATTCTGATACATCAGGATCGGATGAAAGCCACAAATTCGGAAGACCCTCGTTGGACTTTTTATCATCCAGCGAACGGAGTAAGTGACGAAAAGTTGATGATCTTCGGAAATTAACAAGTCCAAGGGCATTGGCATTCGCAACGGAAATGAATCTTCGTGCTTCTGGGTCCCACGCTGCAGCAAAGGTGCTCAAGGATATTACAACCACTTCTCCTACGCGAGCCTCTCGGTATCAGTTAGCATTCGCACAAAGTTCCAAACCAGTACGTCAAGAAATTAGCGCAGATGTTGCTTTGAACTTGATAATAAGCGGTAACATTTTACCGCTTATTATCAAGTTCAAAGCAACATTTCTTGACGTACTGGTTTGGAACTTGATAATAAGCGGTAACATTTTACCGCTTATTATCAAGTTCAAAGCAACATCTGCGCTAATTTCTTGACGTACTGATTTGGAACTTTGTGCGAATGCTAACTGATACCGAGAGGCTCGCGTAGGAGAAGTGGTTGTAATATCCTTGAGCACCTTCACTGCACGAAACGAAAGAAACGTACAATATGGTTCGGGAATTAACCAATGAAAACGGAGACGCGTCAGTTTTTCCCAGTTATCATAAAATATTAGCTGCTAAATCTCGTTTTCAAAAATTAAAAATGAAGAATAGTGCATTATTACCCTCCGAGGTAATACAACTTCTACTGGCAATACCAGAAGATAATGTCAAAAATAGTAGCTCACCCTTAGCAGAAATTGACACATGTGCGACAGATCTGTCTGACCCAGATTTTGATTCTTAATTAATTCAATGGCATTAATCTAATGTGATATGTATTGTATGGTATTATGTACGTGAGATAAAATAAACTTTCACATATTTTACAAAATTGTTCTTCATTTTAGAATTTTAAATGTCATTAATCTAATAATAAATTCGTAATCAGCGACCTCGAAAACCCAATGGTGCAAATTTTCCGACCGATAAAATTATTATTTTTTCAAAATGTCCGCCATTTTTGGTCCGCCATTTTGAATTTCATAATTTTGATGTCAAATTCGTAATCAGCGACCCCAAAAACCTAATAACGCAAATTTTTGTATCGATAACGTGATTATTTTTCCAAAATGTCCGCCATTTTTGATCCGCCATTTTGAATTTCATAATTTTGATATCAAATTCGTAATCAGCAATCCCGAAAAACTCATGGTGCAAATTTTCGGACCAATTAAATGATAATTTTTTCAAAATGTCCGCCATTTTTGATCCGCCATTTTGAATTTCATAATTTTGATATCAAATTCGTAATCAGCGATCCCGAAAACTCCGCGGTGCAAATTTTTGGACCGATCAAGTGATTATTTTTCCAAAATGTCCGTCATTTTTGGTCCGCCATTTTGAATTTCATAATTTTGATATCAAATTCGTAATCAGCGATCCCGAAAACTTCGTGGTGCAAATTTTCGGACCGATAAAGTGATTATTTTCCCAAAATGTCCGTCATTTTTGGTCCGCCATTTTAAATTTCATAATTTTGATACCAAATTCGTATTAGCGATCCCGAAAACCTCGCGGTGCAAATTTTCGGACCGATAAAGTGATTATTTTTCCAAAATGTCCGCCATTTTTGGTCCGCCATTTTGAATTTTATAATTTTTATATCAAATTCGTAATCAGCGACCCCAAAAACCTTAAATAGGAAATTTTGAAATCATTATTCTCACTTTTCGACTTTTGGCCAGGGAAAAGGCTGTTCTGAACCACTGTGCGCCATCGCGTTCGGACTGGTGCTTCGTGTCGCCATCTCTGGGGTTCATTTTTCATTGGTCCTCGTGGATCGCGTGATTTCGCACGTCGCATAGGGCCACACTCTTTGCTTTGGCGCCCTTGGCAGCCAGGGCCGTCTCAATACTTTCGCTTATATTCAACAAAAACAATACGTGGGTGATTTCAAGATGTTTCCTCACATATTTATTATTTTTTATTTGCTGTCAGCTCACTTCGCAATTTCGTTTACATATAAAAACGAAGAGAAACAAATTTATACATAGTTATTCAAAATCTTCAATCAAAGTTGTTACACTTTCCACGATTTTGTCTTTATACATCGATGTTATTTCGCGGAGCGCTAATTCCAACGAATTTTCTCCAAACTTGGGATAGTCTTTTTTCAATTTCTCACCGATTTCCACAAGTATTTTAGATACACAGTCTTTTGATCCCAGGAACTCTTCCACCGCCGCGCGTTCGGTTGCTCTTCCGCCCAGGTGTGCATTGATATATGATACCACCTCACTCATGCAGTCGTTTATCGCTGCGGTGTCTCGTTGTAAACGTTGTATGTGTACGTCAATACACTTGCTCGTTTCCACGAGAGTTTTGAATGTTTGATGCAGCAAAGTGATATTTGGCGAGTAATTTGGCCGTGCTCGTTTTGCTGATAAATTTCCTGTTTCCTCCTTGTCCCTCTCGCTGCACCCAAAACACACGGCTCTCTGCTGATAGCACGTGGTCAATAACACGGTGAATACGCCGTTATCCATCTTTGTTCCGCACATTCTTTCAGCTTCGATACCCCAGGCATTGAAGTATCGTTCGATTGGGGGATAATCGTTTTTAAATGTTTCCCGAAGTAACGCGTCTTTCAACGTTCGATGCTACGATATTTTCCATTTCAGGTTGCTCTTCGTGCGCTCGTGATTTCTTAAATTATATCAAATCGACAAATTGCGCTGCTTTCAAAACATTTCCCCCTCCACCTCGACTATCGCTCGATATATATTTTTTTATTTTTTATTCGTAATTGTCGTTTTTCTTTGATATCTATAAATTCCGCCGCTGCTGCCAGTAACTAGACAGTTAGCCAGTCACACGTGCATATATTTTTTCAAGGACAATAAATACAATGGCGGCAATAAATCAAAAGAAATGCTTACCTCAGCATTTATCATATTACCGTCTCGAGACCATCGCAAAATCGTTCAAAGTTTGCTATTGTCTCTGCATCTTGAAAATTTATATTCCGCTTTGCATCGAAAAAAATTTTATTCGGTAATAAGCAGGGGTTGCGAGCGAAACGTTTTGCTCGATCGGGGATTTAATCCTTGAGCGAGCACATTGCAGGTATACGAAGGGTAGCTCGTATCGCGAGAGGAACTTTATGGTATACCGGGACGATCGAATCGGAGAGGGAGCGCAAAGAGACTCAGGTAGTTTCCCTCTCCTCGCGAGTCGAGGAGACATTTATTTTTGGGGATCGTATCGCGAGCGAGTAAATAGTTCTCGGACGAGGTTTCCATCCTATCGCGAGTTATTGGGTGTCTCGAGTCCGTCGGATCGATCCTATGAGGATCGAAACGTCCGAGAACTCTTCCAGTAAAACTCGCCGAGGATCAAAACCTCGAGCGACGCAAAAGGGTTTCGATCTTTACCTGGCCCGATCTCGTTGGGCATAGGATGTTTCCCTCTTTGTTTTGCGTTACATTATATATGAACGATCTTGACTATTGGATGAAATATTGAAACGGCATTTTTACATGAAATAATAAAACATTGAACTTTAAAAAAATTGTTAGTGCAAAAATCTCATAGATTACATATTATGATTAATGTAATCTTTTCAATGGAAACGTATTTTTTTTAAATATTCTACTATTGAAATGACGATTGTTTTTGAACGCTTCATTTTCTTTTGTGCATGCAACCGTTAATAGTTAATTACGTTGCGACAATCTTTTTTTTTTATTTTAAGCCGACAATTATTTTTTCATCTTTGAATTCTTGGGAAACAGGAGTATTGAAATACAAATTTTTGTTAACATGATTAATGTTTGCGAATGGCCGTAATTTATTTCCGTTAATTTCGTTGTTTTTCTAAATTATCATTTCCTGTTATTCTTTTATTCGCATTTTTGCTTGACAATTATCACCAGTGATGAATGTAACGAAAAATTCTGATACATACAGTCGATAGGTAAGCACTAACGCAAGCCGGGCTTTCGTAAACCGGATCAACAAATAATAACATATATCTATGAATATATATGTGGCATTCCACGGTATTTCGATCAAAATCTTACATTGATGATTTCGATTTTCCTCTAAACTTTTTATATAAATAAGGACATTCAAAAAAATTTCCCAAATTTTTTCAGAATTTTTCAGCCACGCGTTTTTTGGATTTATTTATTTATTTTTTTAAACAAAAGCGACAACTTTGTGAAATCTGAAAAAATGTCGAAAAATCTAAAAAAATATAACAAATTTTTTGGGGTTTGTTCCATAACGGAGATTTCAATACTCTATGAGTCAAATTCAAAAAATTAAAAAAAAAAGTTGACTCATGGAGTTTTGAAATCTCCATTTTGGAACAAAGCCCAAAAATTTTGTTATATTTTATTAGATTATTTTTTATTTTTAAAGTCCTTATTTATATAAAAAAATTAAGAGGAAAATCAAAATCATGAAGGTAAGATTTTGATCGAAATACCGTGGAATGCCACATATATTTATATAATATATATATATTATGCATTCCGTGCGATTTCGAACGGTCAAAAAGTTGTCCACTCTGAAAAATTGACATTTTGTCAAATTATTTAATTATATGAAAAAGGGTAGTGTACATTTTTTCAAAATTTTGGGATCGCATTTTTTTGAGTTTTTGAGAATTTCATAATTGTCTGAGTACCGTTATATCTTGAAACTCTATATCTATATACATATATATCCATCATATGTACACCCCGTGATAATATATATAGGTATAGACATTGTAGCGATGACCGTACGGAGAGCAAAATTCAGGTAAGGATCGAAACCGCTCGACTCTCGACGAGTTTTGCTCCTCGAAGAGTTATACTGCATCGAGCCCATGCACATTCGATCCTCGGCGATCGACCCGTTCAATGAGTTCCGACGGGAGATCCCATTGACTCAGTATACCTATATATCTGTATACGTATATATTAGACTGATTCGCGAAATTAGATTTTTTTTTTTTTTGAAATCTTTGATTAAATACTTTCGGGGAAGTGAAAAAGATGCCTGTTGAAAGCAGAGCTCTGAATATTGATATATTTAGAAGTCCCTCGTAGCGAATTTATATTTTAGATTTAAATGACACAGGAAAAATAAATTCAAACTTTGAAATTTTTTACCTCGACTTCGTGTGAACTACTGTTGGTCGTTTCTTTAAAAATTAGGTTATTTACGATAATGCAATTCAAACTTTTTTTCAAGAAAGATTTCACAATATTTAGTAATAAGTTTTAACATTTTTCCGGAAACTAAAAAAAGGGAAATTTACTCAAAATTTAATTTTAACTTTGCATAACTTTCGAAGGAGTGAGTTTTTCAAAAAATCTTGTGAGACCTTTTTTGTAAAGCGTTCCATTCCCTATAAGAATATGTATCGCAGATTTCGGTACAGGGAATTGAAGTCGAGGTATGACATTTCAAAGTATAAACATTTTTTTTCCTGTATTATTTAAATGGAAATTCGTGATGAGAGATCTCAAAATATTAATATTAAGATCTCTGCTTATATATGTATATATACGCCCGTTCATTCCTGTGCGCCCCGTGTTAATGCATATAGGTATAGGTATAGTAATGATGACCATACGGAGAGCAAAATTCAGGTAAGGATCGAAACGTCTCGCCTCGTGAGAGGTTTCGATCCTCAGGCTTAGTATACCTATATATATCTCTGTCTCGCTCCCTCGCTCTATATCTCTCTCTCTATATCTATATACATATATATCCACGCTATTCCTGTACACCCCGTGATAATATATATAGGTATAGACATTGTAGCGATGACCGTGTGGAGAGCAAAATTCAGGTAAGGATCGAAACCGCTCGACTCTCGACGAGTTTTGCTCCTCGAGGAGTTATACTCCATCGAGCCCATGCGCATTCGATCCTCGGCGATCGACCCGTTCAATGAGTTCCGACGGGAGATCCCATTGACTCAGTATACCTATATATATCTCTCTGTATACGTATATATTAGACTGATTAACGAAATTAGATTTTTTTTTTTTTGAAATCTTTGATTATCTTAATAAAAAAATTGCAAAAGAAATGGAAAACCTGTTTTGCGCGTTGTTTCATAATTATTCCATTTGGATAACACAGGAAAACGTTTTTTTGGACATTGAAAATTTTTTCCTCGGCTTTAAGTCAGTGTACCAAAATGAGCGATGCATATTCTTGTAGAGAATTGAACGCTCTAGAGAAAACGTTTCTTATGATTTTTCTATAAACTCATTTCTTGAAAAGTTATTCACGGTCTAATATATATGTACATTAGACTGTAAATATATGTGTACTTCTGCTGGTAATTTCTTTAAAAATTAGATAATTTATGTTTATGCAATTCAAACTTTTTATTCAAGAAAGATTTCACGATATTTAATAATAATTTTCAACAATTTTCCGGGAACTAAATAAAAAAGTGAAATTCACTCTAAATTGAAATTTAATTGTGGATAACTTTTGAAGGATTTATTTGAAAAATCTTGAGACCTTTTTCGTAGAGCGTTCCATTCCATAAAAAGAAAGCATCACAAATTTTCGTACATTGACTTAAAGCTGAGGTATAAAATTTCGAAATTTTTTTGGCTGTATTATTTAAAAAGAAAATTGAAATTCAAGATGAGAGACCTCAAAATATTAATATTGAGAGCTCTGCTTATATATATATATAATATAAGCAGAGCTCATCTTAATATTAATATTCTGAGATCTCTCATCAGGAATTTCCATTTAAATAATACAGAAAAAAAAATGTTGAAACTTCGAAATGACATACCTTGACTTCAAGTCCCTGTACCAAAATTTGTGATACATATCCTTACAGGGAATGGAACGCTTTACAAAAAAGGTCCCCCAAGATTTTTTGAAAACTCACTCCTTCGAAAGTTATGCAAAGTTAAAATTAAATTTTGCGTAAATTTCCCTTTTTTTAGTTTCCGGAAAAATGTTGAAACTTATTACTAAATATTGTGAAATCTTTCTTGAAAAAAAAGTTTGAATTGCATTATCGTAAATAACCTAATTTTTAAAGAAACGACCAACAGTAGTTCACACGAAGTCGAGGTAAAAAATTTCAAAGTTTGAATTTTTTTTTCCTGTGTCATTTAAATCTAAAATATAAATTCGCTACGAGGGACTTCTAAATATATCAATATTCAGAGCTCGGCTTTCAACAGGCATCTTTTCCACTTCCCCGAAAGTATTTAATCAAAGATTTCAAAAAAAAAAAAATCTAATTCCGTGAATCAGTCTAATATATACGTATACAGAGAGATATATATAGGTATACTGAGTCAATGGGATCTCCCGTCGGAACTCATTGAACGGGTCGATCGCCGAGGATCGAATGCGCATGGGCTCGATGGAGTATAACTCCTCGAGGAGCAAAACTCGTCGAGAGTCGAGCGGTTTCGATCCTTACCTGAATTTTGCTCTCCACACGGTCATCGCTACAATGTCTATACCTATATATATTATCACGGGGTGTACAGGAATAGCGTGGATATATATGTATATAGATATAGAGAGAGAGATATAGAGCGAGGGAGCGAGACAGAGATATATATAGGTATACTAAGCCTGAGGATCGAAACCTCTCACGAGGCGAGACGTTTCGATCCTTACCTGAATTTTGCTCTCCGTATGGTCATCATTACTATACCTATACCTATATACATTAACACGGGGCGTACAGGAATGAACGGGCGTATATATACATATATAAGCAGCGATCTCAATATTAATATTTTGAGATCTCTCATCCCGAATTTCCATTTAAATAATACAGGAAAAAAAATGTTTATACTTTGAAATGTCATACCTCGACTTCACGTCCTTGTACCAAAATCTGCGATACATATTCTTATAGGGAATGGAACGCTTTACAAAAAAGGTCTCCCAAGATTTTTTTGAAAAACTCACTCCTTCGAAAGTTATGCAAAGTTAAAATTAAATTTAGAGGACATTTCCCTTTTTTTTAGTTTCCGGAAAAATGTTAAAATTTATTACTAAACATTGTGAAATCTTTCTTGAAAAAAGAGTTTGAATTCCATTATCGTAAATAACCTAATTTTTAAAGAAATGACCAACAGTAGTTAACACAAAGTCGAGGTAAAAAATTTCAAAGTTTGAATTTTTTTTCCTGTGTCATTTAAATCTAAAATTTAAATTAACGACGAGAGACTTCTAAATATATCAACATTCGGAGCTCTGCTTTCAACAGGCATCTTCTTCACTTCCCCGAAAGTATTTAATCGGAGATTTAAAAAACAAAAAATCTAATTTCGTGAATCAGTCTAATATATACGTATACAGAGAGATATATATAGATACTCAGTCAATGGGATCCCCCGTCGGAACTCATTGAACGTGTTGATCATCGAGGATCGAATGCGCACGGGCTCGATGGAGTATAACTCCTCGAGGAGTAAAACTCGTCGAGAGTCGAGCGGTTTCGATCCTTACCTGAATTTTGCTCTCCGTACGGTCATCGCTACAATGTCTATACCTATATATATTATCACGGGGTGTACAGGAATAAGCGTGGATATATATGTATATAGATATAGAGAGAGAGATATAGAGCGAGGGAGCGAGACAGAGATATATATAGGTATACTAAGTCTGAGGATCAAAACCTCTCACGAGGCGAGACGTTTCGATCCTTATCAGAATTTTGCTCTCCGTATGGTCACCGTTACTATGCTTTTAAAACATGAGACTATTTTTGTAATTCGCAATCTCCAATTAATTACCTTCAGGGAAGTAAAAAAAGATTCCTGTTTAAAGCAGAGCTCTGAATATTAATATTTAGAGGTCTCTCGTCGCAAATTTATTTTTTATATTTAAATGACACAGGAAAAAAAAGTCAACCTTTGAAATTTTTCACCTCGGCTTCAAGTCAATACACCAAAACGAGCGATGCATGTTCTTGTAGGGAATTGAATGCTCTACAGAAAACGTTTCTCATGATTTTTCGATAAACACTCTCCTTCAAAAGTTATTCACGGTCTAATATATATGTATATTAGACTGTGAATATGTGTTAACTACTGTTGGCCATTTCTTTAAAAATTAGGTTATTTATGATAATGCAATTTGAACGTTTTTTTAAAGAAAGATTTCACGATATTTAGTAATAAGCTTTAACATTTTTCCGGAAACTAAAAATAAAAGGAAAATTTATTCTAAATTTAATTTTACCTTTGAACAATTTTCAAAGGAGTGAGTTTCTTCAAAAATTTCTAAACATTTTCAAACAAATTTTCCAAAAATTTTTAAATTTTATTTTCTTTTATAAATTTAAACGTTGTTTGCGATAAAATCGTGAAAAAGTTCAAAAAAACATTTTCTCATTTTAATGGTGATAACGAAGTGTTTAGGGGCAATAAACATGATTCTTCAATTTTTTTCAAAAATTCGATTGCTTGAAACTTGAAACAAAAAAAAACATTCGATAGATCAAATTGAAACTTAACAGTGTCTTTGTGGGTATGTTGAGCTGTAAACGTTACGCTTAACATTAGTCGTTTTATCAATATTTTTAATTTTGCCTTTAATTTCCAAAAAAAAACAATAAATAGCCTTTTTTTTCCTGTTCTTTCAAATTCATGGCAAGAATGGGAAAATTGTGTTTTTCAAAAAACTATTGACAATTTTTCAGAGCATTAATTTAAGTTTGTGAGACGCTCCTTCTGATTGATGTGCGATCATTGGTTGCTGAGATGTCAATGGTTGAATACAAAAGGATCTTCTTTCATTAAAAGTTCAATATCTCAGCGAAAAATGGTCACAGCGAGGACTCAACAAAAAGCAAATTGAAGTTAAATAAACAAGCTATTCGGTTCATGTAATAGTTTAGCTGGAAAAAATTTTTCCAAGTAACTGCACAAAAAAAAAAGATTGGTTTGTCTTACTATTTCAGATTTCTTAAGATTGCGTAAAACCTATAGCTTCGAAATTTTTTTGGCTGAAAGATCTTAAAACTAGAAACTTGAAGCTTCAAAATACTTTTTCAAGACCTCGATTGGACAATTTTTCACTGAGATACGGCATTGTTAAAAACCACTAAAAATTGGAAAATTTGTTGATCTCTTAATTTTTGTCAGTAACGTATATATAAATACACACACACATATATATATATATATATATGTACGCCCGTTTATGCCTGTGCGCTCCGTTTTCATCTATATAGGTATATGCATAGTAGCGATGACCGTGCGGAGAGCCAAGCTCAGGTAAAGATCGAAACCCTTTCGCTTGGCGAGCGGTTTTGCTCCTCGAGGAGTTATACTCCGTCGAGATCGTGGGGATCCGATCCTTGAAGAACTTTTACCTGTCGAGAGCGCCGGGATTCAATCGTTGAACGATTCAAACTGCCCGATCCTTCCGACTCGGCGCTCGTTCGAGGAGGGGATCGTCTCCCGAGTTTCGTGTGCCGTTCTTTCGAAGAGTTATATCGCGGGGGTATTAACTCGCCAACGAGTTATATAGCTACCTGCTCGGTACGAGCATGCTCACTGAACGAGTAAAACTCGCAAGGATCGGAGATTTTACCTGTTCTTCGGCTCGCTCGCGATTCGCTCGCAATCCCTGGTAATAAGGAGATATATTTATTCGTAGATATGGCAGAGATCGATTTTGAATCCTGGGATTATATTACCTCCAATATGCCCCTTTTCCATTGACATTCCTAATTTCGGGCTATCGATCCATATTTTCAAAGGAGGGGGGAATTAAAAAAAAAATCCGAGAAATACGCCTGTATCTTCTCTCACCATTGGAAGTATCAATTCGAATACTCGAATTGTTTATGTAATTTTTATTTTTTTGCATTTTTTTTCAGCAAAAAAAACTGTTTGCGGCGCTCAAGCGCCCTCGCCTGCCCCACTTTCCCCGCGCTATTCTTCTCTACATTGCGATAACATTCCTTGACCATCTTTTGTGGTGTGAGGAAAAATATCGTCGAGAGGGAAGCCGTGGCCGTACGCTGTTGCTCGTTCTCTCTCTCGCTTCATCAGACTCTCGAACACGCTCTTTCTCACTCGCTCATACTTGCACGGCCATAATGAATTCACGGTCGGCCATCATGGAAGGGATAAAAGTTATCGCTCTATACTCTCTTGTATATAATATACGCTGTACCAATCATCACCGTGAATTAGTCAGCGGCCATCATGAAACTGATAGCCCTTATCGTATGCGGTTTTATAAATGCGAGCATCGCAGCCATCATTTTTATTTGCCACGCCTTATAAATGCGCGAATACATGAACATCGATATTCATGAATGAAAATATAATACGATTGGGGAATTTATGGTAATTTTTAAGTTTTTAGAGCCTGCACATTTGCGATGAATATTAATTACGATAAAAATGAAACCGTTTATTCGGCTTCATGAAGATTTATCGGTAATATTCTTGTAAAAATAATAATTTTTCTCGGAGTTTAATACAGAGTGTCGTTGTTTAATTTTATTCACACTGATTCTTCAGGTTATATTTTGATACCTTCGAAACTGCAGCGAAATGAGCTCATTCTTTTATGCTATAGATGCTTTGCTTACGATTATATTACAGCATTGAAGAATAGCCCTATCAGCACGGTCTTTTTCTTTACAATAAGAAAGGACACGTATATAAAATAAAATTTCTCCTCTGATATTCCTGACATATTAAATGTTGGAGACTCTATCAAAACTCGACAGTTGATTTGCAACCGACATTGTGAACGTTTCTTTTTCATCATGGTGCGTATTATACAGCGTAGCGTACTTCTTAATTTATTACGCTATTTAATTGATCGCAACTCGCGCTTGGCTACAAAATGGCCTTTCGAAAATTACAAAATGATGGTTAATTATATGCACGCTCGTATTGTTCTTCGAAAAATTCGTGGAGCTTTACATGATTGCTCAAAAAGTCAAATTCTCGAGGCATGTAATGCACGGTATTTTCAATCTCAACCTTTGATTGATTCGCTGGTGGGAGTAATTCGAAGACGGGGATGGTCTTCCGATCCATTATTTCAACCGATATTCAAAGAACGCCGTAAGTTTTATTGTAATTTTTTAATTATTTATACGCGCGTGACAGTTGGCTTTTTTCTTACTTGAATTTTATATAATTCAATAGTGTATCGGTATGAAGAAATGAGTTTGGTTGATGCGGAGACATACGATTCCAACGCGGAAGGTAAATCTGATTCAGAACATGAGAGCGATGAAGCCGATGAGACTAAAGAATTTTGGCTCGATGCGTCGAAAAAACGCTACCGCCGCCATGATTTATTGATCGAAGATTCATGTCATCACCCGCGTATTCTGGCGTTAGCAGGCCCATCATGGGCTAGTTCTCCACCACCACCACCTTCCTCAAGCGGCTCATCAACAAGTTCCTTTCCAAATTACGAAAGCGACGGCGAGGTTGAAGTCGTCATGTTAGAGGACAATGAAGACGAAGAAGAAGAATCCGATGTTGATTCAGGTTTGATATTTATCTTTTTTTCAAATTTCTATAAAAAATAATATTCACATAAAAGAGTAAATATTATTTGACACGAGGCGTGGTTGCATAAATGATTTCCTAACATATATATAAGATATTCCTCGGAAGAAGCTCCGTTAATATTGGGTGATCAAGTGTTGCCAAGACATCATCCTTTGATGATCAGAAGAGCAGTAGAGCAAGAATACGCAATTCAAAATCGCTACCCCGATGCTGCCGATGGCTTCGAGTGGTAGAAGTATATCTCTTTTATTGTTTAATTTCGATAAGTTATTTATCATTCTATTTGCATAACAAACATATATTTTTTCGTTTTATTACAGATATTCAAGTTGGAGGTGGTGGTGGTGGTAGTGCTGTCGATAACAATGATCGCGACGAGGGGGATATTGTCCATTGTCCATTGTTGCCTGCTGCTGACCATTAATGCCTGCTTGGACAAATGAGGTATTTTTTTCCCATCTATATGAAACTGACGAGTTTCAGACTGATCAGCCCTACGGGCCCTCTTCGACTTTGACGCATATCTGTCATACTATGGGTGCGTTCCACTAAACTACCGCAACGGAATGAAGTGATAGCAATAAAGGTTATAGATGTTTTGCCGGAGAGAGGCGCGCCCTCGCTGAATTTCGGGGTGATAAATATATTATTCAAAAATAGACGGAAGTGTCATATTCACACGGATGGGATAATGGTCGAGTCATATCGTGAAGCATGTCTAAATATAATATAATGAATAAAGACAAATTACGAAAGTGCGCTAAATAACCGAAAAATGTAAGAATAAAAATAAAGTTGAAAAACGGAATGAAAATGAAGTTGAAAAACGGAATATTTCGTCAAAATCATTTTTTCAACTTCGTTTTTATTTTTCGATTATTTAGTAACATAACCTAAAATTGAGCTTTCAGTTGTCGCTTTCATTTTTGTGTTGTTTTTATTAAAAAACACCGATACAGGCGCTTGAAAAAAGATTGCCGAGACTCTTGCTTTAAGGGCTTACATACACTTGTAATTTTCAAAAAATCGTTTTTTTTGTATTTTCTGAATATACATATATTGGAGCATACACACTCAAAATTTTATGTCAATCAGACGAATATTTTCGAAGTTATAGACACATTCATGAAGGCGCGTTAGGGAGGCGCGTCTCACAGTTTGAAACTTTAAACGCGTTTTTCTCAAAACTATGTTTTCAAAATCGGTGATCGAGATTTCTCGAAAACGGCTGAACCGATCAGTCTCAAATTTTAACACAACCTTTTTAACTAGATTTTTTAGTAATTAATCGAAGATTTTTTTTCTCCGATAAATATTTTCCATTTTATAAACAATTTAAGGCTTAAATTTTCGTTCAAAATCGAGTCTTTTATTTTAAGAAGTCGCCATTTTGTCAAAAATTATGTTTTCGCTAATTCCTTCGATTAAATACTAGATAATGTATTATATTAACGAAATTTATTTGGTTTTTTCATTTCAGATAATCCGGTCCAGAGATATCGTGATCACCGCGAAATTGGTTTTTTTGCGGAGCTCTAGGAGATCGGCGATAGCAACATTCGCGATGATTATTTTTACAAATAAAACATATGTTAATATATTATAAGGTTATTATAATATGTACACCAATTTTCAAATTAATAAATTGAATAGTCTGCGCGAAAAAAATTCTTGAAAATCCGTCTTTTTAAAGCCTTCTAACTGTATGTAACCCGTTAAGCTAAGTATATTACTGCCCCATAAAAAAATTCGCTGAAAAAATGAAAAAATCCCAATAATAAGTAAAAAGTGAAAAATTGTTTCAGCAACGAAATTCCACGAATAAGCTCGTTTAAATTTTTAGCAGCATCGATTGAAACGTGCTTGCTAAAGAAAAATTGACTAAAAAGAGCGATGGAGTGCGAGTCCACCGATTTGTCTGGAAATCCATTCAAAAAACACGAAAATTCGGTGTTTTTGTCGATCGTGAGTAGAAAATCCTATCTTTGAGAAATCTTCGGGAAATCTAATTGGCCAATGTTTTAATTGAAAGTCACCGATGCAGGTGCTTGAAAAAAAATTGCCAAGACTCTTACTTTTAGCTAAGCATATTGCTGCTCAATAAAAAAATTCCCTGAAAAAATGGAAAAATCTCAATAATAAGTAAAAAAGGAAAAATTGTTTCTGCAACAAAATTCCTCAAATAAGCTCGTTCAAATCCTTCGCAGCATCGACTGAAACGTGCTGGCTAAAGGAAAATTGGCTTAAAAGTGCGATGGAGTCAAAGTCCACCAATTTGTCTGGAAATCCATTCAAAAAAACACGAAAATTCGGTGTTTTTGTCGATCGTGAGTAGAAAATCCTATCTTTGAGAAATCTTCGGGAAATATAATTGGCCGATGTTTTTATTAAAAGGCACCGATGCAGGTGCTTGGAAAAAAATTGCCAAGACTCTTACTTTTAGCTAAGCATATTGCTTCTCAATAAAAAAATTCCCTGAAAAAATGGAAAAATCTCAATAATAAGTAAAAAAGGAAAAATTGTTTCTGCAACAAAATTCCTCAAATAAGCTCGTTTAAATCCTTCGCAGTATCGATTGAAACGTGCTGGCTAAAGGAAAATTGGCTAAAAAGAGCGATGGAGTCAGAGTCCACCGATTAGTCTGGAAATCCATTCAAAAAACACGAAAATTCGGTGTTTTTGTCGATCGTGAGTAGAAAATCCTATCTTTGGGAAATCTTCGAGAAATCTAATTGGCCGATGTTTTTATTGAAAGGCACCGATGCAGGTGCTTGGAAAAAAATTGCCAAACTCTTACTTTTAGCTAAGCATATTGCTGCTCAATAAAAAAATTCCCTGAAAAAATAAAAAAATCTCAATAATAAGTAAAAAAGGAAAAATTGTTTCTGCAACAAAATTCCTCGAATAAGCTCGTTTAAATCCTTCGCAGCATCGATTGAAACGTGCTTGCTGAAGGAAAATTGGCCAAAAAGAGCGATGGAGGCAGAGTCTACCGATTTGTCTTGAAATTGATTGAAAAAGCACAAAAATTCGATGTTTTTGTCGATCGTGAGTAAAAAATCCTATCCTTGGAAGATCATCGGGGAATCGAATTGGCCAATGTTTTAATTGAAATTCACCGATGCAGGTGCTTGGAAAAAAATTGCCTAGACTCTTACTTTGAGCTGAGCCTATTGCTGCTCAATAAAAAAATTTCCTGAAAAAATGAAAAAATCTCAATAATAAGTAAAAAAGGAAAAATTGTTTCTGCAACAAAATTCTTCGAATAAGCTCGTTTAAATCCTTCGCAACATCGATTGAAACGTGCTGGCTGAAGGAAAATTGGCTAAAAAGAGCGATGGAGTCAAAGTCCACCGATTTGTCTGGAAATTCATTGAAAAAACACGAAAATTCGATGTTTTTGTCGATCGTGAGTAAAAAATCCTATCTTTGAGAGATCTTCGGGGAATCTAATGGACCGATGTTTTTATTGAAAAGCACCGATGCACGTGTTAGAAGAAAAATTGCCAAGACTCTTGCTTTAAGCTAAGCATATTGCTGGTCGATAAAAAAATTCGCTGAAAAAATGAAAAAATCTCAATAATAAGTAAAAAGGAAAAATTGTTGTTAGGAAAAATTGGAGTGAGAGTCCAAGACATTGTCTTGGACTCTCACTCCATCGTTTTTTTTGGCCAATTTTTCTTCAAAAAGCACGTTTCAATCGATGCTGCAAAGGATTTGAACGAGCTTACTCTTAAAATTTCGGTGCAGAAACAATTTTCAACTTTTTACTTATTATTGAGGATTTTTCATTTTTTCAGAAAATTTGTTTATCGAGCTGCAATATGCTTAGCTTGAAGCAAGAGTCTTGGCAATTTTTTTCCTAACAAGTGCATCGGTGTTTTTGAATAAATACATCGGTCCACTAGATTCCCCGAAGATCTCTCAAAGATAGGATTTTTTACTCACGATCGACAAAAACATCGAATTTTCGTGTTTTTTCAATGAATTTCAAGACAAATCGGTGGACTCTAACTCCATCGCTCTTTTTGGCCAATTTTTCTCCAGCAAGCACGTTTCAATCTATGTTGCGAAGGATTTGACCGAGCTCATTTCTGGAATTCTGTTGCAAAAACAATTTTTCACGTTTTACTTATTATTGACATTTTTGTATTTTTTCAGCAAATTTGTTTATTGAGCAGCAATATGCCTAGCTTAAAGCAACAGTCTTGGCAATTTTTTTCCAAGCACCTGCAAGGGTGCTTTTCAATAAAAACATCGGCTAATTAGATTTCCCGAAGATCTTTCAAAGATAGGATTTTTTACTCACGATCGACAAAAACATCGACCTTTCGTGTTGTTTCAATGAATTTCAAGACAAATCGGTAGACTCTGACTCCGTCGTTCTTCTTGGCCAATTTTTCTCCAGCAAGCACGTTTAAATCGATGCTGCGAAGGATATGAACGAGCTTATTGGTGGAATTTCGTTGCAGAAACAATTTTTCACTTTTTACTTATCATTGAGATTTTTTCATTTTTTCAGCGAATTTTTTTATCGACCAACAATATGCTTAGCTTAAAGCAAGAGTCTTGGCAATTTTTTTCCTAACACGTGCATCGGTGCTTTTCAATAAAAACATCGGTCAATTAGATTCCCCGAAGATCTCTCAGAGATAGGATTTTTTACTCACGATCAACAAAAACACCATTTTTTGGGGTTTTTCCAATGGATTTCAAGATAAATCGGTGGACTCCGACTTCAATCGCTTTTTTTGGTTAATTTTTCTTCAGCAAGCACGTTCCAATCGATGCTGCGAAGGATTTAAACGAGCTTATTTGAGGAATTTCGTTGCAGAAACAATTTTTCCTTCTTTACTTATTATTGAAATTTTTTCAGCGAATTTTTTCATTGAGCAGCAATATGCTTAGCTTAAAGTAAGAGTCTTGGCAATTTTTTTCCAAGCACCTGTATCGGTGACTTTCAATAAAAACATCGGCCAATTAGATTTCCCGAAGATCTTTCAAAGATTGGATTTTTTACTCACGATCGACAAAAACATCGAATTTTCGTGTTTTTTCAATGAATTTCAAGACAAATCGGTACACTCTGACTCCATCGCTTTTTTTGGCCAATTTTTCTTCAGCAAGCACGTTTTAATCGATGCTGCGAAGGATTTAAACGAGCTTATTGGTGGAATTTCGTTGCCGAAACAATTTTTCACTTTTTACTTATTATTGAGATTTTTTCATTTTTTCAGCGAATTTTTTTATCGACCAGCAATATGCTTAGCTTAAAGAAAGAGTCTGCAATTTTTTTCCTAACACGTGCATCGGTGCTTTTCAATAAAAACATCGGTCCATTAGATTCCCCGAAGATCTTTCAAGGATAGGATTTTTTACTCACGATCGACAAAAACAGCGAATTTCCGTGTTTTTTCAATGAATTTCAAGACAAATCGGTGGACTCTGACTCCATCGCTCTGTTTGGCCAATTTTTCTCCAGCAAACACGTTCCAATCGATGCTGCGAAGGATTTGACCGAGCTCATTTGTGGAATTTTGTTGCAAAAACAATTTTTCACTTTTTACTTATTATTGACATTTTTTTATTTTTTCAGCAAATTTGTTTATTGAGCAGCAATATGCCTAGCTTAAAGCAACAGTCTTGGACATTTTTTTCCACGCACCTGCAACGGTGCTTTTCAATAAAAAGATTGATCAATTAGATTCTTCGAAGATCTCTCGAAGATAGGATTTTTTACTCACGATCGACAAAAACACCCAATTTTCATGTTTTTTCAATGGATTTCAAAACAAATCAGTGGACTCTGACTCCATTGCTCTTTTCGGCCAATTTTTCTTCAGCAAGCACGTTTTAATCGATGCTGCGAAGGATTTAAACGAGCTTATTGGTGGGATTTTGTTGCAGAAACAATTTTTCACTTTTTACTTAAAATAGAGATTTTTTCATTTTTTCAGCGAATTTTTTTATCGAGCAGCAATATGCTTAGCTTAAAGCAAGAAGTTGGCAATTTTTTTCCTAACACGTGCATCGGTGCTTTTCAATAAAAACATCGGTCCATTAGATTCCCCGAAGATCTTTCAAAGATAGGATTTTTTACTCACGATCAACAAAAGCACCATTTTTTGGGGGTTTTTCAATGGATTTAAAGATAAATCGGTGGACTCTGACTTCAGTCGCTTTTTTTGGTTAATTTTTTTTTCAGCAAGCACGTTTCAATTGATGCTGCGAAGGATTTAAACGAGCTTATTCGAGGAATTTCGTTGCAGAAACAATTTTTCCTTTTTTACTTATTATTGAGATTTTTTCATTTTTTCAGCGAATTTTTTTATTGAGCAGCAATATGCTTAGCTTAAAGTAAGAGTCTTGGCAATTCTTTTCCAAGCACCTGCATCGGTGACTTTTAATAAGAACATCGGCCAATTAGATTTCCCGAAAATCTTTCAAAGATAGGATTTTTTACTCACGCTCGACGAAAACATCGAATTTTCGAGTTTTTTCAATGAATTTCAAGACAAATCGGTAGACTCTGACTCCATCGCTCTGTTGGCCAATTTTTCTTCAGCAAGCACGTTTCAATCGATGCTGCGAAGGATTTGGCCGAGCTTATTTGAGGAATTTTGTTGCAGAAACAATTTTTCCTTTTTTACTTATTATTGAGATTTTTCCATTTTTTCAGGGAATTTTTTTATTGAGCAGCAATATGCTTAGCTAAAAGTAGGAGTCTTGGCAATTTTTTTCCAAGCACCTGCATCGGTGCCTTTCAATAAAAACATCGGCCAATTATCTTTTCCGAAAATTTCTCAAAGATAGGATTTTCTACTTACGATCGACAAAAACACCGAATTTTCGTGTTTTTTTGAATGGATTTCCAGACAAATCGGTGGACTCTGACTCCATCGCTCTTTTTAGCCAATTTTCCTTCAGCCAGCACGTTTTAATCGATGCTGCGACGGATTTAAACGAGCTTATTGGTGGAATTTTGTTGCAGAAACAATTTTTCATTTTTTACTTATTATTGAGATTTTTTCATTTTTTCAGCGATTTTTTTTTATCGACCAGCAATATGCTTAGCTGAAAACAAGATTCTTGGCATTTTTTTTCTAAGCACCTGCATCGGTGCTTTTCAATAGAAAAACATTATCAATAAACAACCCAAAAATTTAAGTGACATAACCTTAAATTTCAATTTCAGGTTATGTCACTATATAATCGAAATTAAAGAATAGAAATGAAGTTGAAAAACGAAATATTTCGTTTTTCTTCTTCTTTCTATTCTTTTATTCTTCGGTTATTCAGCGCACTTTTGTATTCATTATATTATATTTAGACATGATTCACGATATCGATCACTTGACCAATATCCCATCCGTGTGAATATGACACTTTTGTCTATTTTTGAATAATATCTCTGTTACCGCGAAATTCATACCACAGCGGGATAACCTTTATTGCTGTCACTGGCTGTCACTGGCTGTCGGTGCGTGAATTTTCAGCGAATGATATATGGACGCTCATAAATGACATTGCGCAGAGTGCTCGAGAATTTAGATTGGACGAGGGTGTGTGTGAAAGGAGCGTGAGTGTGGTACGTGGTGTCGAGGGTGGTGCAGGTAAACGTCTGGCACACGAGGGTATAGCTTAAGACTCGATTCTGCAAATTCATAATCGCAATAATTTGTGTTTACCCCGTTCGATCGTTGCCTCGCTGGTTTACTCTCAACGAGGCGAACTTCGATCGGGTGAATTGCAGAAAAATTGGCAGAAAATTCGGGATGGTCGTCGCGAGTATCAGTGGAGCAATGCAATGGAACTTGTACGTGAAGCTCGCGTAAAAATATTGGAACGGGGATGCGGCGTACGCAAAATTCATAAATTCTAAGAATACTTGGCGCGTGATGGTATCGCAATTGTAGTTTATGAATTTTTGACTTTCGGAAGACGCGTTCAAGCTCTTCATGACGGACGAGAAACTGTAATCGGGGTGCATGGGCGTATCAAACATAAATTGTACATGTTATATTACGAACGCTCACGCCATTATTAATCAATTCTTAATCTTGCCGGAGCACTAGGCAGTCGGGGTTTTTGCGTGGATTGTAACACTAAATATACACGCGTACACAAGCATCGCTGCTCTAGGCAATGTCCTCGTTGTAAAACGGTAGCTTGCAGGGGAGATCGAGCAGTTTTCAAGGAATGCAGTGATAGTAATCGCATGTTTTTTGGGGACGAGTGTTTTGCGCTGCATAAGGAACCGAAAAATAGTGGAGGGGGCGGTTGTCGTGCTAAACGTGAATTGAGCGTATGTCAGGCTTTAAAAGTATGTCATGAATGTAATCGTCTAATTCAAAATTCATCAAAGCATCAGCATGTATGTGGAATGATTTTTTGCACTATGTGTAAATTCATGCGCTCAACTTCGCACCAGTGCTATATTTCTCCTGTTAAAAGAACTAATGATTTAAACCCTGTTGGGAAAAAAAAATCTATCGCTGCAATTTATTTTTTATGATTTCGAAACACAGCAACATTCTCGTTTACCAGGCGATAATTCGACACGTGTGCACGAGCCGAATCTCTGCGTCGCGCAGCGAGTATGTTTGACGTGTCTCGATGATTTTGATATAGAAAATCCGTGTTCTATTTGCGGTCAACGCGAATTTGTATTTTCAAACGAGCCAATTGCCGCTCTCGTAGAGCTGGCTATTCATTCAAAATTCTCAAAAATCATATGCATTGTGCACAATGCAAGGGGCTTCGATGGCCAATTTATTCTTCGTTATCTTGTCGAGAATAAAAAGACTCAAATGCCAACGTTAATAATGAATGGTACTAAATTTATCTCCATGCGTGTCGGAAATATTGCTTTTCTCGATAGTTTAAATTATCTTCCGATGTCGCTCAGCACACTACCGAAAGCATTCGGTTTCGCTGAAACAGTTACAAAAGGAACATTTCCGCATTTATTCAATTTACCAGAAAATCAAAGTTATATCGGTTCGTTACCATCTCTCGATTATTATTCGCCCAACACGATGTTTTCAGAGGCTCGAGAAAATTTCTTGGAATGGTACAATGAAATGAAGAGCTCAGAATATCAATTTGACTTTGCTAAAGAATTTGTGCATTATTGTCGCACGGATGTAACAGTTTTAAGACGCTCGTGCTTGGCATTTCGAAAACTTTTGATTCAATGCGGAAACGTTTGTCCTTTTGCTGAAAGCTGTACAATCGCTTCTGCATGCTAGCTTGTAATTCGTAAAAAATTTTTGCAACGCGATCGCATTGCTATTTTGCCACCCGGTGGATACCGCTGGGGCGATAAGCAATCTTGCAAGGCCGTTTCGTGGCTCATATGGCTCGAAAGAGAACGTCATCGTATTATCATACATGCTGGACGTGCGAGAGAGTATCGCCCTCCCGCGGGGTTACCCCCGGTGGATGGGTACTACGATGAAAACGAAGCCGACATTCGTCACGTGCTTCAATTTCACGGATGTTTTTAGCACGGGTGCCCTCGATGTTATCGTATAAGCAGAGACAAACAATTAAAATTCGGTGATACGATGGATGAGTGATACGAATATACTGTAACTATATCGGCGCGAATTAGAGCGCAGGGATATATATTAGAAGAAATATGGGAATGTAAATATGACGAATTGATAAAAAATAATGACGAGATGCGTGAGTACGTGGAAAATCATCCCATGGTACTTCCTCATCCGCTCGATCCGCATGATCCTTTTTTCGGAGGGAGAACGGAAAATTTTGTAAAATTGTACGATATAGAAGTCGGGGAAAAGATAAGATACGTGGATCATTGCTCGCTGTATCCGTGGGTGTGTAAGACGGGAAAATTTCCGGTAGGACATCCGAGAATATATGTCGGAGATGAATGTCGTGAAATTATTGGTCCAAATAACGAGCTTGATCGTGTTGAGGGTCTCGTCAAATGCGTCGTGCTAGCACCAAGAAATTTATATTTACCCGTGTTACCATATCGCGTACGTGGAAAATTATTATTTGCATTGTGCAGAGCATGCTGCGAAAATATGAATAATAATAATAATCTAAATTGTATACACGATAATCCTAATGAACGCGCATTTTCCGGTACATGGATCGCGGATGAATTGCGAAAAGCTGTTGCTCTCGGGTATACGATCACTCGGATCGAAGAAATTTGGCAATATGGAATGGCGCGTTATGACCCGATAACGCGAAATGGCGGTTTATTTACCGAGTATATAAACACGTTTTTGAAAATAAAGCAGGAAGCGAGTGGGCCACCGGCAAATAGCGCTGATGATCCTAGCGCGATTACTCGTTTCATCGCATCTTACGAGGAAGCCGAGGGTATACGGCTCGATCCAGGTGCCTTGCAATCGAATCCGGGCCTTCGCTCACTCGCTAAACTTGCGCTAAATTTATTTTGGGCTAAATTTGGCCAACGCGAGAATCAGCCTACCACAGCGATTATTTCAACGCGAAGCGAGCTCATGGATCTGCTTACGAGCCCTGAAATTGAACTCGTTGGCATATTACCGATCAATCATCATGTAATATATGTCAATTATATAAGCACGCGTACGGCTATTCAACCGTCCTCAACATCAAACGTTGTGATTGCTGCTTATACAACGGCGCAAGCACGTCTTAAATTGTACACATATCTCGAGGGACTCGGCCGTAGAATATTGTATTGCGATACTGACTCGTGTATTTATGTAAGTCGTGAAGGTAGCGGGGATTACGAACCTCCGGAAGGTGAATTGCTCGGTGACCTGACGGATGAGCTAAACGAACATGGTCGTGGTTCATATATTTCGTCGTTCGTATCAGGTGGACCAAAATTCTACGCATTTATCGTTCAAAAACCCGATGGCACAACGATAGAGGTTTGCAAGGTTGAAGGTATTACGTTAAATTTTGCAAACAGCCTTCACGTAAATTATAAGGCTATTCGCGAGTTCGAGACAGGTGCGCGAAATACTCCTATTGAGTTAAAATTCGACGCGATTCGTCGCACGCCATTTCATGGAGTCGTTACACGGGTAGAAAAAAAGAAATGTATCCCTGTAAATGTAAAGCGCCAACGACAGGGAAATTATGCCACGCTTCCTTACGGGTTTTCTGAAAATAATACTTGAACAAATAATTTAAAAATATTGAATATAATATTTTATAATATTGCTATTGTAAAAAAAAAATGTCAAATTAAAAAATATACATTAATATATGTATATAAGTATAAGTATATAAGAAGAAAACAAAATAAAACTATAGATGAATTTTTTGTTTCTACTCCCCTGAATATGCGAGCGCGTATAATACGCTACGCGAAAAAATAGAGGTTGCGCCTATGCGGCCGCTATCCTTCTGGTTCCCGCGGAAAGCATAGCGAGAAAGTTTCGTTCGCGCGTAGTAGCTTGCCTCCCGCACCGCGCTTCCTCTGACACCATATATCACGCACGGCAGCGATCATTGTTCTTATGACGTAGTGCCAGTAGCATACCCCCTGCACCGCGCTGTCCGGCGCCATGCCGTCTGACTGGGATATTCGCACGTGGTAGCATACGCTGCTCGCTATTTCTCTCTCTTTCTCACATTCGCTCCTTCTCTCTCTCAATCTCACTCGCTCGATGAAGGTTTATTTTTTGATATGAGCGCGGCCATAATGAATTAGCGCTCGGTAATCATAAAAGCGATAACCCTTATCGCATACACATTTTTTAAACGCTAAGAACGTGGCTATAATGAAATTACTATTATTCGTCACGCCCATTGAATACGCAATAATGCGATAATCGATACTTCTTCAATGAAAATCGCGGAATTTTTGCAAATTATCAAGTTTTTATATCCGACTCAATTATTACGGATATTAATTGCTGTAAAATAAAAACCATTCATGAAAATTTATTAATTTCACCAATAATATTATCTGTTTCTCTTGCGGGCGCACGTCAATGAGCTTGCAAACGCCGCGCGCATTATAAGCTCATATTCGCGCTCATATAAGCTTGCAATGCCGCGCATGTTTGAGCTTTTAAAAGCGCTCGTCATATAAGCTCGTACCGCGGTCCCGCCGCCGCCGCCGCCACCGCCGCCATGTAAGCGTATTTAAGTAGTCATTCCGTAAATAAATTGCACAGTCGCGATTATGGATACACGCTGGAAACATCCATGGACCTCAATGATATGTGATCCCACGGGATGTGGAAAACATATTTTGTAAAAAAAAAATTTAAATACATACGTGAAATGTCTGATGTACGATTTGAACGCGTGCTTTTTTATTACTCGGAATGGCAGCCTGGTTATACGGAAAATCGGGAAAAATTGAATTTCGCGAAGGATTACCCCAGTCGGCGGATTATTCGAATGATCAACGCCCGAAACTCATCGTCATCGATGATCTCATGCGCGAAGCTTCGAATAATAGCATCGTCGATTTATTTACAAAGGGTAGCCATCATAAAAATCTCAGCGTAATTCATATCACGCAAAATCTTTTTCATCAAGGACATGGACAGCGTGATATATTATTGATGGCAAATTATATCGTCGTATTCAAAAATCCACGAGATCGCGCGCAAATTCAGCATCTCGCGCGACAGGTGTGCCCGGAAAATCCGCGATTCGTCCAAGAGGTGTATTTTGATGCGACTGCAGCGCCCCATGGGTATCTATTGTTCGATCTCAAACAATCTACTCCCGATAATTGTCGTTTTCGCGCCTGCGTATTTCCCGTTGATGAGTATCATTATGTCTACGTACCACAAATACAAATAAAAATACGAGACTACCCGCGATGTACCAGTAATGCGGCTGTAATGGCTGAGCAAGGCGCTCTCGGGAAAAAACAGTGCATTATTTTACACGCATTGTGTTATCTCACACAGACGCAATTGCACATGATTTTACGCATAACTGATACGTCTTTGATACGTAGCATATGCGAGTGTGCGTTGAATGTTTTACGCGGAAATGTGAAGCTCCATGATCGCCAACGAAAACGTTTGCGCCGTCATGCTACGCTTCTTCGTCGTTCAGCTGAAAAGAAAGGAAGTTGGGTGGGAAAACGGCGATTAATTGCAAAAAAAAACAGTTCGACATTTTTCAAAAATCTGTTAATTTCTGTTTTGCGGTATATTAATCATGGAGCATGCTAAAAAAATGGTTCTCATTTCTCATGATAATATACAAAGACTAGGTGAGCAAAAGTCGCTGCAAGGAAATGCTGAGTCAGCTACACAGCTGAGCGGCAACACCGTGCAGACCAACGGAACACCGCTCTCGCGCCTTGATACAGAAATGCATGAAATATTAAACTCTGATGTGTACGAGAGCGAGAGAGACAAGTGAAGTGCTTATCTGCAGGTTTTACAACGTTACCTTCGAATAGCCTTGGCTTCGCGTAACGACAGCGATGACTCGAACAATCTCCCAGTGAAGGATGAGGCCAGTGTAAAAATATCGAAAATTCGCGAAGATAATATCAACGCTGGTAATACGGCATTAATCGATGCCGTTAAATCCCAATTGAACGATACACTGATTATCGATAGTGTACCGAAAAAATTTCGAACAAAGGCAAAATTATAATTGCGCAATTTGCATAGAAATACTTCGCCTAATAAAAAAATCAGTTGGGACAGGAATGGCGCGGTTTCTATTGGTGGTACGAGAATTCCAAATTCAAACATCGTTCATCTCGTGAATGACGCTATGCGCACGAGAAAAAGGGCAAAACCTGAGGGCAGAGCTCACTTTGCCGAACAACTCCGGAAGATACGGATGCCACAGGAGTTTATAGGAAATTCGGAATTGCTGCGAAAAGAGACTGCCCCCTCAGCTGTGACTTCGACACCGCGTAAGCGTCTCATATTGCCCAAGACGGTCGAGAGCATTGGCCTCAGCAGCAGCAGCAGCGATAACGACGGCGAGGGAGAGACAAGCGGCACTGCATTTTACCGCGGACCAGCTGAGGAATCGGACGACAAGGCAGTAGATAAAACGCTCGCGAATCAGCAAGGCCGTGGACATCAGCTGAGGAATAATAACAAGCCAAAAAGACGACGCCTCGCTAAGACAATGCTTAAATTATGAAGATCCTTGATAAAATTTATCATGATCCTGCTCATCCCGCATCCTTTTCTCGCATGCAAACTCTCAAACATGCCATTGTCGATAAAAGAATTAATAAAAAAAATATATTGCCATGGCTTGAGTCACAAGATTCGTATAACATGCATCGATTTGTACGGCGTAAATTTCCTCGTCGCACATACAATGTGAGTAATATCGACGATGTATGGGAGGCAGATTTGGCCGATCTTCGATCAATCGCCGCGTATAATGATAATTTTGTATATCTCTTGGTCGTGATTGATGTATTGAGCAAATACGCTTGGGTCGAACCGTTGAGCGATAAAACGAGTGTCAATGTTTCCCAAGCTGTTGCATGAATCCTCGCTCGTACTAAAAATAAAGTGCCTCATCAGCTGCAAACTGATCGTGAAAAGGAGTTTATCGGAGCACCTTTTCAGGAGTTTTTGAAGAAAAAAAATATTTCTTTTCGCGTGGCACGTAATCCCGACGTGAAAGCCGCGATCGCCGAGAGATTTAATCGCACGTTAAAAGAAAGAATGTGGCGTTATTTCACACACACGCGAAACAAACGCTACATCGATGTGTTGCAAAAAATTGTAAATGCCTATAATCATGCTCGTCACAGTGGAACGAGATTACAACCGGCTGAGGTAACTTTAGAAAACGCCGCCGAGGCGCGAAAAAATCTTGCTCGACGATACCCACACGGAACATTAGGGCCATGGGACGTCCAATATCCATACATGGTGGATGAATGGTCCATCCCAGGGACGTCTATGAGTATCCCTATCACTGCTAAAAGAAGTGCGAAACGGCACCTGTTCTATGTACTGGGAACATCCCTTATACGTACCTTGAGACGGTTTTTAGACGGACTAGACCCCAAAAAATGACGTCCGATTTACGTATTCAAGGCGAATAAACCAGTGATCCGAAAAATGTCCAATGATCATCCATTATACGTCCCTTTATTTAAATAATTTAATCGTTATTAACTACACATTATTAATTAATTATAAACTTTGTTACTGATTATATAATATTCGGGGCCTACGAGATATCCATATTTTACAGAAGAAAAGAAAAAAAAATAGTTTTCGATTTTTCACACTGCGGTCACCCATCCAAGTATTGGATTCAAGAAGTGCTGCTTAACTTTTCTAATCTCCTACCTACCTACCTACCTACCTACACTAACTTGACTTATGAGAAACTTATGCATGTAAAAACCTTATACGATGTAGTTTGCTGATATACTTATATATCTTTGTCTCACAAACCTTGAATAATGTATAATCGTAATGAAATTTATAATTAATAGATAATGTGTAATCAATAGCGTTTAAATTAAGGGACGTATAAAAGATGATCATTAGATATCTTTTGCAATATTGGCATTCGTCTTAAATACGTACATTAAATGTCACTTTATGTGGTCTATAGGTACCTCTAAAAAATATCTAAGGGTACGTATACGAAACTTTTTCAGCACATAGAATCGCTGCCGTTTCGCATCTCCGATAGTGGTTTAAGGAATGTCCCATGGACTTCCCCGGAATGAAATTTTCATCCAACTTAAATGATTATTGGACGTCCCCTGGCTGTTAAGTTACGCGCGGAATATATTTATAGCTCCAAAAATATGTGTCGTGGACGTCGAATAAACTTCCGCGTTATCCTTCGATAGACGTAATTTGTACGTACATACGACGGTCAATCGGCGTACCCATATCACAGCTGCCCGAAATACTTAAATGTACATCTAAAGGACGAATGCTTTTGATTGGACAACACGCGATGGATCACACAGAACGTATATTGTATGTTCACACACGTACTATTTCTTGAGCTACGAATATACACAACACGGCCATCAATGGTATGTCCATAGGTAGACATTCAATAGCTCTTAATTCAGTATAGTAATTGGACATCTATTGGACGTTCCAGGTTCACGTCTATAGGAAATCCTACATGGAACATCCGATAGACGTTCAATTGACGTCCTCCGAATGTGATTTTCGTTTACGAACCTGGAACGTCCAGTGGATGTTCAATTACTATCCTGAATTAAAAGCTATTTAATGTCTACCTATGGACATACCATGGATGGCCGTGTTGTGAATATTTGTAGCTCAAGAAATAGTACGTGTCGTGGACATACAATATACGTCCTGTGTGATCCATTGCGTTTTGTCCAATCAAAAGTATACCATGGATGTTCAATGGATGTCCGCATTACGTCCATCGTGGATGTAGACGTGTTAAGGATCTATGGATGATAGATGGACGTCCAATGGACACTCGGTTCCGTGTGGGTACACGCATAACCGAAAAAATAAAATACCTAAATATAAGGTGGGTGATGTGGTACGAATCAGTAGTGCGAAAGCAGCATTCGCGAAAGGATACGAACGTGGATGTATGTATGGAATACTTTCTGGATAATATGACGACAAAATTTACCACCAAATTACCGAGACAATTACGATTGGAAGGAGATTGGGCGATTTTTTATACCGAGGAATTGACACGTGTTCGTGAGAGTAAAACGCGATATTTGACAGCATGAATTTACTAGAAAATAATTTTTTCTTTCTCGTATTACCGAGTAGCAGTAGTATGGAATACTTTCCGGATAATATGACGACAAAATATACCACAAAATTACCGAGACAATTATGATTGGAAGGAGATTGGGCGGTTTCGCTAGCAGAAATTAGATACCCAATGACCTTCCTCCATATCCCCCAATCGGAAAATAGAGTAATCGTCGAAGACGGAGACTACGATTAATCTGGTCATAATGAACATACGAGACGAGCGATAAAGTTTGATATCGTGCCCAGCGGGGTATATTCCACTATCGATACTTTACTCGCCTGTATTAATAAACTAACATGTGTATACGGCCATTTTTATTTCAAACTCGAGCCCAACGGTCGGGTTAGAGTTTTACGAATATGCGATGATTCGCGTTATCATGGTTTTCGCGTCTCTCCGATTATAGCGCAATTGCTAGGCCTGGGTGACCAGGCTCTGACAAATCTGGCTTTAGGGCCAAAGCAATCGTTCCAAGGTCCGCATCCCGCATCGCTTTCTCGAGCTATGCCGGATAGTTTATTCATCTATTCGGATATATGTGAATCGAGCATCATTGGCGATATACAGGCACCATTATTACGCGTCGTACCAGTGGACGGAGTCGAAGAATATGGCACAACCAGAGTAAAATATTTTCCCGCACAACGCTATATCCCACTTATTCGCAATAATTTGCACACGACCGAGATCGATATAAGGGATGGGTTTGACAAACCTGTACCATTCGAGTACGGAACGTTGACGGTGACGCTGCAGTTTAAACGGTTGCACTAACAAGTCCGTATGGAGCAATATTATTACGACGGCGGCGAGATTCATAGCGGCGATTTACAGAACGGCTTGGGTCGACGAGGATACGGCGGAATTAGCCACGATTACATTGGCACACCCAATCAGCGTGGTCACGGGATCGGAAGCTTTCTCGGAGGGCTTTTTCGTCGTGTTTTACCACTCTTGCGCAAAGGCGTGACAGCTGTGGGTACAGAGGCGATGCGTGCCGGTGCGAATATCGCCGGGGATATGCTACAGAGAGATATGACACTTGAAGATGCTTTTCGCGCAAGAGTGCGTGAATCAGGAAGTAATTTGAAACGGAAGGCCGAGGAAAAAATTGATCGATTGATGCAGGGCTCGGGATATAAGAAGCGGAAAATTTCTCGCACCCGACATTCGAACAGTAGACGTGTTAAGCGACGTGTCTCTCCGAAAAAGAAGAAGAAAATCAACAGCACGAAAAAAAAGAAGACGACGTTGATAAAAATAAAAAAATAAGAAGAAAAATTCAACGGACTGTAGCTGATATTTTCGCGTGAGCAAAAAAAAATGACTTTCCTACATGCGCATTCGTGCGAGTGCATGAAATCCGAACTCGAGCTGTTTTCTCTTCCTCCAACGCAAACTACGATTGAGGGGTCAAACTGGGTCTATTACAAACCAATCTCATCACTCACGGATGATTCCCCCATAGAATTTGTCGTGCCTGGTCAAGGTGACGAGTACATAGATCTCGCCCACACTATGCTCAGTCTTCGCGTACAAATAAAAAAACCTAATATCGCAAGCACGAGTGAAAAAACAGCTCTTACAGAGAAAATGCCTGAAATTGGTCCCGTGAACAATTTTTCGCATTCATTATTTAATCAAGTTGATGGTCTATTTAAATCAAAAATTGGTCTCTCCGCCTAATAATGCATACGCTTATCGCGCGTATATAGAGACATTATTAAATTATGGACTGAGCGCTAAAAATTCGCATCTCACCTCGGTATTGTGGTACGATGATACGCCCGGAGCTATGGATGATACGAGTGGGGAAAATAATTCTGGCCTAAGGGAACGGAAGGAGCTGTTGTCAGCGGGAAAAACGATCGATTTTCTCGGGCATTTACATTGCGATATATTTAATCAAGAGCGTTTTCTCTTGAATGGAGTAGAAATGCGATTACGCCTTGTACGAGCCAGAGATTCATTTTGTCTTATGGCTGCATCCCTGAATAACGGTGTTGGATTAAAAATTCTCGAAGCGTCGCTTCTTGTACGGCGAACAAAAATCGCGCCGGGGATTTTGCTCTCTCACGCTCAAGCCTTGGCAAAATCCACAGCTAAATATCCGCTGACTCGTGTCGAGGTAAAGGCTGTTTCATTACACGCCGGAGTACACGGGGAAACAATTGACAATGTGGTACTCGGTCAGTTACCGAAACGACTAATTATCGGATTTGTCGATAATAGAGCGTTTAACGGAAATTCTACCCTCAATCCGTTTAATTTTCAAAATAATAAAATTAATTATTTCTCTTTATATGTGGATGGATTACAAATTCCCTCTGGACCTTTGCAACCGGACTTTACCAAAAATGAGCTTTATGTAGACACGTACCGAACATTATTCTCGGGTACGGGAATACATTTTCTCAACGAGGGTAATTCGATAGATCGTGGAAATTATCCAAATGGTTATTGTCTGTTTGCTTTCGATCTGACACCCGATCTTTCGGCAAACAGCTGCTCTCATTGGAATTTAATAAAACACGGTAGTGTGAGGATTGAAGTCCGATTCGAGGGAGCGCTCAAGTCAACGGTAAATTGTGTCGTATATGCAGAAAATGACAATGTCCTTGAAATCGACTCCTCTCGGCAAGTAATTGCTGACTTCTCTGGATAGTCGCATGCACGTGTGAAGGATCGAATTACACCACCTTTGTCGGCTTTTGGTCTTTTCTCGACATTGCGAAGAAAAAAAAATCAGTTTATCGTGAGCGTTCGAACGAAATGGACACGAGAATGGATATCATAATCGATATACAGGGTATGCGTGACAGGGAAAATCGTTTTTTACCGAAAGAAATTGCTATTGTCGATGTCGATCGTCCGAATATGATGCATAGGATCGTTGCACCTCCGTACGCTTTTTCTGAATTACCCGAGGTTGCGCAAAAGCAAAATCGCTTCTTAACGCTCGACTTTCACGGATTGAAGTGGTACGAAGGTGATGTGACATGCCGACAAGTATATGCAAATTTACGCGACATTGCTCGGCGCGCGCGAAATATTATAACCCGGGGGCGTGAAAAAGCTGATTTGCTGCGTAACGTATTATCTCGCGATGTGATCGATCTTGAGTCAGAACACCGCGAGTGTCCAGATTTTGAAAAACTGCCCCTAGCACATCGCGAATGTTTACGACATTGCATGGGAATGCTACAACACCGACGAAAGTGCGCATTATCACAGGCAAATATGCTCAAGGCGTGGTATCAAAAAAATATACGGCCCGTAGAAGACAATTGGCATATGGGAGAAATCCCTGTGATAATTAAAGAAGAAAAAGAGGAAGGGATGGATTCATCAGACGAGTGCGGTGGATGTGTTTGGTGCGAAGACTAGCAATTCGTTGAGTATGAGTATATGTGTGAGGCTCATAATTTTTTTTTACCACGCTCGTTTTCACGCTGGACATATGTGTGAATCAGTCTGTCAGCAGTTGTTAACTCGAACGGTCGCAGTATGGATATTGTCGTGGATATTCGAGGCATGATAGATGACTCGTTCAATATAATTCCAAAAGAAGTGGCTGTTGTTGCTCTTGATAAACAAGTCACAATGCATTGGATTGTACAACCACCATACCCTTACGGAAAATTGGGAGTTATGACTAGACTCCTAAATAATTCTCGCTCGATGTTCTGGCATGGCCTTAAGTGGGGCGACGGAGACATAACACGTCTTGAAATGTCTGATCATTTGCGTAAATGTATGAACGAATCGAGGCATATATATACATGGGAGTCAGAAACTGCAGTATTTCTCCAAGAGATCAGAGGAGAAAAAAATATTATATGCCTCAAAAATAATGTTTTCGCAAGAGTTTGAAAAATTGGTAAAAACGGCGCCTGAAAAATGTCTAGTTCACGCATTAAAACACACACCGGACGCGTTCGAATGTGCGTTAACATACGCATCGGCGATGAAAAAATCGATCGAGCGTAACAGCCGGAAGAAGAGATAGGCAATAAAATCATATTCATATGCGCATATGAAGAAAACATTATCATTTGGAGGTCGTTTCGCCGCTGAGTATGAACTCAGCTGAAATACGAGAAGCTCTACGAGTTTTACCCGTCGCAACTACAGGAGTATTTCCAGCTGACGAGATTTCACATGTATGGACTAAACCCGCGGGAATAATAGTCAATACAGATGAGCACACCGAACCAGGCGAGCACTGGGTCGCCATGTACGTCGATCGAGATGGCAGAGGCTGGTACTTTGACAGCTATGGATTACCACCAATCATCCCGCAGCACATCGCAGGACTCCGGAGAAATTGCAAGTTCTTTCGCTGCAACAACAAGCAGCTCCAGAGTGATACATCGGATGTGTGTGGACAGTTTTGGATTATTTTTTTGCATCTCCTGTCTTCTGGTATTAGTATGGCTCGATTTAACAATCTCTTCAGCGATAATATACGAAAAAATGACAAATTAGTGCGCGAATATTACAACGCTTTTTCAACGACGAAACGAGAAGATAAAAACAATGGTAATAAATCATTCATCGGGAACGGTGGTTTTATCGAGCGAGGATTTTCTTGTACGCAGGGATGTTGTATGCGTCGATAAAAATGGGTTGCATTATATAGCTATTATGGGAAATTGGGTAAATAAAAGATTATAATTATACTGGAAAATCTGTGTAGTTATTTCAGACTGTTCCTATATTCCTTTGAAGACAATTTTTGCATTCTCAGCAGAAAAAAAGCATTGGTATCCGTCCGGCGTCCCCGCCTACCCCCACTTCTCCCCTCACTATCGTTCTCAACATCACGATAATATTTCTCTACCGATGGTGGGGGAAAATTATTGTGGTGGGGGAAGCCGCATGGTGGAGGTAGGAGTGGGGATGGGAGAGGGTGGCGCCAGACGGGTACCAATACTACTAATGTCATTCAAGTTCAAAGTCAAACTCGTCAAAGTTAACAATTCCAAAAAATAATTCGAATATGACGATTCTGAAAAAAAAAAATTTTTGGGTGCTATTGCTTACACGATCATTCAAGAATACCTGTCTTGATTGTTGATCAACAACAACTCTTATTATATCTCTATTATTATCTCCTATCATTCAAAACAGAATTTTTTACTCTTCTAAAACTCGGCATTCTTGGGCATACGGTAATAAAAAATCGAAATTTATAATAATAGTATATAAAAGAACCGAGAAATAGTATTTAAAAATCACCGCTCTCATTCATTTAACGAACAAAATACTCACTTTTTAACGCAGGTCCTTGTAACCAGTTGCTTTGAAACTTTTTTGGGTACTTTACCCACGTTCCCATGATGCGCACTCACTACCTGTTCTTACTCTCACTATCATTAACTATATGTTCTATGTTTATCGACTATAACTCACTATCAAGCTATTCAAAAAAAGACGGGCAACTAGCGACCGGTGTGAACCTGAACCCAAACAATGAGAAATATAAGAGAAAGGTAGTGCAGTGCGTGTCACTACGGTCACTACCACTAGGTGTAGGCGAAGGCGATCGCAGCACCCGTGCCCAGAGCTAGAACCACAGACTCTTGTTTCTCGTTCGGCCACCCGTGCTCGAACGTTCTAAGCGTTGTCATCGCTAATAAAACCCGCTAAATTCAGTTTAAGACGGGGAAAACACACTACAAAAAAATAATTCCGAGGTTGCTAATGAAAATTTTGAATAGCCCAAAATGCGGAAAACCGCAAAATGTAAATATTGCGCGTACGCTCAGCTCACTAAATAGCCCAATTTGCGGGAAATAGCCCAATCTGGCAGCCCTGTGACAGATATGTGTCAGACTCGAAAAGGGCCCGAACGGCCGATCAGTCTGAAACTAATCAGTTTCATGTAGATGGGAAAAATATATTCCATTTGTCGAAACAGGCATTAATGGTCAGCAGTCTACAAGAATTAAGGCCATGGCCAACTTCACCCCGCTCGAGCCTTGATTCTATGGCCAACTTCACTCCGCTCGGATCTGGGTTTGGAGGTTTGGGTTTGGCGGTTGCGGTTTGGAGGTTTGGAGATTTGGGCTTGCAATGCGAGGGCGCGTAGCGCCCGAGCCGCATGGACCCCTAGTATTTTCTCTCTATATTATATGAAAATTTCGCCGCCACCGCCACCGCCGCCGCCCCCGCCCCCGCCCCCGCCACCGCCCCCGCCCCCGCCCCCGTGTACAAGAATCGAGACGGCCTGAAGTTGGCCACAGACTAAGCAGGGTGAAGTTGGCCATGGAACAATAAAACGAGCGGGGTGAAGTTGGCCATGGAATAAAGAATCGAGCGGGGTTAAGTTGGCCATGGAATCGAGAATCGAGCGGGATGAAGTTGGCCATGGAATCGAGAAACGAGCGGGATGAAGTTGGCCATGGAATCGAGAATCGAGCAGGGTGAAGTTGGCCATGGAATCAAGAATTGAGCGGGGTGAAGCTGGCCATGGAATCAAGAATTGAGCGGGGTGAAGCTGGCCATGGAATCGAGAATCGAGCTGGGTGGAGTTGGTCCTGGAATCGAGAATCGAGAATTTATATTTTTAATCTTACAGAAGCACGATTTGAAATTTGTTTTCAATATTTTTCGTAAAAAGTATGTTTAGAAACAAAAAGTTTGAAAAAAACCGTCCCATTTGGCCCATTGTTCGCAAAGTTATGGATGTTTAAAAAAAAATTTATGTAATTTTCGAAAAATCGATATCTTGAAAACGGTTCGACAAAAAAAATTGAATAAAATCATGGAGGCCTCTATCAACCAACACTAATATAACAAAAAAATGTCAAAACATCGGAAATGCAAAAGCTAAATGGTGCTAAATAAAAAATCGAAAAAATAGATCCCATCGTTATCCCATTATCTACTCAGGTTTAAAAGTTGTGGAATAAATGACAGTTTTTTACAAAAAAAATTGGAAGAAAATCGATCAGTACGAGTTTTTTGTAAATCAGCAATTTATAAGGTAAACGGCCCAGTTACTGACCCTTCTAGCGCGGCAGCGTCGGATTTTGATTATTTATTCATGCGTGATATAGCCAAACCGAAAACTAATGGTTTCAACGTATGCATTAAAGCCCCCCGAAGGAGATTCACCGGTTATAAAAGTGAAATAATCAAGATTTATAAATAAAATCATTGTTTTAATAATACTTCTCTGCTGCACGGGTTACTGACCCTGTACAAACGCCCCATCTTAGTTTGTGACCCGTACGTGTACCGATTTCGATTCACGGGTCTATTTCTATTTTAAATATTTCCTATACAAAGGTCCATCTCTCCAATAATTAAAAGTGAAAAATTCTCTTTAACTAGCCGGTAATTGGATTATTATTCAACAAAAACTGTATTTATGGCAATCAAAATTGTGCCGTCGGGGTCACTATCTGGGACAAGATCAGTAACTGGGCCGTTTACCTTATTTATCACTTGAAAATCTTATAGAAGCACGATTTGAAATTTGTTTTCAATATTTTTTATCAAAAGTACGTTTAAAAACAAAACGTTTGGAAAAAATCGTCCTATTTGGTCCATTTTTTGCAAAGTTATGGATGTTTAAAAAAAAAGTTACGTAATTTTCGCAAAATCGATATCTTGAAAACGGTTAAAAAAAAAAAATGGAATAAAAGCATGGAGGCCTCTTTCAACCAATACTAAAATATAAAAAAAATTCAAAAAAATCAGAGATACAAAAGCTAAATGGTGCTAAATAGAAATATCGAAAAAAATAGATCTCATCGTTATCCCATTATCTACTTAGGCTTAAAGATTGTGGAATAAATGACAGTTTTTTACAACAAATTTTGAAGAAAATCGATCAGTACGTGTTTTTTGTAAATCAGCAATTTATATTTAACACTTGAAAATCTTATAGAAGCACGATTTGAAATTTGTTTTCAATATTTTTTATCAGAAGTACGTTTAAAAACAAAAAGTTTGGAAAAAAACCGTCCTATTTGGTCCATTTTTTGCAAAGTTATGGATGTTTAAAAAAAAAGTTACGTAATTTTCGCAAACCTATATCTTGAAAACGGTTCGACAAAACAATTGAATAAAATCATGGAGACCTCTTTCTAATACTAAATACTAATACTAAAATATTGAAAAATTTCAAAAAAATCGGAGATACAAAAGCTAAATGGTGCTAAATAGAAATATCGAAAAAAATAGATCCCATCGTTATCCCATTATCTACTCAGGCTTTACGGTTGTGGAATAAATGACAGTTTTTTATAACAAATTTTGAAGAAAATCGATTAGTACGTGTTTTTTGTAAATCAACAATTTATATTTAACACTTGAAAATCTTATAGAAGCACGATTTGAAATTTGTTTTCAACATTTTTTATCAAAAGTAGGTTTAAAAACAAAAAGTTTAGAAAAAACGGTCCTATTTGGCCCATTTTTCTCAAAGTTATGGATATTTAAAAAAAAAGTTACGTAATTTTCGTAAAATCGATATCTTGAAAATGGTTCGACAAAAAAAAATAGAATAAAATCATGGAGGCCTCTTTCAACCAATACTAAAATATAAAAAAATTTCAAAAAAAATCGAAGATGCAAAAGCTAAATGGTGCTAAATAGAAAAATCGAAAAAAATCGATCCCATCGTTATCCCATTATCTACTCAGGCTTAAAAGTTGTGGAATAAATGACAGTTTTTTACAAAAAAATTTGAAGAAAATCGATCAGTACGTATTTTTTGTAAATCAGCAATTTATATTTCACACTTGAAAATCTTATAGAAGCACGATTTCAAATTTGTTTTCAACATTTTTTATCAAAAGTATGTTTAAAAACAAAAAGTTTTGAAAAAAACCGTCCTATTTGGCCCATTTTTCGCAAAGTTATGAATGTTTTAAAAAAAAAGTTACGTAATTTTCGAAAAATTGATATCTTGAAAATCGTTCGACAAAAAAAATGAAAAAAATTATGGAGGCCTCTTTCAACTAATACTAAAACATAATACTAATAAACTATACTACTAATAATGCTAATACTAATAATAAAACATAATACTATACTACTAATAATGCTAATACTAATAATAAAACATAATACTAATACTAAAACTATCAACTAATACTAAAAAATTCAAAAAAATCGAAGATGCAAAAGCTAAATGATGTCCGCTTTGGCGTGGAACGCCCCATGTGTTTCGCGTCTGTTTGCTTCACGTCAGTTTCGCGTCGTTTCGCGTCTGTTTGCTCTTGGGCTCACATCGCAGTTAACGTTTGTGTTAATCGTGCTATTTTATTAAAATTTTCATTAATCATGAGAATTTCGATATTGTGCGGTACAAGTTGTAAAGAAGTTTCAGGAATTGTGTTTCTTGAATTTCATTGAGGTGAGATACAAGAAAAAACAGAGGATCCAAACGATTTGGACGAAAAATCTGACGGATTTTGGATACGAGTTAATCAGGTAATGTCACTTTCGAAGAAATCTCTCAATATTTTTCGAAACAATAAATTTTATGATCATAATGAATTTTATGATTATAATTTTTGCATTTCTAAGATCTTCATAATTTTTGGTATTCAGATTGACTGTATCATAACTTTCCGTGATCAGGTTAACCACTCGATAGTTTTCTGTGTCCAGGTGGATCTCTCATTATTTTCCTATATAGAAAATTAATTTTCTATTATGATTTTGATAAAAAATTGAACTCATCGATTGCATATTATTAAATTATTTATCTCTCCATAGTGTTCGGTGTCCAGGTCGACTGTATCATAACTTTCGGTGCTAAGATCAATCTCTCTATAGTTTTCCGCATCCAAGTTACCAACTCGACAGTTTTCGGTGTCCAGGTGGACTGATCCGTAATTTCCAATGTCTAGGTTGACCGATCGATATTTTTCGGTGTCCAGGTTGACTATATTATAAATTTCAGCGTTTGTCATAGTTTCGGTTGACTATATCATAACTTTCAGTGTTCAGGTCAACTTCTTCATAGTTTTCGGTGTCCAGGTTGACTATATCGTACCTTTCACTGTCCAGGTCAACTTCTTTATAGTTTTCGGTGTCCAGGTTGACTATATCTTAGCTTTCAGTATTCAGGTCAACTTCATCATAATTTTCGGTGTTCAGGTTGACTATATCGTAGCATTCAGTGTCCAGGTCAACTTCTTCATAGTTTTCGGTGTCCAGGTTGACTATATCGTAGCTATTAGTATTCAGATCAACTTCTTTATAGTTTGCGGTATCCAGGTTGACTATATCGTAGCTTTCAGTGTCCAGGTCAACTTCTTCATAGTTTTCGGTGTCCAGGTTAACTATATCGTAGTTTTCAGTGTTCAGGTCAACTTCTTCATAGTTTTCGGTATCCAGATTGACTATATCGTACTTTTAAGTATCCAGGTCAACTTCTTCATAGTTTTCGGTGGCCAGGATGACTATATCATAGTTTTCGGTGTCCAGGTTAACCATGTCATACCTTTCAGTGTCCAGGTTCATAGCTTTTGGTATCATAGCTTCACATGTCCAGGTCAAATTCTTTATAGTTTTTCGGTTGACTGTATCATAACTTTAGGCACCAGGGTCAATCTCTCTATGGTTTTCCGTGTCCAAGTTAACCACTCGACAGTTTTCTGTGTCCAGGTGGACTGATCCATAATTTTTTATGTCTCGGTTCACCGATCGATAGTTTTCGGTGTCCAGTTGGGTTGCTCCATAGTTTCTATTGTCTAAGTCGACCGCTTCATATTTTTCGGTGTCCAGGTTAAACGCGCGACAGTTTTCGGTGTTAAAGTGGACTGTTCCGTAGATTCCTGTGTCCAGATAACTTTTTTTAAAATACAATATCATAACTTTCAGTGTCAACTTCTTTATGGTTTTCGCTGTCCAGGTTGACTATATCATATTTTAGTAAAATTTTAAACTTCATCATTTTATATGATCAAATTTATTATTAAATTATTTATCTGTCCATAGTGTTCGGTGCCCAGGTCGACTGTATCATAACTTTCGGTGCTAAGGTCAATCTCTCCATAGTTTTCCGCATCCAAGTTACCCACTCGACAGTTTTCGGTGTCCAGGTGGACTGTTCCGTAATTTCTAATGTCTAGGTTGACCGATCGATATTTTTCAGTATCCAGATAGACTATATTATAAATTTCAGCGTTTTTCATAGTTTCGGTTGACTATATGATAACTTTCAGTGTCCAGGTCAACTTTTTCATAGTTTTCGTTATCCAGGTTGACTATATCGTACCTTTCACTGTCCAGGTCAACTTCTTCATAGTTTTCGGTGTCCAAGTTGACTATATCGTAGCTTTCAGTGTCCAGGTCAACTTCTTTATAGTTTTCAGTGTCCAGGTTGACTATATCTTAGCTTTCAGTGTCCAGGTCAACTTCATCATAATTTTCGGTGTTCAGGTTGATTATATCGTAGCTTTCAGTGTCCAGGTCAACTTCTTCATAGTTTTCGGTGTCCAGGTTGACTATATCGTAGCTTTCAGTGTCCAGGTCAACTTCTTCATAGTTTTCGGTGTCCAGGTTGACTATATCGTAGTTTTCAGTGTCTAGGTCAACTTCTTCATAGTTTTCGGTATCCAGATTGACTATATCGTAGTTTTCAGTGTCCAGGTCAACTTCTTCATAGTTTTCGGTGGCCAGGATGACTATATCATAGATTTCGGTGTCCAGGTTAACCATGTCATACCTTTCAGTGTCCAGGTTCATAGCTTTTGGTATCATAGCTTCACATGTCCAGGTCAAATTCTTTATAGTTTTTCGGTTGACTGTATCATAACTTTAGGCACCAGGGTCAATCTCTCTGTGGTTTTAGGTGTCCAAGTTAACCACTCGACAGTTTTCTGTGTCCAGGTGGACTGATCCGTAATTTTTTATGTCTCGGTTCACCGATCGATAGTTTTCGGTGTCCAGTTAGGTTGCTCCATAGTTTCTATTGTCTAAGTCGACCGCTTCATAGTTTTCGGTGTCCAGGTTAAACGCGCGACAGTTTTCGGTGTTAAAGTGGACTGCTCCGTAGATTCCTGTGTCCAGATAACTTTTTTTTTAATACTATATCATAACTTTCAGTGTCAACTTCTTTATAGTTTTCGCTGTCCAGGTTTACTATATCATATTTTAATAAAATTTTATACTTCATCATTTTATATGATCAAATTTTATATCTCCATAATTTTCGATGTTCAGGTTGACTGTATAATAGCTTTCGGTGTCCAGGTTAATTATATCATAGCTTTTAATGTCCAGGTCAACTTCTTCATAGTTTTCGGTACCCGGGTTGACTATATCGTAACTTTCAGTGTCCGTATGAACATCTTTATAGTTTTCGATGTCCAGGTCGATCGTTCGATGGTTCTCAGTGTCCAGATGGATCGCTATATGGTTTTCATTGTCCAGGTTTACTTTATCATAACTTTCAGTGTCCGGGTCAACTTCTTTATATTTTTGGGTGTCCATGTTGATCGTTCGATGGTTCTCACTATTCAGATGGATCGCTCCATAGTTTGAGATATCTAGGTTGACTATATTATATCTTTCAGTGTCAAGTTCAAGTTCTTCATAATTTCCGGTGTCCGAGTTAACCGCGCGACAGTTTTCGGTGTCGAAGTGGACTGCTATGTAGATCCAGGTGTCCAGGTCAACTTCTCTATAGTTTTCGGTGTCCAGGTTGATTATATCATAGCTTTTAATGCCCAGGTTAACGTCTTCATAGTTTTCGATGTTCAGGTTGACCGTTCGATGATTCTCAGTGTACAAATAGATCGCTTCACCGTTCTCAGTATACAGTGCTGGCCATTAATGCCTGCAAATCTTTGAAAGAATCTTGAAAAGAATCTTCTCAAGATTGTAAGAATCTTCCCAAGATTCTAAGAATCTTCTCAAGATTGTAAGATTCTTATCAAGATTCTCTTCAAGATTCTTGGAAAGAATCTTGAAAAGAATCTTAGAATCTTGGAAAGAATCTTAGAATCTTGAAAAGATTCTTAGATTCTTTCAAAGATTTGCAGGCATTAATAGCCAGCACTGTACAGGTTGACTACATCATAACTTTCAGTGTCCAGGTCAATCTCTCTATCGTTTTCTGTGTCCAAGTTAATCACTCGACAGTTTTCGGTGTCCAGATGGACTATTCCATAATTTCCTATGTCTAGGTTAACCGATCGATAGTTCTTGGTGTCCAGGTTGACTATATCATAAATTTCAGGGTTTTTCATAGTTTCGGTTAACAATATCGTAACTTTCAGTATCCAGGTCAACTTCTTTATAATTTTCGGTGTCCAAGTTCATTTTATTATAGCTTTAAGGGTTCAGGTCAACTTTTTCAAAGTTTTAAGTGTCCAGGTCTACTTTTTCATAGCTTTAAGTGTCCAAGTAAACTTATCTATAATTTTCGGTATTCAGGTTGATTATATCATAACCTTTAATGTCAAGATCAACTTCTTTATATTTTTCGGTGTCCAGGTTGAATATATCGTAACTTTCAGTGTCAAGGTTGACTGCTCGATGGTTCTCAGTGTCTAGATGGATCGCTCTATAATTTTCGGTGTCCAGGTTGACTATATCATAACTTCCACTGACCAGGTCAACTTTTTTATATTTTTCTGCGTCCATATTGACCGCTCAATGGTTCTCACTGTTCAGAAGAATCGCTGTATAGTTTGAGATGTCTAGGTTGACTATATCATATCTTTCAATGTCCAGTTCAACTTCTTTATAGTTTTCGGTGTCCAGGTTGGCTACATCGTAATTTTCAGTGTTCAGGTTAATTTTTTCATAGTTTTCTGTGTCCAGGTAACCACTCGATGGTTCTCAGTGTCCAGATGGATCGCTCGATAGTTTTCGGTGTCCTGGTTGATTATCTCATATCTTTCAGTGTCCAGGTCAACGTTTTCATATTTTTATATGTACAGTTTTCGATGTTTAGGTTAACCGCTCGATAGTATTCAGTGACCAGGTTGATTGCTCCGTAATTTCCTGTGTCCAAGATGACCGCTCGATACTTCCCAGTGTCCAGATCGATAACAACATAGTTTTTGTTATCTAGGTGGACTATATTATAGCTTATGATGTCCAGGTAAACTTTTTAAAATCCCAAAAATTCGAATTTGAAAAAAATCCCAAAAATTCGAATTTAAAAAAAAATCCCAAAAATTTAAAATTTAAAGGAAATCCTGAAAAATTGAAATCTGAAATTTAAAAAAAAAACACAAATCACACAAGCCAAGCCAAAAATTTTGCGTACGTAAATTATTAAAAATCAAGCCAAACTAGAAAACTTGGCGTGCAGGGTTAAGAAAAATAAGCCCGGAAGGTGCCGTAGGATTTCCACGAGATAAGGTAGAAAATTATTATACCCACTCATATAGTGTTAACACAGATTATTATCACGTGTGTATTTTACTGTCAAGTACAGTAGACGATCAGATAACTTAAACGCTCCCATAACTCAACTCATTACCATGGGAACACATTTGCATATCGTTACTCCCCCTATGACCGTTTCTCCTCAATTAAAACCTTCGACCAACGGCAAAACATCTATGAGCATGCGTATTGCCAATATGCGCAGTGTGCATGCGCTTAGACACGTGAGTGGGAGAATGAGGGGAAAGTTAAGTTATGCGAACGTTTCCGGTCCCGTCGCGTTAAGTTATCTGATCGTCTACTGCAGTTTGCTCACGATTACTGACGCATTATGCGATCGTTATGCGTTTTTTGAATTTAACCGTAATTAAAGCATCGCTCTTTATATGGTCAATAAGAATCTTGAATATTCTAATACACTCGCTCAATCGTCACGTGCATCCACGAAAATCATCGCAAATCCAGGCCAGGTCGCATTTCTGCGGACGTCGCGGATGTCATCGACGTTCAATCGTTAAGATGAGTATTCGATATTTAAACGATTGACCGTTAAGAGAGGAAAATAAAAAATAAATCGTTAGGAAAATATAATAACGTTACATATATTACACCAAGAAAATTTATGACAAAGAAGTAGCAACGATATGTATGATTATTGCAACCATTATGTGCAGTGATGCTGCTATGATTTATCAAATTCGGACATAACAAAAGGTCAATAAAAGATTATCAACTATTCCAGAAATTCGGTTAAATATAAACCTTGTACAAGATTTTTCTCAGTGAACTTTTCTCAGAGTTATTCACTAGCTTACTCGGCCGTTACCTCTTGTGTTTTTTCTCATGGTTGCTTACTAGTGCACTTGATGAATTGTTTTCTTTTTTATTTTCTCGTTCATTCACTCCTTCGTTAAACGGTAAGGGCGACTGGACTCCGTTTTCCCTCGCCGAGCGTATTGGTTCTTAACCCTGCACGCCAAGTTTTCTAGTTTGGCTTGATTTTTAATAATTTACGTACGCAAAATTTTTGGCTTGGCTTGTGTGATTTGTGTTTTTTTTTTAATTTCAGATTTCAAATTTTTAGGATTTCCTTTAAATTTTAAATTTTTGGGATTTTTTTTTAAATTCGAATTTTTGGGATTTTTTTTAAATTCGAATTTTTGGGATTTAATACTTGGCGTCATTTTTTTACTTCTCAGAAGTATTTTGTGATTGATTTCACTTCTTTTTGAAAGTTCTTTCGAAGTATCTTTCCTGATTCAATTTATTTACATGAATTTTATATAAATTAGTGTTGAAATCGTCCAATATACAGAAGAACAAAAAATGAAAATGCATGGCTTGTTGTGTATACACTAGGGTGGTCCTTATTTAGGCTATGTTGTTTTTTCTTTTGACGATATTATATTAACTAAGTTGAAAAAATGTAAAAATCATTGACCGTATAAAATACACGTATTTCCCCTTTAAAACTTCGACTGCCGTGGGAGCCAGGTTAAAATTGAGATATCGAGCTGAAATTTGTTATGCATTTTTATTTTTTTATTTAAAACTGATTTAGCACTATTGTCAAAATAAAAAACAACATGGCCTAAATAAGGACCACTCTAGTATACACCCATTATACACCCATGTGCATGAAACCTATTTATAAAATCTATTGGTCAGAACTAGATCAAACTCCACAGAAATATAGATTTTTTGTCGTAAAAAAAGATTTTATATAGATATAGATAAGTAGATATAGATAGATAGAGAAGATACAGATAGAAGATAGACAGAAGATATAGATAGATATAGATAATATAGATTTTTTGTCGTGTTTTTTGACACAATTATGAAAACAATTTTTTTATTGTGTTTCACTATCCCAGATAATATCTCCAAATTTCAAATTGATCGGAGAGGTACTTCATATTAAAAAAAAAAATTTTAATTAAAAAATGGGTTTCTATTTTTCTTTAATATGAAGTACCTCTTCGATGAATTTGAAATTTGGGGACATTATATGGAATAGTGAAACACAGAAAAAAAATTATTTTCATAATTGTGCCAGAACGTTATGCTGGAGAAAAATAATAATTACTGATTGCAGTTTTCATTAGTTATTATGAGGATTATGAGCCGTTATTTTTTCTGTAAGTAGCCTTTTCATACCTTTGTAACGTGTCCGAATTTCATTTAAATCAGTCTAGCCGTTTATAAAAAAATTGTTCTTCAATGAAAAACAACTTAGATCGTCTTGCGGCACGTGTTATTTTCAATTAAAAAAAAAAGTACCTCGCGTTTTTTCATTAAGCGGAAGCTTTTTAGGGGCCGTCGCAAAAAATTCAATTTTTAACGACCAGGCTAATACTTATCTATGAATATGAAGCATAAAATTCGAGTTAGATTTTGGTTTGGCCTAAAATTGAAGTCAGATTTTGATTTAGCGTCAAATTAAAGTTGGATTTCGGTCAAACCCAAAATTAAAGTTAGATTTTGATTTAGCTTAAAATTTGAGTTCGATGTTGATTTAGCCTAAAATTTAAGTTAGATTTTAGATTAGCTTTAAATTTGAGGTAGATTTTGGCTTAGGCTAAAATTTAAGTTAGATTTTGGTTTAGCGTCAACTTAAAGTTGGATTTCAGTTTAACCTAAAATTAAAGTTAGATTTTGGTTTAGCTTAAAATTGAAGTTAGATTTTGGTTTAGCTTAAAATTTAAGTAAGATTTTGGTTTAGCCTAAAATTTACGTTAGATTTGGGTTAAGCATCAAATTAAAGTTGGATCTTGGTTTAACCTGAAATTTAACTTAGTTTTTGGTTTAGCTTAAAATTTGAGTTCGATTTTGATTTAGCCTAAAATTTAAGTTAGATTTTGATTTAGCTTAAAATTTAAGTTAGATTTTGATTTAGCCTAAAATTTAAGTTAGATTTTGGTTTAGCTTTGAATTTAAGTTGGATTGTGGTTTAGCCTAAAATTTAAGTTCGGTTTGGTTTAGCGTCAAATTAAAATTGGATTTCGGTTTAACCTAAAATTTAAGTTAGATTTTGGTTAGGCCTAAAATTAAATTTAGATTTTGATTTAGCTTAAAATATTAGTTAGGTTTTGGGTTAGCCTAAAATTCAAGTTTCATTTTGACTTATTAGCTATGTATAATGCTATATATTCATGGATATGTTATACATATAGATAAGGATATGTATATATGTACATAGGTGATCTATATATATAGAAAATCCTGTATATAATGCTATATATACATAGATATGCTGCATACGTGTAGATAATACTATATTTAAAGAAATTAAATCTCAAAGGACCACCCTTATATTAATTGAGACCTGAAACAACGACCACTCTAATATACATCTTATAAATACATATATATAAATGATTAAGAAAATTCGAATCTAGAATGACCACTCTAATATAAATTCAGGCCTGAATAACTGACCACCCTAATGTATAACTCAATAAATATGTATATAAATATTTAAAGCATTGAATCTCAGAGGACCACCCTAATATTGATAGAGACCTGAAATAACGACCACTCTAATGTGCCATTAAAAAACATATATATGTAAATAATAAAGAAAATTTGAATCTCGAATGACCACCCAAATGTGAGTTGATACCTGAAATAACGACCACCTTAATATACATCGTACATATATATAAAAAAATACTCGCTCACACACACATGCACTCTTTTATATATAGGGATAGAATATTTAAAGCATCAAATCTCGAATGACCACCCAAATGTAAGTTGATACCTGAAGTAACGACCACCCTAATATACATCGTATATATAAAAAAATACTCGACACACTCGCACATACACACATATACTCGTTTTTATATAGAGAGATAGAATATTCATGCAAGCCTGTGTATGAGCCCGAGACTACGGTTGGCAGGGTGGGGATACGCCGTGTTCTCGCACACACTCATATTTTTCCACACTAATGCAAGCCCTTCTCTGTAAAATCGTATTACACCGCTTATACACGGGCTCTATATCTATAGAGACGTGACTTGAACTATTTTCTGATGATAAATATTCGGAATAATTCGCCCAATATTATGATATCTCAGTATCACGTGGGCGGAAAAAAATAAAAATGGTATCAATGGAAAGCTAATTTTTTTTTAAGATGACCATAGTTCGTAAATGTTAAAAAAGTTATCTCGTTTTTTAGTAATAACGAATTGAAGTGTAAAAGGGGCGTGGATTCAGGCATATTCGCGTATATAAGAGTGCGCGGCGTCTCGACTGGGACTCTCAGTTTCTTTAATACTTGGCGTCGAGTCGCTGCCGCGACTCTTGATATGTAAGACGGTTAATCGGCTTACTTATATCGTAGCTGATCAAAGTACTTGAATGTACATCGAAAGGATCCTCGTATTTTGGTACCACTACCCATCTATTTTGAATCCTATATCGAATATTCCATAAATGTTCAATTGACGTCGTTCAAATCTGATTTCCGTTTATGAAATTATAATGTCCAATAACTATCGTTACATAAGAAATATTAAATATCTACGTATGAACATACCATGGATGTCTTGTTGAAAAGGACCGATATGAACCGATAGAATTCAATAAATCCTCATAAATCCTTATAAATCTCTATCGGAAATTCGTGTGCATTTGTCCCTGTACATACAATTTACGTCCTGTATAATCCATGGGATCCAAATTTGTCGGAAGTTTCAGTGATCATGTTTTCATTTCAAAAAATTTAAATTTTAAAAGATTTTATAAAATTTAAAATTTCTTCAGGAGAAACTGCGACGTCTTCAAAATCTGTTGATAGAAGAATTTTTTAGTAGCTGTGTGACAAGAATTTCGACATCGGATCTTAAAAAAAAATAAAGGGAGTAAAATATAATAAACTCAAATTTCATAATAATTAGTTACTTAATATTTTTCTATTAATTCAATTGTTTTCATTGACCTTTTTAACCATTTTGGAAAAATGTTTGATATCCGAAATCGAATTAGAGAGTTTATTAAAGGTGACGGAAATTGTCTTTTTAGATCATTTTCATATTTTCTTTACAAAGATCAAAGCAGACATCGAGAAATTAGATTGGCTATTGTGTCCAACGTTGTTCAAAATTGGGCGGATTACGAACCATTCATCTTAGGTGATGAATCGTACGGTAGAATCCTCAGTGACAAAGAATCTTATAAATTGCACATGTCAAATGATAGTGTCTACGGGGGAGAGGTCGAAATTCAATCGTTCTCAAGTTTATATGACGTGCAGGTGTCCGTTTATAGAAACGATATGCAATCTCCGCGAAAAATTGGACAAAGTTGTCGAAAAGGACATTTATCTCTTTTATTATCAGGAATTATAGATGCTGGACATTTTGATGTTCTTAATTGTGAGCAACTACAATTAGTGAACGCAATTCCCAAATCAGTAACAATACCAAAATCCAAAGCAAATTCAGAAATAAAAATAGTCAAGGCAACAACAAAAACCATTCAATCACAAATAAAATCGACTCGGAACACGTCAAAAACAACATTGATAGCAGAATTACCGATAAAAGCAATCACGGAGTCGATTCCAAAATGCAAAAATAAATCGAGTTCAAAGATAACGACTATGAAATCTAAAATTGAAACGACTATCCAGCCAAAAATAAATTTAAAAACGAAATCGAATTTCAGAAAAATAACTGATGAGGATTTTACAAGTGAAATTATTGCCCAGTCAAATGTAAAATCGAAAACGAAATCAAGCTTTAATACGACGGCAAAGACAACACCTGTCAAATCAGTAAACAAAACAAATGAAAAATCAAATGTAAAATCAATCGCAATTTTGATCTCAAATCCAATCACAGAAAATATTAAATCAAATACAATAATAGACCACAAAACAAAAATAAACGCGAAGAAAAATAATAATAACGCAGCGGAAACATCTGAAATTTCGATTATAACAGAAAGTAAACAAAAATCTAAAAAAGATGAAAATGTAAAAAATAAAAATATAACTACTCAAAAAACAGTGCACGATTTTACGTCAATCGATCAAAAAAATTTAGAAATTATTAATAGATTGGAAGTTGCTATAGAAAAGGTTATCAAACCAGATGGTAATTGTTTGTTTCGATCCTTTGCTCATTTCCTTTACAACGATGAAGAAAAACATCGACAAATTAGATTAAAAATTGTTTCAAACGTCGTTCAGAACTGGTCATTTTATCACCCATTTATAATAGGTGACCAATCTTATAGTTCAATTGTTGATAATGAGAAATGCTACAAATTGTTTATGTCAAAAGACAATATATTTGGAGGAGAGGTCGAAATTCAATCATTTGTGAATTTATATAATGTGAAAGTATTGATTTATAGAAATAATATTGAAATTTTACGTGAATATAAACAAACTTGTAGTAACGGTGAATTGAATCTTTTATTAACAGGTCCTTTAGATTCCGGTCATTATGATATTATGAAATGTTTCAATTACAATTTTTGGCAGAACTACCGTAGAAATTACGACCGGCAATATTATTCAGAAAATAAAAATAAAATTAATATCAAAAGACAAGTCAAAAATTTAACAGAAACAATTTTAAATAAAAAACGAAAATCCGATCGTATTGAAAACATGAATGAAGAACGATTGAATAAACAAAGAGAGAAAGATTTAGTCGAAAGTATGAATGAAGAATGATTGAAGAAAAAAAGAAAGAAAGATGTAGTCGAGAGTATGAATGAAGAACGATTGAAGAAACAAAGAGAGAAAGATTTAGTCGAGAGTATGAATAAAGAACGATTGAAGAAAAAAAGAAAGAAAGATGTAGTCGAGAGTATGAATGAAGAACGATTGAAGAAACAAAGAGAGAAAGATTTAGTCGAGAGTATGAATGAAGAACGATTGAAGAAAAAAAGAAAGAAAGATGTAGTCGAGAGTATGAATGAAGAACGATTGAAGAAACAAAGAGAGAAAGATTTAGTCGAGAGTATGAATGAAGAACGATTGAAGAAAAAAAGAAAGAAAGATGTAGTCGAGAGTATGAATGAAGAACGATTGAAGAAACAAAGAGAGAAAGATTTAGTCGAGAGTATGAATGAAGAACGATTGAAGAAAAAAAGAAAGAAAGATTTAGTCCAGAGCATGAATGAAGAACGATTGAAGAAAGAAAGAGAGAAAGATTTAGTCCAGAGCATGAATGAAGAACGATTGAAGAAAAAAAGAGAGAAAGATGTAGTCGAGAGTATGCCTGAAGAACGATTGAAGAAAATAAGAGAAAAAGATTTAATCGAGAGCATGGATGAAGAACAATTGAAGAAAAAAAGAGAGAAAGATATAGTAGAGAGTATGCCTGAAGAACGATTAAAGAAAATAAGAGAGAAAGATGTAGTTGAGAGTATGGATGAAGAACAATTGATGAAAAAAAGAGAGAAAGACATTATTGAAAATATGCCTGAAGAACGTGTAAATAAAAGACGAAATGTTCAAAGAGTTATTAAAATGTGGTCAAATAAAATATCGTACTTAGATTTTGGAGAAATGAATTATATCTGCCCACAATGTTCGGCATTATTCTGGAAAGTAGAATTTTCGAAAAAAAGTTGTTGTCACGCTGGAAAAGTACAACTTCCACCTTTGAGTGAATATAACGATGATTTGAAAATATTATTATACAATGGAAAATTTCGACAATTGATCCGTTACTACAATAGCCTTTTTTCTTTTGTGAGTTTTTGCGCCAATGAAATAAATGATATTAAAAAAGGCGTTTATAACTTGAAAATTCAAGGTCAGGTTTGTCATATCATTTCAAAAAGCATTGTTCCGAACAAAGATGACTTACCACGCTGTGGACAAATTTATATTTATGATAATTATAAAATAACAGAACAAATTTTAAAAGAAAATAAAAAATTGGTCAAAGAACATATTCAAATTATATCAAAAGTATTAAACAATGTAAATCCATATGCGAAAAAATACAAGCATTTATATGAATTGTCTCAGGATAAATCTTTGCCAGAGTATTATTTGTATTTTGTTCGAAATAAAAATTTAAACAAACATCGTTATAATTTGCCTACAACTGCTGAATGCGCAGCATTGATAATTTCAAAAGATGGTCAAGTTCCTATTTTTGATTTACGTGTTTATCAAAAGTTTCCGAATAAAGATGTTGACTCTCAATCATATCTGAATAAATTATCTTTTCATACAGACCCTATGTCCTTCCCAATCATGTTTCCGTATGGGGATTTGGGATGGAGTCCATCATTTACTCAAAATAAAAATTCAACAAAAAGGCTTACAGCTCTTCAGTATTATTCGCACCGTTTAGCATTCAGATTGGATAGTAAATTTAATCCGATTTTATATTGTGGTCGATTAACACAACAATATATTATTCAAGCATATATTATAATTGAAAATAATAGATTAAATTTCATTAGATTTAATAAAAAAAAAATTACGAGTTGAATGTTATCAGGGATTGGTTGATCATGTAGCACGTAGTGTTTTGAATTCCGACAACTCGGAACGATTGGGAAATATTTTTATTTTACCTTCAACATATTTAGGTAGTCCGAGACATATGCATCAAAATTATCAAGATGCAATGGCCATTGTAAGAAAAGTTGGAAGACCTGATTTATTCATAACAATGACGTGTAATCCAAATTGGCCAGAATTGAAACGAATTTTACAAAAATTCCCTTCTGGAACAACATGCAACGATATTCCAAATATTACAGTAAGATTATTTCATTCAAAATTACGTGCCCTGTTATCGGACATTATAAGTGGAAAAGTTTTTGGAGAAGTTTTAGCATATGTTTATACAATCGAATTCCAAAAACGCGGATTACCTCATGCTCATATGTTATTCGTATTAGATTATAAAACTAAATTAACAACTCCGGAAATGATTGATAAATTCATCAGTGCGGAAATCCCTTCAACTGATCCCGACTTGCAAGCGTTGGTAATAAGACATATGTTACATGGACCCCACACGGAATACTCGCCATGTTATGACAAAACTAAAGATGTTTGTTCAAAAAAATTTCCGAAAGAGTTTTGTCAATCTACAGAGTTTGAAAAAAATGGTTTTCCAAAATATAGACGTAGAAAGAATATTAATTCGGGACATGTTTATAATAGTATGATTAATGGAAATTTTGTAGCAGTAGATAATAGCATGGTTGTCCCGTATAATCCAGAACTGCTTTTGAAATATAAATGTCACATAAATGTGGAGTATTGTGCATCTATCATGAGCACTAAATATTTGTATAAATACTTACACAAAGGACACGATCGAGTGTATATAAAAGTAGAAAAAAATAATTTAAACACAAATACAGAAATTTATGACGAAATTGCTGATTACATTGACAGTCGTTATGTCAGTCCAATGGAGGCTGCTTGGCGAATACAAGAATTGTCTATTTCAGGGAGATCCCATACAATTGTACGATTAGCTTTACATACGGAAAATCAACAAAATATTATTTTTGAAGAAAATAAAGAGGAAAATGCTTCAATAAAAACTGAAACAACTTTGACAGCATGGTTCAAATTAAATAAAATGGATGATAGAGCAAGAAAAACTTTATATGCAAACATTCCGAGAAAATATAAATTTGATCCTTTAAAAAAGATTTGGATAAAACGTAAAGTATTTTCCAGAGCAATCGGTCGTGTTGTTAGCGTGAGTCCTAAAAATATCGAACGTTTTCATTTAAAACTTATATTAAATCGCGTTCCAGGGGCCACATGTTTCGATGATCTCAAAACCTATGAAAATGTCACTTACGAGACATTCAAAGAAGCTGCAATCGCAATGGGATTAGTTGAAAGCGAAAAAGAAATTTTCAATATTTTTGAAGAGGCTTGTACAATAATGCTTCCTAAAGAATTACGTAGATTTTTTGCATGGTTCCTTATTTCCGATAACTTTGTAATTGCGAAACAAATTTGGGAAAAATTTAAACAATATTTTTGTGAAGGATTTTTGGATAACCATGAAAATAGGTCATTATTCGAAATTAATGAAATTTTCAAGTTAGAAAATATGAAATGTACAGATTTTGGGCTTCCAGAACCAGATTTCGATTTCGATATTAATATTGAAAACGTTCAAGAAACATTGATGTTCAATAAAAATAAATTTGAAGAATTAGTTGTTAAATTAAACGTTGACCAAAAAACAATTTTCGATTATATAATCAAAGATGGCAATAAAAAAATGATATATATTGATGGACCGGGAGGTACTGGTAAAACGTTTCTTTATGAAGTATTAATTTATTATTTTTTAAGTATTCAAAGCAAAGTATTACCAATGGCCTGGACAGGAATTGCATCTATTTTATTACCTGGAGGTATGACAAGTCACAAGACTTTTAAATTACCTTCGGATTTGACATCGATCGAAAGTTCGTTTTTAAATTTAGCATCAGATAAAAAAAAATTACGGGAGTGTGATGTCATTATTTGGGATGAAGCCTCCATGATTCCCAAAAAAGCATTAGAAATTGTTGATAAGACTCTTCGAGATTGTTGTCGACTTGAAAACGTTCCATTTGCCAGAAAGTTAATTATATTAGGTGGAGATTTTCGACAAATTCTTCCAGTGGTTAAATACGGGTCAAAATTAAATATCATTAAAGATACAATAAAATTTTCAAGTCTGTGGCATTACTTTAAAATTATGAAATTAAAGACAAACATGCGTACTCATGATCAATCATTTTCAAGTTTTTCATTAAAAATTGGATCAGGTCATATAACAACATTGCGGATACCTGAAAATTGGAGAACGGACGATATCTGTTCAAAAAATTACGGTGCCGAAATTTTGAATGACGATGATCTGTCTAATCGTGTAATTTTAACTTGTCATAATGAAGATGTGCATGCATTAAATGAAAAGATATTAAACAAAATTAAAAGTACTGGAAAAACATATTACTCTATTGATTCTGCCAAACATAAAGGACTTGATCAAACGGATGATGATATTAATGTGAATTATCCGATAGAATATTTAAATTCATTAAAATTTCCAGGACTTCCTGTTTATAAATTGGTTTTGAAAGTTGGCGCGGTTGTAATGCTAATTAGAAATCTGAGTATAAATGATGGACTTTGTAATGGCACAAGAATGAAAATAATTCATTTATATAATTTCAATATTAAAGTTCAAATAATAACCGGTACAAAGGCCGGTAATTTTGCTTTTATACCAAGAGTTATATTGGATACTGGAGAGTCTTCATCTTTACCGTTTATTCTGTACCGGAGACAATTTCCTGTTGTTTTGGCATTTGCAATTACGATTAACAAATCTCAAGGTCAGAGTTTAGATAAAATCGGAATATATATTAGACGTCCTTTGTTTTCACATGGTCAGTTATATGTAGCTTTATCTAGATGTAAAAATTCAAATGAAATTTATATTGAAAATAATTCCGAAATCCCAGATGAAATCGATAATATCGTTTGGAAAGAAGTATTCAATTTATGACGCGGTTAGTGAAAACAATTGAATTATTATCTAAGATGTTTAAAAATTGTATTTCGTTTAAAAATTTATAGTTTAACCAAAATATTTTCAAAATTATTTTTTTGAATAATTAAATATGGTCCAAAGTCATACTAATTTTTAAAAAACAAATATTTTTGTCAAATTTAAAGTACGTATGATTTTTAAAAATTAGCATGACTTTGGACTATATATAATTATTTAGAAAATTATTTTTCATATACAATCTTATTTTCGTAAAAATTTTAAATTTGAGTGTAATTCTAAACCATCTCAGTAATTACAGGATATATATATTGTTAGTATTTTTTTTGGCAAAATTCTAACAGAGAACAAAATTCGAATTTAGTCAAGTTAACAATTTCTTCATCAACACTTAAGGTTGATATTATCTGGCGAAATAATGAAAATTATTCGCATATATGTTGTTGATTTTAGTATAGATTTGATTGGTGCCACCAACAATGTCTTATGAAATTAACTATATTTAACAAAATTATAATATATATATTATATATAATTTTCATCAGATCGCGTAGTGAAATTTTATATGTAATCGAAGGTGTCACTTAGAACATCGTATGTGTGTGTATTTTTCATTTTACCACCTGGTGTATTAACTTTATCGTGTATCAATATAATGGAGAAATTCTTAACAAAGTTGAGTAGGCCTACAATGGGGATACAACTTTAAAAAAAACGCGCCGAATTATCTACTTCATAGTGGTGTGGAAACGATAATAATATTTTTATTTTATAAATGTCTATTATTTTTATGAATATTTGCTTATCTCTATATAATACAAGAGCATCTTGCGCCAATTGGTTTCTTTTATTTATTTATTTAGACTCCCCTAGCACTATGCTGGTTACGATCTTCATGGACAGAACGCTCCTCCGACTCATATTTGATTTTTATGACAAATACATCATCAACATGTACAATAATCGAGGCAAAGTGTAGTTGAACACAGATTAAGAGGAATTAAATTTGCAGCATCGAGAATCGAGAATTGAGCGGGGTTAAGTTGGCCATGGAATCGAGAATCAAGCGGAGTGAAGTTGGCCATGGACGGGGGAGGAAGGGATTACGACGTGAGGGCGCGTAGCGCTCGGGGGTCGGGGTTTGGGTTAGACGCGAACCTTTACGATGCGAGGGCGCGTAGCGCCCGAGCCCTACAAGCCCCTAGTATATATATATTTATATATATATATAGGTATACAGAGTACTGACATATGTCATTCCCTTATAAATTCAACGACGTTTTGTCGGTGACCCACTTCGATTTTTTATATTTTTTAATATGTTATTATGCATGCAATAATAAGTATCCATGTAAATTTTAAGCTCTCTATCCCGGAGATATTGATCTTTAAAAAAATATTCTGGAAACAACCATAACTTATTCAATAGCCAAGATATTCCAATTAGGAGGTCATTTTTTCAAATGTCCTTTTGGAACAAGATATCGAAAAAATATTCTTTCTTAAATTTTTTTTTGTTAAAAAAAATATAAAATTCTACGTAAAAATCAAAATTTTTGAGATTTTACCGAAGATAGAATTCAAATAACTTCTTATTAAAAAAACAATGTTTTCGACTTTTTGTTTTTCGTAATTTTGATTTTTTTTTAATTCTATGACTACCATAGTTAATTTCAATTATGTTGAAATAAAAAATTAACGAACAAATAATGAAAAATTAACATTAAGAATTACGATTCAAGTACGTTTTGCACTTTATTCAATTGAAAAAAATAAAATTGTAATCGATAATGTTAATTATTATAATTTACGAAGGGAATATTTATATGTGACAGAAGTTTAATTATTTATTTTTGATGAAAATGGTCATTTTTAAACTCGAAAAATTGGGAAAAAAATGTCACAAAGTGTACGGAAAACTGCAACTGTTTGGTCTGAAACATTTTTCTGTTTAATCGTATGCTTTCAAAATATAACGGTAATTAAGAAATTTTGAAAAAATGTACACTACTCTTTTTCATATAATTAAAGTATTTGACAGAATTTCAATTTCTTTGAGAGTGGACAACATTTTGACCGATCGAAACCGCATGAAATGCCATAAATATATATATATTATATACATATATCGCTGCCACCGCCACCGCCACCGCCGTGTACAAGAATCGAGGGGTCAGGTTTGGGTTTGGGGTTTGGGATTGGGGTTTGGGTTTGGGGCGACGCGCGGGCACGAAGCGCCCGAGCCGAGAGAATCCCTAATATATATATTAGACTTATTTAAAAAAAAGACTATTTTCTGTTTGTCGCAGTAACATATTAAATACTTGCGGGAAGGTGAAAAAAAGCCTGTTAAAATTAGAGCTCTTAATAAAAATATCTAGCAGGGGCACATCGCATATTTCAATTTCCCATTTAAATAACACAGAAAAACAAAATTTCAGACTTTGAAATTTTGTATCTCGGCTCCAAGTCAATTAACCAAGATAAACTATACATATTCTCGTAGAGAATTGAACGCTCTACAAAAAATATCTCTTGTGATTTTTCGATGAACTTATTATTCTGGTTATTCTGGATTGGAGTTGAATTTAGAGTAAGTTTCACTTTTTCTTTTATTTTCCGGCAAAATCCGACTTGAAGCCAAGGTATGACATTTTGAAGTTTGAACATTTTTGTTCCTGTATTATTTAAATGGAAATTCGTGATGAGAGATCTCAAAATATTAATAATAAGAGCTTTGCTTATATATGCAAGTAGTAAGGTACCAGGATAGGGAGACCGGGTCCTTCCTCCACCCCTCTCCCTCTAACTCCGCCCCCTCCCTGTCTGTCCCCACCCCACCACTTTGGGCTTCATGGTCGTCTGTAATTGGTTCCCCACCCCTTAGCCACGCCCCCTTCCCCCACCATCTGGAAATTTCCCGAACGCTGATTGGTCCCTATACTGGTAACCCACCCCTACCACAGTGGCGCGGACGGGTTGGGGGTGGTAACCCCCAAAATTTCCCGAGCGCGGATTGGTCCCTATACTGGTCACCCCGCCCCCTCAAAATTTCCCGAGCACTGGTTGGTCCCCGTACTGGTCACCCCCGCCCCCTAAAATTTTCCGAGCGCTGATTGGACCCCGTACTAGTCGCCTCACCCCCCTCAGAATTTTCCGAGCGTTGATTGGTCCCCGTACTGCTCACTTGTCCGATATAGCGCACTATATGGGGCCTTACACCGTCGCAAATTTCCCGAGCGCTGATTGGTCCCTACACTGGGCCACCACCCCCGCCAGAAGTGGCGTGCAGGCACGTGCCTTGGTAGCCAGGTGACTAGAGTTCCCTCGGATATTTTACGGTCGGTAAAACAGTTCTTTTTTATCGTCGGTCGATAAATACCGTGTGTCAGTAAGTTATCTTCTTAATCGTATTTTACGGGAGAAAGGTTATGTGTAATAGACGATACAGGTTAATTTCGTTTAAACGTTTATATTCATTTATTCATAATTGCCCGTAGACGTGTTGAAACAAAGTACATGGTGAGTATGTGTAATTTATACAAAAGTGACAGTGTTTTATATTTGAAGTTGTCATCTTTTTAAGTTTTATACCAGACCTTTTGAACTCGCTTTTTATAAATGGATCGCAAAATACAGTGACCTCCAAAAATCTAATTCCGAAGTAATTTTCTGCGCACGAAGAATCCATCCGGACTCATACAGTCTCTTTTATCGATATATGATTATTTTTTATAAACTCTTTGACGCACACTTCATCGATAGTATGTAATTTTTGACATGTAATTTTTGAATTTAAATAAAAAACATAACTGTTGTATAATAATATTGTTTTAGGTTTTAATCGAATCGGGGTACTAAATTCTGGTTTGAAAAAACCAACATTGACGAAAAGAGCGAACCATCAATGTTGGGTTTTCAAACCGGAATTTAGTACCCCGATTCGATTAAAACCTAAAACAATATTATTATACAACAGTTATGTTTTTTATTTAAATTCAAAAATTACATGTTTTCATGAAAAAAAACCTTCGCATGAAAAAATGCATTTGGAAAGAAGATGATTTGCCGAGACCTCGAAAAGAAAGCCGTAGACTTAGGCCCTCAGTAGGGTTAATTGCATTGGAAGAAATTTAATCGTAAGGAGCGCATTTTTTTATAACAAAAGAAAAACAATCATGGCAGTTCACTGGTCCTTATTAATAGGTAGAAGAATTGCCAAAGACTAGTTTGCATGAAATATCTTGTGCGGCCTCGCATAGAGTGCCTGAACCGACGCCCTTCCGCAAGTTTGATCGCGTTGAAATAAATTTCATCATAATGAAGACGTTTTTCACACAAGAAAACACAGTTGTTGCAGGTCACTTATTCTTATTGATAGGTAGAAAAATTGCGAAAGAAGTCCTGTACATGAAACATCTTGGGCCGTTTCGCAAAGAATGCTCAAAACGAAGGTCCTCCGCAGGGTCAATTGCGTTGAAATAAATTTCATCGTGGAGAGCACTTTTTTCACCGAAGAAAACACATCCGTTGCAGGGCACTGGTTCTTATTGACAGTTACAAGCGGTGCCAAAAAATCTCGCGTGCACGTGACATGTTGCGCGGCCTCGCAGAGAATGCCTGAAACGAAGATCCTCCACAGGGTCAACCGAAACTATGTTATCATACAAAAGACATGTGTTTTATTGGAAGATCACACTCTTTCAACAAAAACACTTTTGTACGTACGAAACACATTATTAAGAAAAACGATTTGTCGAGACCTCGCAAAGAATGCCCGGAATGAAAGTCCTCCGCAGGGTCACTCGCATTGGAATGAATTTCATTGTGGACAGCACATTTTTTCATAGTAGAAAACACAATTGTTGGTAGTCACAGATTTTCATCAATCGCAAGAAAAATTGTCAAAGTACTCATGTGCATGAATCAGCGATAGTCGAGAAGAGATTATGTATCGTCAATGTTGGTTTATTCAAACCCAAGTTTAGTAATGACCTTCTATTATACGCCGTAACGATATTATTACACAAATGCGATATTTTTATTGTAAAATCAAATTGTTTAATGAAAAAAAACACCTTTGTACGTAAAATGCATCCGGAAAAAAGACGATTTGTCAAGACCTCACAAGGAATGTCTGAAACGATGACCCTCCACAGGGTCAATTGCATTGGAATAAATTTCATCGTGAAGAACATATTTTTTACACTATACAATACAATTGTTGCAGGTCACAGATCCGTATTAATCGTTTGAAAAATTAAAAAAATCTCTTGTGCATGAAACGCCGATAAATTAAAAGAGTTCAAAGCCCATCGTATAAGGGGCAAGAAGCGTTTTTTTTAACCGAGTTCTTTCATCCATCATTGAAAACTAAAAAATAAAATAATCTTATTATTTATCAAATCGTCGATCCTGTTGAATCAAAATCATACATAATTTGTAAAATTTTAAATTTTATTCAGATCTTGCGTAAGCTATGCATCTGTTGTTCGATGTTCATTTGTAATTTCTGAAAGACGGGAGTTGGAAATAGTAGCATTTTTGAAATGTTTCGGACTTTTTGGGCATTCAAATGAGAAGTATGAAAATATTGATGAAGCATGCGTAAAAGATCTTATAAAAATAATCATAAATCGATAAAAGAGACTGCAAAAATTTGGATACTCTTCTTTCATAGATAATTACTTCGGAATTGTATTTTTGGAGGTAACATTCTTATCCGTTTAATTTATCACAAATGAACTGAAAAGATCTATTATAGAACTCAAAGAGATGACAAAATATTGGTTTTAATATCCCTGCATTTAATAATGAATGTTTGGATTTTTGATTCCATAAGATATCGTAAGACGAGTTGACAGATCGACGCTTCATTTCAGAGTAATAGATGAGGCAGCCAAAATAACAAAACACGATCTCAATCAATTAACAAATGAGTTCTATCCAATACCCCCTTTCGAGATTTTGACGAAAATTAATTTTGAGAACTAAACGTTATTCATTCCAGGAATATCGAGACACTTGCAATATTACGGGCCCAGAAGTCCTTTAGTGAGCACATCAGCAGCCGTATCGTTTGTTGCAACATATCCCACTTCAAAATCTCGATTACTTCCCGGACAAAATGATGATGGATTTCAATATGTATGTTTAGTACGCTTGTGGAAAATTGAATTCTTTGTGTGTTTTCGTGCACTACAATTGTCGCAAAAAAGTTTTTATTTCGTCATTTTATTGTATCCAAATACTTTCAATAATCTCTGAAGATACATGGCGTCCTTTGCAGCTTCATTAGGAGCCATATATTCTCCTTCCGTCGAGGATAACGCGACAGTCGGTTATTTTCGTGATTCCCAAGTAACGAGACATTCCCCGAGGATAAATGTAAGCTCGGTGTATGATCTTCTATCGATGATACGATTCCCCCAATCTGCATCGACGTACCTTTCAAAAGATTTTTTCAGTTTTCTTCAACATTAGGCCAAGATTCGACGTTTCTCGTAAAGATCGCAACACTTGATTCGCCGCAGTCCAAACAGTTTCGTCGTACCATAAATTGAATTGACTTAGATAAATTACAGCGTAAGCTATATCTGGTCTAGTACATGCGGCATGATACATTAGAAACCTAATCGATTCTCTGTACCGCTGTTTGCATATCTTTTGATTTGTCGAATCTTCGTTCTTTTGTAGTTTTGTTCAGAGATCCATCGGGGCTTGCCGAAATTCAAGATTCATTGATCTTATATCGATCGAGTATACCTTTTATGTATCCTCATTTATGCATCGCTGCTCCGTTATTGTTTCGTAAAAATTCTATACCAAGACAGTATTTTATATTGTCAACATGTTTCATCTTGAAACTTTTTGACAAATAACTTGTAAGTTCCTTAATCATGTTTTGATTCCGTGGTGTGTCCAATATGTAATCAACATATTCCGTCATTATGAGTATTTCGTTTTTGCATTGTTGATAGAGAACGCAAGGATTCTCGTTTGATTGAATCAATTTGAATTTCTTCACTTCTTCGGCCAAACGTACGTGCCATCGAAAATCTGTTTAATGTAGACCATAAAATGCCTTCTGGAGAAGACAAACTTCGTTGCCTACTTCTAGTTCTTTTAACATAACTCGTGCGGCATTGCTGATTCTGCTGGACGACTTTTCAGTACGAATAATCTCTTCAAAAATTTTGTTAGGGCTTTCAGGAACTTTCATGTAAATATTTTCCTCTAACATACCGTTTATATGAGCTATTGTGACATCGAATTGTTGAATGTTCATGTCGAACTTGACAAGTAAAGCCGTCATGATTCGAATCAAGCAGAGTCCTGTCACCGGTGCGAAAGTTTTGATAAAATCGATTCCGGAATGTTGAGAAAATCCTTTTGCAACAATCCTCACCTTTTTCTCTAACGTTTGATCTAAATTATTTTTATTCCGCAGAATCACGTGACTTCCAACGACTCCCTGATTTTTTGGCGGATCGACTACGTTCTACGTATCATTTTTCATAATTGATTTTAGTCCGCTGCCATAACTCGGAACCATTCGCCTGAATCAGCACTGTTGACAACTTCGCAAATTGAGGTTTCTGCAATACAAAAAACAAATTCGGTACCCGTCTTAACGTTTGGGTTTTCTTTCATTGCATTAACCATTTGATACTCCTTTCGCGGCCTCCCTCTTAATCCAGTCATTATTTTATTTGGTCTTCCTGGACCTCGCCTCGGTGCTTCTCTCGTTTCGTCTTCCTTGCAGTCTTCTTCTCTGCTTTCTTCTTCTTCTTCGAAATCTTCGTCGTTATTTTCGATATTTCCATTGTTGTATTCTCCGATTTGATTCAGCGGCGCTTCAAGCAAATTATTCTCAATTCCTTTCAATGAGAATTCGATTTCTCTAACTTTCGAGATTCTTTGTGTTTTTCAAGAATAATTATTTCATTATGTCATTATTTCTTTCAAACGAATTGAACGAATTTTCTTTGAATTGTACATCTCGCGTAATAACGATTTTTTATTCTTCCGTTATCCGGACTCTGTATGCTTTTGATGTCTCCGAATAGCCAACGAAAATTCCTTCTTTCGACCGAGCGTCAAATTTTTTGTTGCCCGACTCGCGAATTAAGGTTATGACTCAGGAATTAAGGTAAGTTACAGTTAAGGGTCTTCGAACTCCATTTTCTCTTAAGAGATCTTCCATATTTTCGCTCATGTATTCCTCACCGTCGTCGGTTTCCAAGAGTTTTAATTTCTTTTCCGTTGGCATTGCCGCGATCGCATTATATTCTCTAAGAAGATTACAAAATTCCATCTTTCATCTTAATCATTCGCACTTCGCACCATTTCGAGTAGTCATTCATGCAAATGACGAAGTATCGCGCATTTCTATTCGACGCGACTCTCATTAGTCCACAAATGTCCGAATGTTCGATTTTTTAAAAGTTTGGAACTTTCTTCCGTTTTCTTCGGAAATGTTCTTCATGACGCATAAAAATCTTATCATCTTTCCGCGAAAATAAATATCGCAACTTAAATTTTCTTTTGCTTCACCCAGCTTCATTCCAAGAACCGCTCCAGTTTTATGTCCACTTACGAGATCATGCATGTTCATATGTCCCATCCGGCAATGCAAATTATCGGTTGCTTCGAACGGCGATTCTGTCACGAAATTATCAACGGCATCTTTTTCTTTCACGAAGTCCAGTCCACCAGTTCTGCCCGCTTGCGAAATCGCATTTCCGGCTTTGTTGACAATGCAGGCTTGGTTTTTTTTTTTAATCACTTCGTATCCATGATCAGTAATCTTACTTATAATAAATTCGTTTGTAAATCTGGTAAATAGAGAGCATCGTGCAACTTCAGATTCGTGGATTTTCTTTTAAATTTTCTTGCAATCGTAACAGTTTCTCGAAATTTTATATCCGCCGAAGAATTATTAGCGAGATTCAATTTTTGATTTTTCGTTTCAGTCATCGTAATTGAATTTTCTCCATCTTTACATAAATGCGAAGTGCATCAGCTATCAAGACACCAGTCTTCGTCAATACTTTTCGATTTCACTTCGAAAGCTTAATGAGAAGTTTTTTATTTTGCGTAAAAAGCTTTCACTGTATTCGCGTTGTTGCAATTTACTTATGTGACCTTTCTTTCCACATCGATGGCACTCGAATTTAAACGGCTCCTCTTGTTTCATGTCCGTTCTAACGCTCGTCGAATTTTTATTTTGTTTTTTGATAAAATTTTCGTTCGCAATCATTCCTTCCCATGAAATGATGTATGTACCGTTTTTCGAGCATCTGCCTTTTCAACGATTTTTTGTCTCTTCTGGAGTCAGAAATTCACCGCGCCACTCGATTGCGCGACGAAAATGCTTAAAACTCAAAGGAAGACTATATAATAATATAATTCTTAATAAATCTGGATTGATGCCCATAGACACTCAGTTCAGTTTATCTAATGTGTCGAAAAATTTTCGAAGATGATTTCTAACGTCATCGTTATCGTCCATCCGATGCAACGTTAATCTTTTCGGCAGTATTTAACATACCTCATTTGATGTAACGCAAATTTTTATCTGCATCAATTTGCTTGAATTTATTGATAAAATCACGTCTGATTTCGCCTTACGATCTTCGTTTTTCCACGTTGCTATTTCCATTGCTATTGCGACTTCGTTTCCAGCACCAGGAGCGGGTTTCCTCTTTCGCCCGTAACGTACGACCATGCACCGTTTTTTATCAATAGAGCTTCTATGTTCTAAATTGTTTGTCCATGTATTGTCGTACGAAAAACACGAAAATATCGATGAAGTGTGCGTCAAAGAGTTTATAAAAAATAATCATATATCGATAAAAGAGACTGTATGAGTCCGGATGGATTCTTCGTGCGCAGAAAATTACTTCGGAATTAGATTTTTGGAGGTAACTGTATTTTGCGATCCATTTATAAAAAGCGAGTTCAATAGGTCTGGTATAAAACTTGAAAAGATGACAAGTTAAAACATAAAACACTGTCGCTTTTGTATAAATTACACATACTCATCATGTACTCTGTTTCAACATGTCTACGGGCAATTATGAATAAATGAATATAAACGTTTAAACGAAATTAACCTGTATCGTCTATTACACATAACCTTTCTCCCGTAAAATACGATTAAGGAGATAACTTACTGACACACGGTATTTATCGACCGACGCACAGTGGGGCCAAATCCCAAAAAGCTGGCCAAAAGTCGAAAACGTTACGAATTCGGCTAAAAGTCGGTACTCGGGGATTTTTAGGGTCGCTGATTACGGATCCGAAGTCAAAATTGGAAATAAAAACAAAATGGCGGATTTGAAGTCCCAAAAAGCTGGCAAAAGGTCGAAAGCGTTATGAATTCGGGTGAAAGTCAGTACTCGGGGGTTTTCGGGGTCGCTGACTATGAATCTGAAGTCAAATTTTGAAATAATAACACAATGGCGGATTTACAGTCTCAAAAAGCTCGCAAAAAGTTGAAAGCGTCATAAATTCGGCTGAAAGTCAGTACTCGGAGGTTTTCGGGGTCGCTGATTATGAATCCGCAGTCCAAATTTGAAATAAAAACAAAATAGCGGATTCTATTTTTTGGTAAAAAATCAGCGTTACTGGGACGTAAAAACTATTTCAAATATTCCGCTCGAATGCTAACACAAAACTACAACTTTTATGTGCAGACATTTTTTTTCAATTACTTCAAATTTCCGAGATATATTCATTTGGAAAGAAAACGGCGATATGTAAAATTTTTAATTAAAAAATGTGAAGAAATTCATAAATTAGTAGCACTTCAATATAACCAATTATGAGGCACATCTTAGATGGTCGGAAAAAAGGGGCTGAGTTGACAGAGAATCCCTCATATATAGATATAGCGCTCTTCAACTCGACCGACCGCGACACGCTGCTTGGATGGGTGCCAATGTATTTCAGTGTACAATGAAGACCGCAATAAAATTCAAGAAAAAGATTCAATTCAAGAAAGACATTCCGCGTCGTTAATGTACGACATTCAGAAAACTATGTTTCATATTGCAACAGCTCCTAGCAATGACACGCGCGCAGCTAAGCGCAGCCATTTTCGATGTTTTCCATTTAATAATACATCCATCCACAACATGTGATAGGTCAGCTCGTGGAACACTGTGGAACTTATCAAATTTTCTCTACGTTATTAGAATTTTCACTTGTAATTGTCCGTGAATTTTCATACAAATGATTCATTTATTATTATCGCATCAATTTTCAGTTACACAATGATTTTCTACTCACTTTCAGCTGTTGATTCCATTCGAAAAAATTCGAATCGGATATATTGTAAAGTTTTGGCGTACAGTGTTGAAATGGTCATTTACTGCACGCCGCGTCGAGCTCGCTCGAGGGCTCCCTTTCAACTGCCGTACAAAAGCAGGTATAAGGGCTAGGGCCCACTGACGCCAAGAATTTGACCTTCGGACTCTTCCCCCACCTAACCCACGACTAAAAATTACCGAAACTTAAACTTTATTTTTCGACTTTTGGCCAGCTTATTGGGATTTGGCCCCACTGTGCGCCGGCTGAAGAAAAGTATCCCAGCTACGAATTGGAGATTTTGGCTATTGTCAAAGCTCTCAAGAAGTTTCGGGTATATTTACTGGGAGTTCCGATTAAAAAAGTGACAGATTGCCGGGCATTTGTACTTACTATGGGCAAAGAAAGATGTTTGTTTGCGTGTAGCACGCTAGGCGCTATCGATAGAAGAGATCGACTACACGATTGAGCATACACCGGGCTCATTAATGAAGCATGTGGATGCTTTGAGTCGTAACGCTGTCAGCGTGATTACAGTGCAGAAGATCGCAACCTCATCGGTGCGAGAATACAGAAAGCTCAAGAAGACGATCCAGAAATGCGAACGTTCGTCGAAACTACAGTGAATGGAGATGAATCGAAGTTTGTTTTGAGACGTGGAATTCTATACAGAGTTCGTAATAGAAACACGTTGCTTGTAGTGCCAAAGTCGATGCAAAATGAGATAATTAAACAGACTCATGAAAGAGGACATTCTGGATAGCAAACAACGGAGTATCTCCTATTGCGAGAATTTTGATTTCCGCAACTACGCGAAAAAGTTCAAGCGGTTATCAAAAATTGTGTGAGCTGTATTTCTTTCTTAGTCCTATTGACAAAGGAGATGTGCCGTTAGATACCTACCATATCGATCACTTAGGACCCCTACCGTCGACGAGCTAGAAATATCGTCATCCGCTGGTAGTCACCGACGCTTTCACGAAGTATATTTGGTCGTATCCGACCAAGTCAACTACATCAATGGAAGTATTAATGCGACTCAAGAAACAAGCGATAACTTTCGGGAATCCCCGCATAATTATTTCAGACGCGGCACCGCCTTTACGGCACAGATTTTTGAAGAATACTGCAAAGAAGAAAAAATCGAGCGTATACTTATAACGACTGGAGTTCCTTGTGGTAATGGAAAAGTAGAAAGAGTCAATCGTACGGTTATTCCGATTTTAACCAAGATGGTTGCCTCAAATCCGGTGGATTGGTACAAGTTTGTTGACCAGCAACTCATAAATTCATCCTTTCTTCGTAGCTTTAAGAAGACGCTTTCCGAACTATTGGTGGGAATACCAATGCGAATGAAAGAGGATTTTCGTCTAAAAGAGATAATTAAAAAGAAATGTTGACAATATTCGATGAAAGCAAGACTCAGTCGCGAGAACAAGCGAAAAATAATATTAAAAATATTCAATAAGAAAATAAGGCGAATTTTAACAAACGACGGAAGGAAGCAAATTCTTATCGAGATGGTGCTTTAGTGGCTATCTAAAAAACACAGCTTGGCCCTGGACAGAAATTTCATTCGAAATATCTTGGACCTTATAAAATTACGTCAGTTCTGCGTAACAATCGTTATAAAGTTGAGAGAATAGGAGAACACGAGGGACCGTTTTCAACCATCACAGCAGCGATCACATGAAGCCGTGGTCTAGTCAAGCCGAACCTGAGTTTAAAACAGACCATGAAGAATCAGACGACGAGAAATCGATAATGACAAAAGAAATCGAATTTCCGTATGACAAGATTGATATATATATATATATATATAAGAAGATTGATATCGAGGTTGATATCAAGATTAGGATAGCCGAGTGTGGGATCTTAAAAGGAAAGGAATTCAAAAGAAAAAAAAAAGTCGAAAGCGAACGAGCATGCATTGAAAAGAAAAAAGAAGAGAAAGAAAAAAAAAGATCGAAAAAAGAAAAATTGCCGGAGAAGAGTCGTTGCGAGAGATCCTTGGAAGAAGGGCCGCTAGTCAAGAGCCGCGTAATTTATTAAATAATTAATTCAATTCAATTAATTAATTCGGAACTGAAGAATAATTATAACGGCAATCGATATAACTAGAAAGACTTTATGTCTGGCACACAGCACGCCTGCTATTCTATGAAAACAAAGCTTTAGATGGCCAGGTTTGCGATAAACGAATTTGATCTTAACAATAGTTGTTGTCACCTACACATTTCAGAGTCATATCGTGCTTGTGTGACCGTGCACGAGTTGCTCAAATATATTCATCAGCGGCAGACCATTAGCGTTACCCGGAATACACCACGTGGAGGTTATAAAAAAATCAACAAAAAAACTGTGTTCTGTCGTCGCAGTCCCATTGATCTCCATCATCGTCGAGGTCTTTATCGTCGCAGTCTCGGTCATCTCTAGGATCGTCGCAGTTTAGGTCGGTTCTATCATCGTTGAAGTGTTTGTCGTCGCAATCCCGGTCATCTCTATCATAGTCAAAGTCTTTGTCGTTGCATTTTGGGTCAACTTTATCGTCGAAGTCTTTCGTCGCAGTCTCCGTCAATCCTATCATCGTCGCAGTCTTTGTCATTGCGATTTCGATCAACTTTATCGTTGTCGAAGTCTATCGTCGCAGTCTTGGACAATTATATCATTGTCGAAGTCTGTCGCCGTAGTCTCGGTCAACTCTATCATAATCGAAGTCTTTAGCGTTGCAGTCCAGGTCATTTCTATCGCAGTCAGTCTTTGTCGTGGCAGTTTTGGTCATCTCTAGCATTATCGAAGTCGTTGTGGTCGCTCTATCGGTGATCGCCCTCACTACCTGAATCTTTGTTGGCCCTATCACTGTCGTCACTGTCGTAATAACATGAATCGTGGTTGGCGACCACATCGTGGTCGTGGACGAGATGGACGAGATCAACGTCTTATGTTGCGCGCTATTGATCAAGCTTTCGGAAACTTTGGAAGAGCTCGCGAAATTTATCGTCAGTTACTTCTTGATCGGGCAAACGGTCATCCTCTACGGCCGGGGGCAATTCCAGATCGTCGTAAGTTTCAACGACTCGAAGAGCGGTTCAACGATCAGGAGAGGTTTGAGGTGCGGAACGCTGGATATCGAAGAGCCGGTCGTCCTCGTGTTCATTGGAACATCGAAGAGCGTGTCATTGCTCTTGCACGAGCTTTTCCCGTCATGGGTTTACGTCGAATAGCCGCTCGCGTTGGTATAGCGCACATGACGGTGCATCGCATAATTCGTGAAGAGGGCCTACGACCTTACCGCGTCCAATCTGATCAGGCACTATATCCTGGAGATTACCGCGCTCGTCGTAATTTTTGTCCATGGATGCTACAGAAACTGGAGGGAGATCCTCATTTTTTTGAACGCATTCTGTTTACCGATGAGGCGAGCTTCTCCAGCACCGCAATCGTGAACCGGCAGAACTTACGCATCTGAGCTGAGAGGAATCCTCGTGCGATGATGCAACGAGTTCACCAGGGACGTGTTTCAGTAAATTATTTGCACTTTCTGCAACGCGATTTAATGCCGCGTCTGAGGGACATGATTCCACGACATGCTCGCCATCGCATTTTTTTTATGCACGACGGAGCACCACCTCATTTCGGTCTTCAAGTCCGTGCATTCTTAAACGAAATGTTTGGATCGCGTTGGCTCGGTCGTCGGCCTGCTCCGCATCTCTGGCCACCACGTTCTCCAGACCTAAATCCCTTGGACTTTTTTTTCTGGGGAGCACTCCATGCTATCGTCTACAGAGAAGGTCGAGCGATTAGGACGCCGGTAGATCTGAGACGCCGAATCGATGAGGGAGTTGCCAGGTCGATGCGAAACCGAGAACTTCTTCTCAGGGTTTCGAGAAACTTGGAGGCACGGTTGCAAGCGTGCTTGCGTAATGGTGGCCGGCATGTGGAAGCTGGAGAACAAGCTAGAATGCTTCGAGCAATTGGACATGATGGTTCGATTCTCTGGGTTCCTCGACGCCGCCGCCATCAACGACCGCGTCATAATAAAGCAGGAGACGACTAATCCAACATTGCATACGCACCCGACACACAGTCGTCATAGAAATGATTTGAAACGAATCTTTCGAAACGGACAACAAAACACAACGGCCCTTTTCAGGGCCAAGGGATACCAGGCAGACAACCTCCACGTGGTGTAGTCCGGGTAACGCTAATAGTCTGCCGCTAATGAAGATGTTTAAGCAACTCATGACAACAACTATTGTTAAGATCAAAATCGCTTATCGTAAACCTGGCCATCTAAAGCCTTGTTTTCATAGAACAGCAGGCGTGTTGTGTGCCAGACATCAAGTCTGTCTAGTTATATCGATTGCCTTTTTAATTATGTTTCGGTTCCGAATTTTATCCCTCCGAACTAAATGAAATACGCATATTTTTTATGTTTTGACGGCTTGATATTGAAAGGTTCATTCCTAACTCGTCGTTTCTACGAGAATTGGATGCCTCTTAACGAGATGAATTGACTTTGAAACTGACTTTGAGTTTTAGGGTCAAGGTTAATTCAGCGAGACTATGTGTTAATTGATTTTCGGCAACAATGAGCTAGGGAATTAGATGCTCATCGTGGTAACGCGACAAAGGGATATCGCAAAGATCTGTGTCACCCATCTCATGCCGATGCATCCACTTTAGTGTGGTCAGCGTCATGCAATTGCAACATTTCTTGATTTCAATTAATAAATATTGAAGTGTCTGTGTTGAAAAGCTTTTTTTATAATTATTAAAATTCTTATCCTGTGTTTCTGTGAACAATATTTTGTAAGAACGCACTTTTTCGATTTTTTTCGAATTGACATTGTCGTTTCGGGTTGAAGGACGCATCTCCGACCTATGGTTCCTTTCGAGAACTTTTGTTCCTCTTGAGAAGTCGAATTTTTTAAGCCAATAAAAAAATTTGATCTTGAATTTCAGGGTCAAGGTCAACTTTGCGGCTACAAATTTTAGTAGATCTCCACCGATCTCAAGCTGGAGATTTACTGGGCGAAGTGGCGACACATCATTTTTATACACCCTGTACTGTTCCTTCACAATAAATTCCTAATTTTTCATAAAAAACCGCGGAAACTTATTCGTACACCTAATATTAAAAACAGCGATTCGAAAAAAAAATCACAACTTGAAACAAATCTTTTTTGAAAATCTGAAAAAAATCCAGTCTTCTTGTGGACTGCTCGAGATTAGGAAAAAATTGATCATTAAATCCAAACCGGTGAGGTCAAACATGGGTCGAGTTCAGCTAGAATACCTCATATATAAATTTAGATAATGATTTATCATTTCAAACAAGTATACTTCACGTTTCATTGATGCGAATTCGTTATTTAAGTATAATAGGGTAAAGTATTTTTCGCAAATCTGTTGACTATATCCCTTAAAAAGAGTCATTCTGATATACTCAGATTTTCAAAATTTCCATTCTTCGTTAACAAATTGTCAATTTTCAAAGGAAAACATTTTTTCACAATTTCACAAAACCGCGGGGTGACATGATTCACCACATGAATTAGTAGATAGACTAGGGGGCTTCTGGCACACCTAATTTACAGAATCGGGTAGGGCAATATGGCCTAGATGGGGGTAATAGGTAGGGGAGGTGGGGGTAATGGGTGGGGCCAAAGAGGCAATATAGCCGGAGTGGGGGGGGGGTATTGGGTGGCGCCAATGAGGCAGTATAGCCCGAGTGAAGGTATGGTTAGGGACCAATGGGGCAATATGACCCAGGTGGGGGTATTGGTTTGGGGCCAGTAAGGGAAAAATTGCCTAGGTGGGGGGTACTTGATGGAGTACCTCTCTAAGAGGTAGGGGGTTCCTCTCGAGGCTATATGTCCCAGATTGTGGAATATGGACTAGTACCCCACGAGGCAGTATCGACCAGGAGGAATCAATGAAGCAATATGGACCAGGTGGGAAGGGATTCCGAACTGAGCGGTACAACTTGGGTGGCAATACGACGGAATATTCCCAGATAGTGCAATATAGGTATATCCCTCCGAACGTGGGCTGACACGTAAGACAGTAAAATACATATGTATATTCATCTGTGGGTGGGGCTGAACCGCGTAATGCACCGGGTGGGGGGGAGGGGAATATGAACTACGCAGTACAATACTCGCATGTACTGGGTGGTAGTGGGAGAGCTGGACCGTACAACTTTGGTCGGAATATGAGCAGATAGTGCAATATATGTATATCCATCTGTACGTGGGCTGACACGTAAGACAGTACAATACATATGTATATTCATCTGTACGTAGGCTAAACCACTTATTGCACCAGATGGAGGAAAGGAGAATATGAACCACACAGTATCAGACTCACATATACTGGGTGGTGACGGTGGCGGCGGCGGTGGTGGCGGTGGCACACACACACACACACACACACATAATTCGATGCACAATAACAAAGTATCACATCGAAGACGCGTGATATAAATTGAGCGATGCAATCGCTCCGTAAAAATGCGTTATGCAGGCAATTAAAAAAAAGGTGATAGGATCGCACGGTCTGACGAATTGAGCTGTCAAAATTCACGATTAATCGAAGTATGCAAATGCATTCAATGCGCAAGAAAGTGCAATATTACATCGAAGACGCTTACTCATCTCAATTAGTCAATAAATTGCCTTCCGCTCTATCAAAATTCACTTCGATATAAATGAAGCGATGCAATCTCTCTGTAAAAACACGTTATGCCGGCAATTAAAAAAAGGTCATAGGATCGCACGGATTGACGATTAGAGCTGTCAACATTCACGATTAATCGAAGTATGCAAATGCCTTTAATGCGCAACGAAGTACCACATCGAAGACACGTGGTATAAATTAAGCGATGCAATCTCCGCGTAAGGAATAAATACGTATGACTTTCACTCACTTTGATCAGTCTATAAAATGTTGCTATGAACAATTCACAAAGTTTTAAAAAGAATAAAAAACAGTAGTTTTTTAAAAAGAATCGTAATGCGATTTATTAAACATCCATTGACGATACGCGTGTGTAATAAGAAAACCATGGTTGATAAAGAGTTGAGCGGTGGACAGAAATTTAATCGACATGGCGCTCTGTCACCTAATACAATACGTGCCATTATTTTCGGTCCTTCTAACTGCGGCAAAACGAATGTAGTATAAGCCTCATTGAGAGTCCGAACGGATTGTGATTTGAAAATGTTTATGTTTATTCAAAATCTTTACAGCAACCTGAATATCAATATCTTAAGAAAATTTTGGAACCAATTGATGATATAGGCTCCTTCACGTTTTCCAATAATAGTGAAGTCATTGAGCCCAATGATGCTTTGCCAAATTTTATTTTTATCTTTGACGATGTAGCATGTGAGAAGCAAGACATGATAAGAGAATACTTCTCAATGGGTAGACATTGGAGCATCGATAGCTTTTATCTGTGTCAAACTTATGCAAAAATTCTTGAACATTTAATTCGCAACAATGTGAACTTTTCAATCCTTTTCAAGCAGGATAATTTAAAACTACGACATATATACAATGATCATATAAATACTGATATGTCATTTAATGCTTTTTTAAAATTGTGCGCACATTGGGAATAAGAAATATGGTTTCCTTGTAAAATCGATAAAGATAGTCGCGTGCAAAAAGGCCGCTTTCGAAATGGATTTAATAACTTTGCAATAATATAAATTCACCAGTTGCGTACGAGAGCTGCACCGTTGCACATAGTGACCGACTGCTCCGCCAGTGAAGATGGAAAAAACAAAGGAGAAGAAAATTTTGAAGCAAATTACGTAAACAAGTGACGTTATAAGGAAAAAACATCAAGCTCTAAAATTGGGGAATCAAAGCCATGAACTGTTGGAAGAATCATATAAACCAATTGTTGAAGCACTTCAACAATTAGTTCAAGAAAGTATTGCTTCTAAGAAACAAAAACTTTTAAAGAACGATGTTAACATTAAAGCTAGAAAGAGGTTAAAAACTAATGTCGGTGATGAGGGTGATGATGATGGAGCCGCCGCACAGTGGTCCCAAATCGCCAAAGGCTGGCCAACAGTCGAAAATTTTTTTTTTTTCAGGGACTCTCAATGGTTGGAATAGTTGAAGTGGTACCTCTAGTATGTATTATGACCATTAAGAAAAGGGAAGCGTCTATACCTGACTCAGGAATCCATTTTATTCGTGAGCGTCGGGCCGACCGCATTGTTTGCTCGTCGCGCGGAGAAATAAGACGAAAGTTTCGACGCGTCTGGAAGAGTGAAAAGTTAACGGATTTGGATTTTACAAAATGGATTCTTCTCCAGAAAGTAAGTACAATTTGAGTGTGTTGCTCAAAATTATCGTTAACGATATATGAAATTGTAAGTCATTAATGGAAGTAGTGGTATTTTTCTTGGTTATACTCTGAAAAGTCGTGTTAGAAAAAGCAATAAGTCAAAACCCCTATCGACCCCCGCTCTTAAACTAAATGGGAATTGTTACTTAGACATTTCTTCAAAACATATCCAAAAATTAGCTGCTCGTAGCTGCTCCTTCAGTTTTGAGTGTAATTTTTATGCCCCCCCAGCAGTAAAAGTTTTGAATGGCATATACGTGTATTTTACACGGTCAACAATTTGAACATTTTTTCAACTTAGTCAATACTCATATAAAAATTTAAAACTCAGCACATATATTCCTCACAGTAGAAGATATAATTGTAGTAGTTTATGGAATTTTTCATCCTCTTTTTTTACATATACACTCTCACTCAAAAGTGTGCTACACTAGTCGAAATTTTGTCGCACTAAAAATTCAATAGTGGAGGCCAAAATGCTTTCTGCAGTTTTTTGTAATTTTCGCGTCTGAAATATTGTTCATAGGAAATTGATAAAAATAATTCTTCTATTGATATTATTTTGCATTTCCTACAGATCCTCTGGATAATACTGACGAAATTTCTTTCACAAGAAAGGAAATTTAAATACTCGTGAAATCGGTATTAAAAGAAAATATCAACATTGTCACTGACATTGTTGAAATGGAGGTGTCAAAACAATTGAAGCATCCATACATTTTGTCGAAAAATCTGAAAGATGCCATGGGTAGATTGGTATCGAATTTCAAAAAGAGGTGGCAAGAAGCGAGGAGGGACGCAACCAAATTCTTCAATAAATTCGATGAGTGGCTCAACGTTTCTGTGTCTTTCACGATTGAAAAGGAACGTTCGAAGACTTCCATGGAAAACACAATGAAGCGTCCTTCTACAGAAAACACAATGGGGCATCTTTCTACGGAAAGCACAATGGAGCGTCCTTCCACAAGCCGGGGCGTTTAAGTGATCGGTCAAAACGTAGGAAGACAGAAAAGGTTCGAAAAGAACATACCGTCCACGAATTGGCCTACGCTACACAGATGGGTCTCCGGGCTTCTGGAAATTTACAAGCTTCAAAGGAAATTAGGGATGTCACAGAAGGCAGTCCGTCAAAAGCATCACAGTACCGTAAGTCTATGGAACGCGTTTAAGAAGATGTACTGTCAGGCAACGAAGCATTATCACTTGTGGTAGAAGGTAAAATGACCAAGAGTCAATACCAATTACTACGCTCTGTAAGCTTGAAAAAAAATTGTAAGTTATACCCGCCTTATGAATATGTATTGGATTCTAAAAAAAAGTGTTACCCTGCAAAGTCAGAAATTTCTCTAACTGAAAGTGGAGTCACAGTTGGACTTTAAGCATTGCTAAATCATACAGCTGAAAGAATATTAACGGTACAATCGGACGTTATTGGAAGTCTTCCTGAAAACAAAGTTGGTAATTTAGAATTGATATGCAAGTGGGGATGCGATGGAACTTCTGGTCAAAGTACTTACAAACAAAAATTTAACGATGGAGACGGGAATAAATCAGATGCCAACATTTTCTTTATTTCACTTGTTTCCTTGCAAATCTTTGATAAAGTCAATCCACACGTGATTATTTGGAAAAATCCTCGTCCTTCGTCACCAAGGTTTTGTCGCCCAATTAAAATTGAATTCTTTCATGAAACTGCCGAAGCAACTAGGGCAGAAGTTGATTGTATCCAAGCGCAAGAGAGAAACCTCGTGCCCTTTGAAACTGTAATTGGCGGCAAAAAAAATAACATCACTTTCAAACTTGTGTTGACGATGATAGATGGTAAAGTTTGTAATTCTATTACGAATACATCACCAAGTATGCGTTGCTACTTCGTGGTGCTACGTCCAAAAAATTTAATGACATTGACAAGATGTTGCAAAGACCGGTTAATAAAGATCACTTTAAATTCGGAATATCGTCGCTGCATGCTTGGATACGGTTTTTTGAATGTTGCTTACATGTAGCTCATAAATTAGAAATAAAAAAGTGGCAAGGGCGCAAAGAGGATAAAGAAAATGTTGATAGAAGAAAAAAAAATATACAACAAGGTTTTCGTGACAGATTAGGGCTTGTTGTTGATCAACCAAAACCAGGCTATGGAAGTTCTAGTGACGGAAATACAGCTAGAAGATTTTCCGAAAATTCTGAAATGTCTGCTTTAATAACGGGAATTGATGAAGAATTGATAAAGCGATTCCATGTTGTAGTTAATTTCTTGTGGTTTCGAAATCAATATACCCAAATTTCGCAAATACGCTGAAGATACTGCACGAAAATTTGTCGAACTCTATTCGTGGTACTTCATGCCAACAACAGTACACAAAATTCTTATTCACGGTCACGGAATCGTGGAATCTTCGTTACTTCCGATCGGACAAATGTCTGAAGCAGCTCAGGAATCATGCAATAAGTACATTAAAAGATTCCGAGAAGATTTTTCACGAAAATGTAACCGCATCAAAAACATGGAAGACATTTTTTGCAGATGTTTAGTAACGTCAGATCCAGTAATATCCAGTTTGCGAAAACTTCCTTCAAAGAAACTAAGATCGTTATCTCCATACGCGGTTGAACTATTGATTCCTTCTTCAGTTCCAGAATCAAGGCAGATTTTTTCTGATGATACGAGCGATACATGTGACGATGATGACAGTTCACAGGACAGTGATTAATTGTAAAAAAGCTAAAATTATATCGATTAGAAATAAAAGAATGAAAGAAATATATTATGAATGTTCATTGTCATTGTAATAATGATTATAATGACTGTATTCCAATCCTCTTCTTCCCAAGTCTTTAAGTCTTCAAATGTCACCCGAATTAAATACATTTTTGACGAAATTTCCCGCCATATTGGATCCGCTATTTGGTTTTGCTAAATTTTGACTTTATATTCGTAGTCAGCGACCCCGAAAACCCCGGAGTACAGACTTTCACCCGAATTGAATACGTTTTTGACGAAAGTTCCCGCCATATTGGATCCGCCATTTCGTTTTGCTAAATTTTGACTTCATATTCGTAGTCAGCGACCCCGAAAACCCCGGAGTACAGACTTTCACCTGAATTGAATACATTTTCAACTTTTAGCCAGCTTTTTGGGATTTGGGACCACTGTGCGCCGGTGTGGAGGAGCCAGAAAGTGAACATTTGAAAAAAAAGGAATGACTATGTAAGAAATCGCCGTATGGATATATAGAACGAATCGACAATATATCTCATAGTACTCCAGTGACTTTACATCGTCGCGGAAATGTAACTCACATCAATCAGTCAGCTGCTACGCCCACAATGATTTATCCATATCCGAATCTCAATCTTCTTAACTGATGAAATTGCTGAAAAATCACTTCGTGAAATTATTTAAAATCTAACGGCAGAAGTTGATCAATATTCTAAAGAAACTATTGGAGTTTTGTCCCGCAAATATCTTAAATTGCTTTTTGGAGGTGATTCGGAACGAGTAATTGATAATGTTTATGGTCCAAAATATGAAGACGGCACATTAATGCTTGGTAATGCTGTATTTGATGTAAATAAAGACGATTACATCATCATGAAGGAAAGAAGGCATCGTGGCACACCAGGGATTTTCGAAGTTATTTTTAGAAAAAATCCCGAGCAATATACGGCGGAGGATTTGAAAAAATATAAGGATATCTTAGTTTGACCAATGCACATCGACGGAATTTCTCTTTAGAACAACGATTATGGGAAATAAAGGACTTGAGTATAAAAAAATTATTGCACGTTTTCTGCGCCGCTATCGCCGCAACAATCTGGAAGTGGACTGTTACCCGATAAAATGACTACAACTGATTTACCTATTGACTACGTGTATTGGGATGATCACAATGAACTTGTTAAACGCTTACACCTCTTAATAGCATCTAGAAATGCGGGACATACTGGACATGATAATGAAATAATGTCAATTATTGAGGAATTACGAGAATCCCATGCGATACTATAAATCATCAGTCATTGCAAAGAATTGTTTAGTACGCAAGAATATTGGCATTCAGTGAATATGTTTGTCAATAAATTTGGAAATACCAGTAGAAATCAAGAATCGAATCAAAGTGGCGTGAAAAAAAAATTACGCTGCCCTCGCATGAAACAAAGAAGATGCTGCATATGACGCCGTTAATATGAAGATTATTCGCCTTGACGATCCTACAACACAAGATAATGCCACCAATAAAAAATATGTTGATAGTCGTATAATAAATGTCGATACACGAATTGCAGAAACGATGAAACAAAGCTAGATACCCCATCACTGGAAATAGCTGAGAACATAAATAAAATAAAAATTGGTTTAACAAATAGCTTAAATAATCTAAGCCGTGAAATATCTAACATACAGGGAGAATTTAAAAGAACGAAAGATGATTGTAAAAATGTGTCCGAGCAAAAGTACAATGACATTGTCATAAAATTACAAACAAATATGATCCATGATAAAATGATTGCGCATATATCAAAAAACTATGTAAGCTGGTCAGCGTTCAATAATGCTAACAAAATGCGAGATGAGGAACGCGATGATGCAATTAAACAGGTTCATATGAACCTGTTTAATTGCTTAGTCGCAGTTTAATTATTTAATTGTTTAGTCGCAGTGGCCAATTTACAGAGAAAAACGTCTGAGCCCAGCAAATCATCTCAGACGTAAATGAAAAATTACGTGGTAAACATGAGTAAAGAGAAAAAACAATTGGTCAACGAGCTTCACAAGTCAGCCCGAAAACGCTTTCTTCGACGAAGAGTAATAATTCGCGGCTATGATGATCTTTGGCAAGCTGATATAGTAGATATGCGTGCGTATAGTCGTATAAACACCGGTTTCCAATACATTCTTTCAGTCATCGATACATTCTCAAAGTATGCTTGGGCTGAACCGCTTAAGTCGAAAAGTGCACAGGATGTGGTTAGGGCATTCACCAAAATAATATCGGATGTAAAACATCCTCGGAAGCCGAAAAATCTTCAGACAGATAATGGCAGAGAATCTTACGAGATTCTCTCTCTCTATCAAGATATTCCAACAGTTAATGTCAAAGAACTCGATCAATCATTATTCAACGTATGGCGTTATGAAGGCGGCAATTGTTGAACGTTAGAATTGAACATTAAAGAATTATATGTGAAAAGCATTTACATTAAATGGCAATTACAAATGGTTGAAACTGTTGCCAGAACCCGTCGATGACTATAATAAGCGAATCCATCGAACGATTGGGACACACGAAGAAATTGTTAGCAACCGCCTTCAATAACATCAAGATTGCTTCTCCAGCAAAATTCCGCATTGGCGATCATGTTTGCATTTCTAAATATAAAAATCTTTTCGCCAAGGGATATACACCAAATTGGACAACTGAACTTTTTCGAATTGTGCAAATTCAACGAACTAATCCAGTAACATATCTTCTACGTGATATGCATAATAATGATATTAAAGGAAGGTTTTATGAACAGGAATTGTTGTTAACAAAACAAACTGATGTTTATCTAGTTAAAAAAGTTTCGCGAAAGAGAGGAAGTCGGGTGTATGTTAAATGGGTTAGGACACGATTCATCGCATAATTCATGGATCGATAAAAATAATGTTTTGTACTGCTGTAGATGAATAAAAATGATGATATAAATTTGCATATATTCAATGACAACCTTTGCTCTTACAACCTCTCCACCTGTTGTTATTCCCCACTATAATATTTCTTTTCCCACACCCACTGTTTTGATGCTCGATGCATAAATTTATGGAGGGGATTTATATATATAAAGAAGACTGCGCTAACGTTAACGTAATATTGTTTGCTCAAAGAGTTAATACACTTCATATATTATTTTGAAAAATGTCGAAAAATCAAGATGAGAGCGTGAGAAATTCACCGATAGACAAAATTAATCAGATTGCAGAATCATCAGTATCAAATACATTCTTACCAATAGTACCCATGAGAGATTCGGTTACAGATATTCCGTATAACGTTACGGTCACTCGATCAATCCCGACAAAGTATGGTGAAAGGGTTCTAATGAATCCGAACAATGTATGCGCCACGTTCTTAAAAAATAGTTTATCAAAATCATTTCTAAACGACAAGAAATTATTAGAGAATATTAAAGATTTGATAGAGCAAAATGACCCTGTGTAACCATTCATAATATCATCTACGTATCTTTTGTAGATTGGTATCGTGAACTTCAGTTTTTCTAAGCAGTTGGTTTCTAAGTCGATCATTACAATGTTTGCTAATATCGGGGCTAACGGTGAACCCATTAGCAAGCCGAATATTTGTTGATATATTTTGTCGTTAAAGGTAAAGTAGGTTGAGAACATTATGAATTCTATTGTTTTTATTACTTCGTTTAGTGGAAATTTTTCAGAGAAGAGATCTGATCTTTTTTGGAGGCTTTGTATGACTAATTCCAAAGGTACATTGTAAAGTTAGATGACATCGAAGGAAATGAGTTGGTAGTTATCGGGTATAAAGATGTTGGATACCAATCTTTTAAATGAGAAACTGTCTTTAACGTGTGAGTTTGTTGTGTCTATTAATTTTGAGAGTTTAGTTTGAATGAATTCGGCCAATTTATGTGTAGGACTATTAATGGAAGATACGATTGGACGTAGCGGATAGTTATGTTTGTGAATTTTTGGAAGGCAGTATAATCGTGCTAAATTACAGTTTTCTGCTTTTAAATATTTCTGTGTGGTTTCATCTATTATTTTAAGATTTTTCCATCTCGTAAGAATTTGGTTTACGCCTTTTTGTAGTCTGTTAAGTGGATCTTTATTTGTGATTTTATATGTGGTTTCGTCTGCAAGTAGATTATCAGTTTGGGTGATGTAGTCTAGTTTGTCCAATATAACAGTTGAGTTTCCTTTATCTGCTCTTGTAATGATTAATTGAGAATTGTTTTTAAGAAAGATGGATGTATCTTTGATTATTTTGTTCGTGTTGAAGAATGAGTTTGGAGTTTTTACTTTATCAATTAATTTGGTGAATTTCTTTCTAATTTCTTCTTGTATTGGTTTTTCCAGTAAGTAATCTATTCTGGATTCAAACTCTGAGATGGTTTTGTAGATGTATGTTTTGATATCTGTTGGTTTTAGATATGGAAAGCTGAATTTTTCACCCAATGATAAAAAGGTTGATATGTGTGTGGGAATGTCTATGTTTGGTAGATTGATCAGCCATTCTTTAACTTTGTTGTTTGAGATTGTTGTTTCTATGTTGGTTGATGGGTCATTAGTTATGTTATTGTCTGTGTTATGTTGAGTATTGTTTGATGTAGCTGAATTAAAAAGATTGATTAGTGATGTTGGTTTCTTTCTTTGATGTTGATTTGGATCGATTATGTTTTCTCGATTCTGATTTGATTGTGATGTGATTGTTCTTAGGAATTCATCGTAATTAAAAATGTGTTGGTGGATATTTTGTGTTCTTTCATATCTGAGATTACTTAATTTCTTTTGGTGTTTGTCAAAGAATTCTTTTGATATTCTGTTCAGTCTAATTTGTTCAAATTTGAAGAATTTTTCGTGTATGTGTTTTGGAGTTTTTGCGATTAATTCTGTGTTTTTTCGAATCTTTTTGTTGAGTATTTCAATTTTGTAATTCAGGTCGTCAATCTCTATGTTGAGTAAAGATTTGTAAGTTTTGTGTAAGACCGTTTTGAGTTTGAATTTATTTCGGTTGTTAAAAATTAGAATGTTGTTAATGTTCTGTGAATAGATGTGTTTAGGTATGAGGCCTTCTTGTCTGCATTTTAATAAAAACCGTAGTTGTTGGTGGTAGAGAGTTTTAGCGGTGTTATTGCGTTTCCAATGTTTGAAGGCTGCGAGGATAATGCAACCAAATAATTGCAGAATCTCGTTGAAGAAGGTCATTTTCGTCGAGTTTTGAGCCAGTTAATTCAAGTGGTGATTTAGGTATGCGGCCGTAGAGAGACAATAGTGAAGGAAGAATCGGCTGCGATTCGACCAGTGGGTCCAAATGACAGTGGACAATTTTTTTGGTATAACGTTTCGATCCTAATTCGGATCCTCTTCAGATTTATTATTTCTAAAATTACATTTTTTTTGTCTTATTTTGTATGATATGTTTTACATTATAAGCTTAAATGTTATGTGTCATGACTGACCTGAATTTGTACGGGTAATTTTTTTGGTCACTCAATGAATCTTGGATAATATTCATTATGAATTTATTGTATAAAGACGGGTCATGTTTTGTGATCCTTAGTGTCTGTGAGAGGGAGGATTTCGATACTTTATTGCTTAGTTTATGTTTTTTGTGAGACTTTTGTGTATGTGTTATTCACCTATGAATTTCATGTTTGATAATTTCCAAGATTCATTTTTGATCAAATTAACAGTTTTCATTACATGGCGATTCGAGAGCTAAGTAGCGACTGAGTATTGAGGCGAGTGAGGAGGTTTTTATATTGATGGGGTAGTGTGATTGAGTATTGAAGAGTGGGGGTGGTTTTTCATGGTTGGGGAAGTTTGCCGTTAGTGATTTTTCTTGCCGGACTGGTTATGTTGACCAGTTCTGGATCGGGTTTAAATTGATAACTGTTAGATTTGGTAATGAATTTTCAATTGATGGATGGTAATTTGAGGTTTTCCCGTTATTATTTTGAGTATTATTAAATTATTGAATTATATATGCTGCTTAATTTGTCGATGTCGGTTCTAAAATCGATTGCTTTGGGGTGTGCTTCAATTCGTATCATTTTCAGAATTAATCGCTTTTTGAGCCATTTTTCATTATTTAAAATTTTAACGTCGTCAAATTTAAAATTGTGTTTTAGTTCTATTCCGTGTTTTGCTAACGCTGTATTTATTGCGTTAGTGTGTTTTAGACTATTTTTGTGTTCGTTGATTCTCGTTTTTAGGTATTTTTTTGTTTGTCCTATGTACAATGCATCACAATCATTACAATCGATTTGGTAAACTACGTTGGATTTATCCATGTTATCTATTTTATCTTTTGTGGAACCGGTGATGGAGTGAATGTTGTGTTGGTTGTTAGTGACTAATGTTATATTGAATTGTCGAAAAAGGCGGACTAGTTGGTGGTGAATATTTTCAGTATAGGGTAAATTTATTAATCTGGAGGAGTCGAATGCGTTGTCGTTATTCGATTGTGATTGAATTAATCTTAGCCTTTGGTTTATTATTTTTTCTGTGAAGGAGATTGGGTAACAGTTTTGTGTCATTGTGTTTGTGATTAGTTCAATGTTTTTCTGGTGGAAGGATGCGTGTGATAGTTTTATCGCTCTGTCTACCAACATCATGATAATTCCGATTTGTCCGTAGGCTCTGCCTACGGACAAAATAGATTCAACACTTAACATCTTCAACTCATACCACACTAAACTACAGTTCACAGTTGAAGTAGAAACAAACAACAAATTACCATTTCTAGACATCTTACTAATCCACAAAAATAACTCAATAATCACAGACTGGTACAGAAAACCGACTTGGTCAGGTCGATTCATAAACTTCTTCTCTCACCACCCTCTTACGCAAAAAAAAGGAATGATCATGATGTTGGTAGACAGAGCGATAAAACTATCACACGCATCCTTCCACCAAAAAAACATTGAACTAATCAAAAACACAATGACACAAAACTGTTACCCAATCTCCTTCACAGAAAAAATAATAAACCAAAGGCTAAGATTAATTCAATTACAATCAAATAACGACAACGCATTCGACTCCTCCAGATTAATAAATTTACCCTATACTGAAAATATTCACCACCAACTAGTCCGCCTTTTTCGACAATTCAATAAACACCAGTCACTAACAACCAACACAACATTCACTCCATCACCGGTTCCACAAAACATAAAATAGATAACATGGATAAATCCAACGTAGTTTACCAAATCGATTGTAATGATTGTGATGCATTGTACAAAGGACAAACAAAAAGATACCTAAAAACGAGAATCAACGAACACAAAAATAGTCTAAAACACACTAACACAATAAATACAGCGTCAGCAAAACACGGAATGGAACAAAAATACAATTTTAAATTTGACCACGTTAAAATTTTAAATAATGAAAAATGGCTCAAAAAGCGATTAATTCTGGAAATGATACAAATTAAAACACACCCCAAAGCAATCAATTTTAGAACCAACATCGACAAACTAAGCAGCATATATAATTCAATAATTTAATAATACTCAAAATAATAACGGGAAAACCTCAAATTACCATCCATCAATTGAAAATTCATTACCAAATCTAACAGTTATCAATTTAAACCCGATCCAAAACCGGTTAACATAACCAGTCCGGCAAGAAAAATCACTAACGGCAAACTTCCCCAACCATGAAAAACCACCCCCACTCTTCAATACTCAATCACACTACCCCATCAATATAAATACCTCCTCACTCGCCTCAATACTCAGTCGCTACTTAGCTCTCGAATCGCCATGTAATGAAAACTGTTAATTTGATCAAAAATGAATCTTGGAAATTATCAAACATGAAATTCATAGGTGAATAACACATACACAAAAGTCTCACAAAAAACATAAACTAAGCAATAAAATATCAAAATCCTCCCTCTCACAGACACCAAGGATCACAAAAAAATGACCCGTCTCTATTCAATAAACTTATAATGAATATTATCCAAGATTCATTAAATGACCAAAAAAATTACCGGTACAAATTCAATTCAGTCATGACACATAACATTTAAGCTTATAATGTAAAACATATACAAAATAAGACAAAAAAAAATGTAATTTTAGAAATAATAAATCTGAAGAGGATCCGAATGAGGATCGAAACGTTATACCAAAAAAATTGTCCACTGTCATTTGGACCCACTGGCCGAATCGCAGCCGATTCTTCCTTCACTATTGTCTCTCTACGGCCGCATACCTAAATCACCACTTAAACCGCGTAAGGGCAAGCGATTTGTATTCAAAGAGATTTCGGATGAAAGTGATCATACGGATGAAATACCTATGATAATGATACTGGAAATGACTCTCCGGTGTTCGCAAAGAAACGAATATGTTGCAATTGAAAAGGAAGGTTGAAGAGGAGATCGGTGGACCAATGAAGAAGTAAAAGAAGAACAAGAATAAGAATAAGAATGAAAAGCGATTGGAAAAATCGTCGAATAATACGAAATATGGAAATTAAATATGTGCTGATTCAAATGCTTTTGGTAAGAAAAATATTATTCACTATTCATTTATCAATTTATTTCTAGAATGATTTCAAAATTTATATTGTTTTCAGATGATCTGCATATAATCTATTTCAACAAACGTCAATGGAGTTCACTATTACTTTTTCAACGAATTGCATTCAATACTACCCGCCCTAACACTCTTTCAAATTTTTTGCATAGTTGAAAAAGTTTTTGTGAAAGAGAGGAAGTAGTATCCGAATAGAACATAGATTAATAAGATAATGTTATGTAACTACACATTTACATAAATAAAAGATTATATAAATTCGAATTCCTATTGGTGCCTCTGATAAAGCTAGAATCCTCTTCCCCCTCTAATCGACGTCAAGTAAATAACTCACGCTGATCATTAATCATTGTATCTCTTGTCAATTTCCCCCATACCTTTTTCTCTTTCAACTCCTTGAGGCATTTTTCGTCTCGAGGATGGATAAAAAGACGTCGAACGTCGATATAACTCATTTGAGTGAGAATTTAAGATTCGCCAACATCATGGAAATTAATCCTAAAAATGTAGTCAATTCGCTTTCGGACCATGGAGACATTATTGGAGAAATGGTAAACGACCGCGATGAAAGTATTTTGCACAGTGCTGAATCAGCGGTGAACGAAAGCGGTGATGCATTTACCATTGATGATAGTGAGTTCAAACAAAATTTTTGACATTTTATATGTATGCTCCAGTGTGTACCAACATATTATTTAAATATACTTAAATTTGTATAACATTGACAGATGTCCAACACAACTATCGTAATGGCGACTGTTCATCATATCCGTCAACCTCAGACATCGTTCCATCTACTTCCAACTTCAAATAATCACGCCAACAATTTTTCCCTCGACGTTGCACAAATCTATCATAATGGCGACTGTTCACCATTCCCGTCGACCTCAGGCGTCGTTCCATCTACTTCAACCTCAAATAATCACGCCGACAATTCTTCCCTCGACGTTGCAGCCGGCCCAGTGTCTCCAGATCCATCAGATCCCGAATTATTGAAGACAAATTCTATTGATAGCGATAGCATAACGCACTCAGTATCTCTAAATCTTTTGTCGATCGAATCGCTGGAGAACTTTGATAATGGTTTCGGATCAGACGATGCATCATTCCGGTTATCTGATAATGCCGGGGATCATGTTGATAGAATGTTTGCAGCTATTGGTTACGAAATACCGCGCCATTATTACACTCGCGACGAATTAATAAGGCGTCATCGTCTAATTAATAATTGTGTGTATCACAATGCCTCAACCTAATTTAAAGTTCTGCAGCATCAGGACATTTTGATTCGGTGGGACTCTCTTATCCAAACAGGAAGACGGATGACCATAATACACGCGAAAGACCTATATGGGTACTAGAAGCCTTGAATAGAAGAGGTACGCCAGAAGAGTAAATCTAATAGATGTAATATGAGTAATGGGTGTGACACATACACTAAAGATTAGCAGCGAAAAATGTGTTGTAAGCTATTTATAGGTATGAATCATATATATCAAGAATATTGTGTATAAAGAGGTAAGTAAAATGATATTGCTCAGTTTGTTGAAATCCTTCGTTCAGCAATAAACATCGCACATTTGTTAGTGATTGTAACATTTGCAAAATTTGCAAATGCATTCCCTATTGAAACGATTAATTATTTGGTTAAATATGGATATATGACTAATTACAATAGCACTACCGATATCCGTCACGATAGCAAAGTCCACAATGCATTGAGAATATTTCCATAAATTTGAGTTCAGAAGCTACGAGAAGGGTGAATAGTGAAACAAGTGCATTCATGCACAGAAGAAGATGTGCAAACCGTGATAATTTTTTCAGTTATTCAAAATCAAATTTTCATTGGCATAAACGGGCATCTAACTTGGCATTTTTTTATGGGAACACCTAATCAATATTTAAATGCAGCGGAGGTTTTTAATTATCGCTCGCTTAATACTGAATTATTTTTCGAGCCAATAGAAAATTTGTACGAGGCGATATTGTTATTTCTTTTGGTCGAAATGATAGTCATTCATTTATTCAGCATGAAAACTCATGTGACGTTGCATTGGGTGGAGATGTATTGGGACATGCATAACATCCTCATTACAATGATCGTCCAGTAGAAATTCATTTAACGAAGGAATTAGGATGGAATGATGCACTGGGGGAGTTATCGGATAATCCAAAGAAAACTAGTCTTTATTGGGTATGGGTATGAACTCGGTCATTCGTTAGGTATGGGGCGTTCAACCAAAAAAGGGGTATTAATGTATCCATTTATTGCAGAACACACTACTACGGATGACTTCGCATTCGCCAAGGATGATTTAGATGGAATTGAAACTATATACCATAATAAAGAGAGAGAGAAAAAAAAATTTAATTCCATTATCAAGCCAACAGAAAAAAGTACTGCAACTGTGAAACCCATTATAACAACTACCACGCCCCCCATATCTAAAAAATATGATTCCGACGTCCATCAGGTACTAGCCCCAGATTTTATTTGTCAAATAAACTCCGCAGAACTCATATTTTTCGTCTTACGTAAGCGAATTTTCATTTTATACATAAAAAAGGGCATGGCCTATGAACTTAGCAACAAAAACATATGAAGAGCCCTAACTCATTAGAAATTGGCTGACGTCCTTATCCAAAAATCTTTCATCCGTCAATGCAATTTATGAAACATCCTCCCGTGATATAGTATTGTTCGCAGATAATTATATTTATGAGTCCAATCGGGATAGCATAAAACTTTTAAATTCACCTGAACCATATCAACATGTCTTTGGTAAGACATTCCCCCTATAATGGTATAAAAGCTGCCGTAACAACATATACTGGTAAAACATATATAGTTCATAAAAATTGGTTTGTTATGGTTATGGATGAGTGTAGTTTCAAGCCGCGAAAATACATTTTCTTACTAGATCTTTTTGAAGGTATTGAGTTAACTCCCGATGTAGTTTTCAATCTTTTGGATATATTAATGGAATATTATATATTATTACTGACAATCATTATTATGCATATGATGAATTTGATGATGTTCTCTTGAATTCAGGTAAATTCGATTTCTCTATTTTTGGAATAGCATGTCCAATGGAAGATGTCATCACTAAATTGAAACGTTTAACAATAAAATTATTATACTTTTATGATTGAAATAATTTTACAAATCAAGCTGTAAGCGCGGAACATTTGAAAACTGAAAACGTCAAATCATTTCCATCAATGAGCGATCTGAGAGATCATATTGCGAGCTATTTGTAGTATGAGTTGTGGGATATATTGTAGCAGGAGTAGGATACACACCGCCGTATTAAACACTTTCAATACAGTATAAGAGGAGAGATTTAGTATATAATATGTGCAGCGCTTCGCACAGTTGCAGCTCGTTGAGCATTGTGATGGCTCTTCAACCAGCGCGTCAAATAGAAGATAACTTGAAGAATCAATGAAAGTGTGTTACAATGAAATAACTCGACAAAAATGGACACAACAATGCAATCAATGTATCAATATTTTTTCACAAAATTTGCGTGATTATGTAAATCTCCCGTTAGGATCAAAACAGTGTATAACTGCATTGATTGCCTGATTAGAATGTCTAAAAGAGAGAGTACGCTATCGTATTTGGACAAAAGTTAGTGGATTAAAAATCCATCCATTAATCAAAAAGACCATCACCAGCACCGACATCGTCAAAATCAAGGAATGTTGAGGAAAGCCCAGCGTATCAGCAACTCTTTTCCAGTGGAAAAATCTTACATCTGTTTTTAAAAATCGCATCAACATCGGTATGATAGTAAATATTGCACATATTGAGCCTCGACAATTTTTGATAGATTCGAAGAGATTAGTGCTAGAGAATGTAGAGCAAAACCTCGAAGTGCACAATTGTATAAAGGTGAATATGATATTTAATGCGGAATTCATTATCGCCCATATAAATGCCGAACCTAATAAACATGATGATTCGATAATAAATTTGATGTGAAAAGTTGTCCAACAAAAAATTCACTATTACTTCCAAAAACGGATCTTGACAAATGGTATTCCGAGAAGGTGATTGCAGTCATTTTAACGGCATTGGAAGAGTTTCAAAAGCGCGATAGTGGTTGAGCTTCACACAAGATCATCAATGTGATGATAAACATCAAAAAGTGTGAGTGGATGCCTTGTAAAACTACCTAAAGAAACTGGGAATAGACATGCATTAATTAATGTGCAATCAAAAGTGCGCGTATTCCTTAGCTTTCCGGTTTCTTCGAGTGCGCGTTAAACGAGCATTCACTTTCGACGTGTGTGCGCGCGTATTTCGAGTTTTTTCTTGGTCTCTGCGAGTGCGCGTCACACGAACATTTACGTTCAAAGTGGGTGTGCGCGTATTTTGAGTTCTTTTCCGGTCTCTTCGAGTGCGCGTTACACGAACATTCACGTTCGACGTGTGTGTGCGCCTATTTTGAGTGTTCTTTCGGACTCTTCGTTGTGCGCAGTGCACGAACATTCTCGATGATCGAGTGTGCATGCGGGCTTCGAGATTTTTCGTGGTTTTTCGGGCTCTTCGAGGGTGCGCATCACGTGACACTTCGTGCTCTTGGCATTCCTTTGCGCCACCACGCGTGTTGAACTGAATTCTTCGCTTTCTTCGAGTTCCTCCATCACGTTTTGATAACTGCAAGCAACGTCGCCAAGATGGAGCGTCGGATAGCTGGGCTCATAAGCACGGTTCCGTGCATCGTGGCCCTCGCGGAAAAAACTGCATCGGCAACTCTGCAAAACACCAACAAGGCACTGGCCACAACGCACCTCTCTTTGTTGGAGACAAATTGGGAACGCTTCCAGCGTGAGCACACCGCACTTCTCGAAATGAATTGTGAGAATTTAGCGGACACGCCATACTTCAAGGATTGCTTTGAGGTCAAGTGTCAGGAGGCGTATGAGCGCGTAAAGGTGGCCCTGCTCACCATCAAAGAGCACTACGAGCAGGCTGAGCCGACCCGTGCAAACCTGGCAGATTTGTCGGCGATGCAGGGTGCTTCGCATGTACGCAGCGCACTTTCTCAAGTAAATATACCGGTCTTCGATGGGGAATTCCATTCGTCGAGGCCCTTCCACGATCTCCTCGTATCTCTTGTTGGCCAGAATCCGGATATAACTTCGGTCGAGAAGATGCATTATCCTCGGCTCGTGTTGGAGGGTGATGTGGCGCATGAGATCTGCTGGTTTCAGGGTATAAAAACAAACGTCTCCTGGTCACTTAGCAATTGGATCGCTTCTTTAATATGCCGACATAACTCCCAAGTCGTACAAATCGCTGGATACGCTCATTTATACTACGAGCGAGGTGTTGAACGCGTTGAGGTTGCTGGAAATGCCAGTAGACAAATGGGGCAGTGGGTTTTGATATGAGGCCCTTCAATGGACCCAGCAACACTTCAACAGCTTCGTGAATTTCTGATAAATCCGGCTCGAGCTCTCGAGAGCCTCGACATGGGAAAAGCTTCGCCGAGTGAAAACAAGGCTTCCACTTTAAACAATAGGGGCTCTTCAAAAAAGGGGTTCACTCATTCAGTCACGGCAATGTCGGCTTACGCGTCTCTTTCGCCGTACCTTAAGGCAGAAGCTAACAAATAGAAGGTCGATACCGTGGCAGCGGTTGCTTCAATGGAACCTCTTTGTCCCGCAGGGAGTGCAACATAGTTTTGCCATATTTGTCTTAAATATAAAGATTGTACAAGATTTTTCTCGGTGAACTATTCTCGTAGTGACTCGTCGTGCTCGTAGATCTTAAAAAGGTTGTATTTTTTAGTTAGGTTTAAAGTTCTGAATTTTTGGTTGTAAAATCTATAACTAAAAACACGTATTTTCATCATAGTTTGAGATGGGCCGAGAATAATTTGTATACATTTATTAATTATAGAAAAAAATTTTTTTTACAAATTTTGAAAATCAAATATTTTAATGATGGTTCCCGCTAGGGGAAAAAAAAATAAAATTAAATCTTATCTTGTCAAAAAAAAGGATCGTTTCTATATTTTGATAATAGATTCCATAAAATCGATTGATTATAGCATTGAAAAAAGTATTACTTTTCGAACGGAGCACCACAGCAATATCAAAACTTCTAACTATTATTAAAAAACTATCATCAAAATATAGGAAATCTATTATCGAAATACAGAAAATATATTATCGAAATATAGGAAACAAATTTTTTTACCAAGAGATAATTTACTTTTCTTTTTTTTAATCCTACAGGGAAGCATTATTGAAATATTTAATTTACAGCATTTTTGAACCATCTTTTCTCTTCAATTCAATAATATATAAGTTATTCTCGGCCCACTCTGAAACTATGTTGAAAATACTAGTGTTTCTAGTTATAGAAGTTATGCAAAAAATTTCAAAATTTTAAATATGACCGAATTGATTTTTACTCAACAGTCATAGAAAAAAATTATTTAATACTATGAAACAAGTGATAAAAATCTGGGAAAAATAACCGTTCATTTTTTTGACCAAAATATGCCAAAACAAAAATTGGCAACTCAATAATGAGGTCAGGCCGATGACCACGTGATTCGACGTAAAATGCTTCATATACACATAAATATAGCTGTATTTATCAGCGTTTACCATAAAATTTTCGAACTAATGCCATTTTTGAAATTTGTGACGTACAGCAATTTTCAAGATCATAGTATCTACGTTTTTCTTTGCTCTAGAGCCTAAAACTGAGAATTTTTGCAATCGAATACTGCAAACATCGAAAAATCCATTTCTGCATTACAGATTCCACCTGGTAATAAAATTGTAATTTGTTTTGCACTATCGAAATTTTCTGAGTCTTAGGCCCTCGAATACTATTTACGGTAATTAAATCAATATTTGCGTTGAGATTCGATTTTGTTAATACTTTTTTAAATCACAGATAAAAGTAAGAAGTTCCACTTCTAGCGAGTGTGGCCACCACGCACAACTATTTTTTTATGACTGTTGAGTAAAAATAAATTTGGACCAGTTTTAAAATTCTGAAATTTTTAAAGGATCCACAGGAAGTATCGACAGCTTTGAAGTAGGTCTCTTGAAGGTTGAAGTGGCCTGCGAAGTGTTACGACTCGAGAAAGGCCGTTTGAATCAGGATGAAGTTCGATCTCTCGAGCCAACGGCCATCTTGAAGGTGGAAGTCACTCGTCTGTAATTGGTACGAGCGAGCCGACTTTTATCTCGTTCGAAGGGTATCTCCATTTTAAGATAGATTGGCTCCGTTGAAGATATTCCGATCCATCGCTGCCAAAAATGATGAAGTTTGGCTTGAAGAAATTGCCATCTTGAAAGTCGATTTTCCGTAAGTGAAGTCGGTGATGGCGCAGGCAATGTGGTTAAATGCCTCTCCGATGAGGGAGTGACCCGGTGTAAGCGGCGAAGTGTCCTCTGGATCGTCCGACAACGGATAAAGAGGCCTTGAAATCGAGATCGCCTCGACTTGCGTGACAAGAGTCGTAAATTCTTCATACGTGAGCGAGGTATCTCAGATGATCCGCTGGAAATGAAGTTTGGCTGACTTGGCCGCAGCCTCCCATTTTCCACCCCTGTACGGTGCTGCCGGTGGGTGGGACCACAAAGTTCCAAGGTTGGTCAGAGAAATAATTGTAGAGTTCATTTCTGATGAGCTAGCATTGAAGAGAGCTCAAAATGTTGCATCCGTGCCGTTGAAGTTCGAGCTACAGTCACTGTACACAGTGTGTGACACATGCTTCGTCGTCCCGAAAATTACCGATACGCGGCGATGAAGGCCTCTGACGTATAATCTATGACGAGCTCGAAGTAGACGGTAGACGGTAGTAGCAGTCCGCTGGGTTCTCTTTGCCAGAATTATTTCTGTTTCCGCCATGTTGCCTTTGAAGAAAGCTCTTGGATAGAGGTGACTTGATTTCGTACGAAGTCCTTCTATCGTGCCAGGTGCGAATGATCCACGTAGAGGTTACTGAAGAGTCCGTCCAGAGAGACACTGGAACCTCCGATAAGTCCAGAGTCGTCTGAACATGCGAAATCAACCTTGAGAGAAAAAAAGCTGCCGTTACACAGTCGGGGATTTCGGCCGGAGTGTGTCCAAAAATCGAAAAAGTAATTTTTTTTTAAGTTTATGACCGGTGGGGATTTACTCAGGAATATCCCCTCTATTCAAAACCGTTAAGCCCGCCCCCCGACGACCTGTGGTTGCCGAGATACTTCAGTGTAAAGCTGACCCTCTGCAACGGCACATGCTCGACGCACGCGTCCACGGAATTAATCACAAAGTTTAAAGTAATATTTACGCGAAGTTAAAATCGCAAAAAAATATTGAAAATATGGCTGAGGTTCCTGAAGGTGTGTAGAATATTATAGGCATTCCACTTTTTCTAGAAAACTGTCGCTCTGTTTGTTTATTACATATAACGTACATCGAAAAAGTGATAATTTATTTGAAAGAAAACTGACGATACACAGATGAAAAGTATCAAATTCCACGGAATTCCGCGCTCATTCTTCGATCAATTTGAAGTACAAACTGTTAATAAATGATTCTGAAAGAGCCAGCCTCCAACTTTAACCGTGTTAGATGTAACGTATTTTATTAGATCGGCGTGTGCGCTCAACAAAGGTCTCTGGCTCGGGCGCCGCACCGCCGCCCGCTCGCTGCCTACGTGTTCGGGCGCGCAGCTGCGGGTCATACATTGTGTCCCTTCTCGGTACGGATAACTGGGGGGTGGGGGACTGTTTGTATAATTTTGACATTTCAATAACAAAAGACTGTCCTCTTCTCCAAAATGTGCGCAATTATTGCAAGCAACAACGATGAATTTCCGGTCTTCTGGAAGCTTGGATTCAGCAAAGATTATACAAGATGTTGCTGCTTCTCCAATGAGAGCGACACGGTACAGAGCAGCGTTTGCGAAAACATCTGATGCACGGCAAACGATTTCTGCGGATGAAGCACTGTCCGATATAGTTGAAGGAAAACTGACAAGACATCAGACTGTCCTTTTCTCCAAAATGTGTTTATGTGAAATTTTCTCGCAAAGGCACGTTCGAAAATTCAAAAACATTCATTCAACAACATTAAATCAAATCTTGATTAAAAAACTATATATGATGTAGTGTGCAAACAGAGCTCCATAATACATGTTATTCTAACATCGCAAATAACTGTAATTATATATGTATCCGTTTTTTTTTTGAAAGATCCCAGAATCAGGTCGTCGTTTGGACGCGGAAAAGAATATTCGCGAAACTGCGTAACTGCATGAAATCCGACTTCAATTCTCAATTGAAAATTTTGGAGCATGAACTGTCGAGAGAAGCTGATTGTCCTGTGCAAATACAGTTGACCGCAAGATCGCAGTTAACGAACTTGTTATTTAAAATGCGAACGAAGTGGCCGGAGGCGAGAAGCAATGAAAGATTTTTTGACGGAAAAAACGAAGATTGGTTTAACACTGATTTTTCATTCTCTCTTCGCACCATAAAGCAATCAGAAGAGTACAGAACAGAAAATTCAACTTCAAAAGAATCGCAAACCACAACTGGTCACCGGCGTGTTCGGCCATCGTTGAACTTCGCTACATCAAGTGATCGTTCAAAGCGTCGAAAATTGGACGAGCTACGCAAAAAATATACGCCTGCGCAATTATTGCAAGCAACAACGATGAATTTCCGGTCTTCTGGAAGCTTGGATTCAGCAAAGATTATACAAGATGTTGCTGCTTCTCCAATGAGAGCGACACGGTACAGAGCAGCGTTTGCGAAAACATCTGATGCACGGCAAACGATTTCTGCGGATGAAGCACTGTCCGATATAGTTGAAGGAAAACTGACAAGACATCAGTACAACGTCATCAGAAAGAGATTGAGGACAGTGAATTGCAAAGTTTATCCGTGCTACGACTCCGTGCAAATAGCCAAGAAGATCTGTTATCCGCCTCCATCCAGCATCACCGTCACCGAAATTAGTGCAGACGTAAAATTACAAGGCTTACTAGATCACACTAGCAAACGTCTCTTACTCTCGAGGAGAGATTTTTTGAAATCACTCAATACCCAGCGTATCACAGCTAAATTGACATGTAAGTGGGTATGCGCTGGAAGTTCAGGCCAGAGTGAATATAAGCAATCATTCAGCGATGACTCTGCTTCGGACGCACATATATTTCTCACGTCGTTCGTTCCTCTTCGACTCGCCTCCTCTAATAGCGAATCTGACGAAAGCACCACCGAAGTCATGGGGGAAAATCCAAGGCCCTGATCACCGCGACTGCAGTTCGTTCACGAAACTACTGAAGTGACTGTAAATAAAAAAAAATACATCGATGAACAAATAGCTTTGCTGGAACCATTTATAATGGTTGCAGATGGCTCTGTAATCACGATAAATTACAAAATGCTGTTCACGATGATAGATGTTAAGGTGTGCAACGCTGTGACATCCACAACTTCATCGCTGAGGTGTAACTTGTGTAGTGCTACATCAAAGGACTTCAATGGTATCGACAAACTTCTGAATCTGCCATTAATCGAGTCGAATTTGAGTTACGGTATGTCAATACTAGACGCGTGGATCCGTATGTTCGAGTGTTTACTGCATATTTCTCACAAATTACACCTCAAAAAATGGCAAGCCGGTACGGAGAATGAAAAGGCATCAGTTAAGCAACGAACATCTGATATCCAAACGGGTTGAGATCGAGCTTGGGACTTGTGGTAGATCGACCAAAACCGGGTTATGGCAGCAGTAACGATGGTAATACAGCCAGGCGTTTTTTCGAAAATTCGCCGAAAGTTTCACTGATAACTGGAGTAAATGAACGGCTGATGGAGAAATTTCACGCAATTCTACAGGTGATATCCTGTGGAAGGAATATCGATGTGGAAAAGTACAATGAATACGCATTGGAAACAGCAAGGATGTATGTAACCGAATACCCGTGGTATGATATGCCAACAGCAGTGCATAAGCTGTTGATGCACGGTTCACAAATAATAGCTTCCGCATCCTTGCCAATCGGGCAGCTATCGGAGGAGGCCCAGGAAGCCCGGAATAAAGATATAAAAAAATATCGATAGGGATTTTCTCTCAAGCGCTCCCGAGAAAGGACGATGCAAGATGTCCTCAACTGGTTGCTGGTATCCTTAGATCCATATATCTCAAGTTCAAAAGAACTTCCAGCGAAGAAGCACAAAAAACTATCGACTGATGCTCTGCGGCTGATATCCTGTAGCGACGCAGAAGATGATTCAACCAGGGAACTGTCCACGTCCGAGAGCGAGGAGTATGACTCCGATTGAGTTTTATTACAATTTTTTTGAATAAAAGTGATTATCATAATTAGTCGTCACCAAAATCTCTCGAATTTTGTTGTAGTTGACCCAAAAACTCCTCCAGTATTTTCCAGCGATTTCCATCCAGTATTTCTAAGATCAAACGACAATATCTCAGCTGCTATTATGTTTTCGAAGATTTCGATACCAATTTCATAATCAGCGACCCAAAAAACTACGGAATACCAAATTTGGTACAGTTCTAATCTTTCCCTGATTTATGGACACTACGCGGTTGAAATCCCCCGCTGTGCGTTACCTCGAGACGTGGAATTGTCAGTTGCTTGAGCAGAGCTACCTTCGTCTTCAAGCAGACGAGGGTGATGGTGGTTGACCCCTTGGCCGACGTCAATCGAAGGTAGACCACGGCTGGAATTGAAAGCTGCGAAGCGTCTGAAAATCCATGAAGTTCCACAGAAGATAACGGCGGAAGATAAAGCAACCGTGGAAGAGATGAGCGAAAGATCGCTCAAATTCTCTCTAAATTCAGCCATTTGTCGTGAAGTGAACTTGGCAATTTATCATCCCAGTGAAGTTTTGCCAACCACAGCTCTTGTAGGAAGATTTTCGCCGTGATTATTACGGGTGAAATGAAGCCTAATGGATCGAAAAGAGAACCGGTCTCCGACAGCACCGTCCTTCTTGGAATCTCCGAATTGAAGTTGAGCTGAAACGTGAACTTGAAGTTATTCTCGTTTGAATTCCATACAAGTCCGAGAAGTTTCACGTTGGGATCTTCCGATTTGATCGCGACCGCTTCCGATCGAGATTCTAGAGTGACATAGTGAAGCGCTTCCTTAATATTCGCTGTTCACTTTTGGAGTGGGAAGTAGCTGCGCTGACAGATGCCCTGAGGTTGCCTGGCAATTTCCGGCAGTTCATGAAGTGTGTCAGCACCCCCGAAGATGTCATTGACGTACCTTCCATTCGTCAATGGGGGAGTGGCTAACGGGAAATCGTGCCCCTCGTCCTTGACAAGTTAGAGCATGACTCGAATAGCGGGGAAGGCAGCGCAGCTCAGCCCATAAGTAACCGTTGTCAAATGATATGTGATGACTTGATTGTCCGAATCGACCCATAAATTTGCTGAAGATCCTAGTCGTTCGGAGTGACGGAAATATGATGGAAAATCTTTGTCACGTCCGTCACGAAGATGTGCCGAAGTCATCTGACCCAAAGAAGCACGTCAAAGGTATCATGTTGAAGTTTGGCCTCTGTGTGAAGAATTTTATTGATCGACACACCGCTGGTCGTTTTGAAGGACCCGTTGAAGAAGGGACGAAGTTTTGTCGTAGCGCTGTGAGCATGGAAGACGCCGTGATGCGGAAGGCAGAACCTGGGTTTGGAAGAGTCCGTAATGACTGCACGAGCCATGTGCGACATGGTCTCCGTACTCTTGAAGAAATCCATTGTAGAGCTCGCAATACGATTCGTTCGTTGCAAGTCACTGGAGAAGTTGAAATAGACAGCGTCTAGCTCCCGAGAAGGAACCTCCGAGAGTGACCTCGGAAGGTGACGACTCGAAGGGAAGCCGAACCACGTAGCGGTCATTTTTGTCTCTCGAATGTGTCTCTTTGAAGCGTTACTCGCAGGCGACTCGTCCGGCTCGGGTGTAGGGACCGAATCCGAAGGAACCTCCTCCTGTTTCCAAATTCCGGAAGCAAAGAAGAAATCTTATCATCGATTGAAGTGTGCCCGATACAAACCGAATTTGAAGTGGAATCGTGGGCCGGACCAAGTACGATCCATCTTAGAAGCGTTCGTTGAGCCACAGTCTCGATAGCTCGACCCTTCATGACCTCTGACTCGACAAGAAGACCATACGAATCCGCTCCGATGATAATGTCGATTGGTTCTGGTCTCCGAAAGTCAGGGTCGGCGAGAAGAAGTCCTTGAAGGTGGCCCATTCTGTTGAAGTCGTAAACGAAAGCAGGGTGGACGTCAAGGCGTTCAAACCAAACGTCGTCACCGTGAAGTTGGCCGGTGAATTGTGGATTGAAGAGAGGAGGACGGTGGTCGCTCCCCGCGTGTGGCCGGCTGACCGGCTCCCAATTCCCAAAATATTGGTTGAAGCGGCCATTCGTTTCAATCAAAGAAGTTGAACCGTATGTTCCGAAATGAACGAAAGTTCAGCACCGGGATCGTTTAGCAGTCGAACTCGATGCGAACTGCCGGACGAAGAAGTCAGAATTGCCTGGCACGTTGCCAGCAGGACTGACGGCCGAATAACCACTTTTGTGGAAGTGTTCCGCGAAGTTCTCGGAGGCTCGAAGAATTCTGAAGTGACCAAAGCAAGAAGTTGCACCAGAGTTTCCGATGCGCCAGATTAAACGTCACATTGTTGACTTTCGCAGAGTTAAGTCTGAGACTCAGTTGGCGACGAAGTTGATTCTGCGAGGCGTCTCTTGAAGTAGCCTGTCGTGAAGTTGAAGCGGCTGATTTATTTAAAAAAGGAAGGTGGATCAGAGTGGTGTTTGCCGTTGCATTCTGAGCACCACCCGGTAACGCAGTAATACAGCCGAACATGGACAAAGGCAATTGAAACAGAGCCGCCGTTGCTCAGCCCCTGCGGCACCTTGCGCTTGAAGAGGTCGCACTTCGAGATAAAGTGCAGCCCGAGACAAATATGGCAAAACTGTCTTGCACTCCCTGCGGGACGAAGAGGTTCCATTAAAGCAACCGCTGCCGCGGTATCGACCTTCCATTTGTCAGCTTCTGCTTTAAGGTACGGCGAAGGAGACGCGTGAGCCGACATTGCCTTGACTGAACGAGTGAACCCCTTTTGTGAAGAGCCCCTATTGTTTAAAGTGGAAGCCTTGTTTTCACTCGGCGAAGCTTTTCCTATGTCGATGCTCTCGAGAGCTCGAGCCCAATTTATCAGAAATTCACGAAGCTGTTGAAGTGTTGCCGGATCCATTGAAGAGCCTAATCTCAATTCCCACTGCTCTCGCACATTGTAGTCAAGTTGCGAGTTGATGAAGTGAACCAAGATCATACTCCATTCGTCTACTGGCATTTCCAGCGACCTCAACGCGTTCAACACCTCGCTCGTAGTATTAATGAGCGTATCCAGCGATTTGTACGACTTGGGAGTCATGTTGGCATATTGAAGAAGCGATCGAATTGCTAAGTGACCAGGAGACGTTTGTTTTCATACCTTGCAGCCAGCAGATCCCATGTGCCGCATCACCCTTCAACACGAGTCGAAGATAATGCATCTTCTCGACCAAAGTTATATCCGGATTCTGGCCGACAAGAGATACGAGGAGATCGAGGAAGGGCCTCGACGAATGAAATTCCCCATCGAAGACCGGTATCTTCATTTGAGAAAGTGCGCTGCGTACATGCGAAGCACCCTGAATCGCCGACAAATATTCCAGGTTTGCACGGGTCGGCTCGGCCTGCTCGAAGTGCTCTTTTATGGTAAGCAGGGCTACCTTTACGCGCTCATACGCCTCTTGACAATTGACCTTCCTCAAAGCCATCCTTGAAGTATAGCGTGTCCGCCATATTCTCACAATTCATTTCGAGAAGTGCGGTGTGCTCATGCTGGAAGCGTTCCCAATTTGTCTCCAACAAAGAGAGGTGCGTTGTGGCCAGTGGCTTGTTGATGTATTGCAGAGTTGCCGAAGCAGTTTTTTCCGCGAGGGCCACGATGCACAAAACCGTGCTTATGAGCCCGGCTATGCGCCGCTCCATCTTGGCGACGTTGCTTGCTGTTATCAAAACGTGACGAAGGAATTCGAAGAGAGCAAAGACTTCAGTTCAACACGCGTGGTGGCGCAAAGGAATGCCAAGAGCACAAAGTGTCACGTGATGCGCACCTTCGAAAAGCCCGAAAAACCGCGAAAAATCCCGAAGCCCACATACACACTCGATCATCGAGAATTTTCGTGCACTGCGCACAACGAAGAGTCCGAAAGAACACGCGAAATAGGCGCACATACAAGTCGAACGTGAATGTTCGTGTAACGCGCAAAACAAAGGGTCCAAAAAACCACGAAATACGCGTACACACACGTCAAATGTGAATGTTCGTGTACCGCGCACTCGAACAGGCCGGAAAAGAACTCAAAATACGCGCATACCCACGTTGAACATGAATGTTCGTGTGACGTGCACTCGCAGAGACCAAGAAAAAACTCGAAATACCCGCGCACACACGTCAAACATGAATGTTGGTGTAACGCGCACTCGAAGAGACCGGAAAGCTATGAAATAAGCGCACCCATGAGCTATAGTAGCCGCGCGTATAGTAGCGCAGCTACTATAGCTCATGCGAAACATGCATCATCTTTTGATTGCACATTAATTAATGCATGTTTATTTCCAATTTCTTTAGGTAGTTTTACAAGGCATGCGCTCACACTTTTTGATGTTTGTCATCAAATTGATGATCTTGTGTAAAGCCCAACCACTATTGCGCTCTTGAAACTCTTCCAATGCCGTCAAAATTACTGCAATCACCTTCTCGGAATACCATTCGTCAAGATCCGTTGTTGGAAGTAATAGTGCATTTTTTGTTGGACAACTTTTCACATCAAATTGTTCATTTATAATAGAATTATCATGTTCATTAGGTTTGGCATTTATATGAGCGATAATGAATTCCGCATTAAATATCGTATTCACCTTTATACAATTGTGCACTTCGAGGTTTTGCTCCACATTCTCTGGCACTAATCTCTTCGAATCTATCAAAAATTGTCGATGCTCAATATGTGCAATATACAGTGTGACACATCGGGGGTGGCCATGCTTTTTTAAAACGATTTAGAGGCCGATTTTGACTAATGTTAAGTTCATAACGCGAACGATTTTTCCGCTCTCTTCGAAAAAAAATATGGCATAATTATCCGATTTGTAGTTTTTGCTATGGAAAAAAATTTTTTTCGAAAAAAAATCAGAAATGGATTAAAAAAATACATGATTAAAGTTCACATTTTTTCGAATCCAGATCACCCGTACTGAAGAGCTTTACGTATTTTTTTCACAGTGAAAAAAAATATCAAAGTTACCTGAAAATTATGAATTTCGTCAAACGAAGGTGCCGCGTGAAGTGCGCCGTGCTATTACCCCGTCAGTCAGTCTGAGCTCACGGCTGTCGAGCGAGCCGCGATCGAAATGTCATTCTCAATGACATTTCCAACTCGCTTCGGACGGAAAATTCGTATGACAGGGGAATAACAATATAACAGGGGAATAATAAGATTTAAAAAATTGTTCAAACAAAACGTCAGAATTTTTTCGACGGTTTTTTTACCAAAAAAACCGTTTTATAATTTCCTACCTAATTTCGATTGCATTAAATATGCAAAAAAATCGCTTGATCAGTGCGACAATTGGCATTTAAGAGTTATTGCGGTCGCTTATTATTATCTTGCAATGCAATTTTCAAAATTCAAAATGGCGGACCAAAAATGCATAAAAATACTTGATTAGAGCGAAAGCTTGCTCCCGAGGGTTTTTGGGGTCGCTGATAACGAATTTTCAATGCGAATTTCCGAATACAAAATGGCAGATCCAATATGGCGGACCAAAAATGAAAAAAAAATCACTTGATCCAAGTGAAAGTTGGTTTCCGAGGGTTTATGGGGTCGCTGATAACGAATTTGCGATGGAAATTTCAAAATTCAAAATGACGGACCAAAAATGCAAAAAATGGCTTGATCCGATCGACAGTCGGTATCTGAGGGTTTTCGAGATCACTTATTACGAATTAACAATACGAATTTCAAAATTACAGATGGCGGATCCAATGTGGCAAACCGTAAATGCAAAAAACAGCTTCGTCTAAATTAAAGAAGGTATCCAACGGTTTTGAGGTTCGCTGATAACCAATTTTCAATGCAAGTTCCCAAATTCTAAATAGCAGATCCAATATGGCGGACCGAAAATAGAAAAAATCGCTTGATCCAAGTGAAAGTTGTTTTTCGAGGGTTTTTGGGGTCGCTGATGACGAATTTGCGATGCAAATTTCGAAGATCAAAATGGCGGACCAAAAATGCAAAAAATGGCTTGATCTGAGCGACAGTCAGTATCTAAGGGTTCTTGAGGTTGCTGATTACGAATTGACAATACAAATTTCGGAATTGAAGATGGCGGATCCAATATGGCAAAGAATAAATGCAAAAAACAGCTTCATCTAAATGACAGTTGGTATCCAACGGTTTTAGGTCCGCTGATTACGAATTTTCAGTGCGAATTTCGAAATTCGAGATAACCTTACAGAAGCGTCCACTTTACCACTGCACAATGACTTTTATCATCCTCCATTTAACATTGCGATTTTCGCAATTTTTAAGGGGTTATCAACAAAATAAATGTTGAAAAATCAATCAATACCGTGTTTATCGGTATTTACACTTTTCAAGAGCGTTCACGGCACCACCACTGCACATTGGTTTTATTATCCTTAATTTGAAATTGCGAATTTCGCAAATATGAAGGGGTTATCGAAAAAAAGAAATGTGAAAAATCAATAACTACCGTGTTTATCGGTATTGAGACTTTTCAAAGGCGTTTATTTTATAACTGTACAATGATTTTCATCATCCATATATTTGGGTTGTGGTTTCCGCAATAAATAAGGGGTTATGGATCAATTAAATATTAAAAAATCAATAACTACCGTGTTTATCGAGATTCAGCCTTTTTATAAGCGTCCACATTATCATTGCAATATGAGTTTCATCCGTCATTTGGAATTGCTAATTTCGGAATTATGAAGGGGTTATCGACAAAAGAAATATTGAAAAATCAATAACTAACGTGTTTATCGGTATTCAGACTTTTCAATAGCGTCCGCTTTATCAATGCACAATGATTTTTATCATCCATGATTTGACATTGCAATTTCACCGAATAATTAAGGGGTTATCGACAAAAGAAAAATTGAAAAATCAACAATCACCGTGTTTATCAGTATTCAGACTTTTCAAAAGCGTCCACTTCATCATTGCACGATGATTTTCATCATCCGTAATTTGGCATTGCGATTTTCGTAATTATTAAGGGGTTATCGACAAAAGGAATATTCAAAAAACAATAACTAACGTGTTTATCGGTATTGAGACTTTTCAATAGCGTCCGTATTTATCGGTATTCAGACTTATCAAAAGCGTCCACTTGATCACTGTACAACGATTTTCATCATCCTTACTTTTGCATTGCGATTTTCGTAATCATTGAGGGCTAATAAATAAATTAAATATTAAATAATCAATAACTACCGTGTTTATCGGGATTAAGACCTTTTAAAAGGGTCAACTTCATCAATGCGAAATGATTTTCATCATCCTTCATTTGGCATTGCGATTTTTGCAATTATTCAGGGGTCATCGAAGAAATAAATATTGAAAAATGAAAAACGTTAGTGTTTCTTGGGATTGAAACTTTTTAAAAGCGTCCACTTTATAATTGCACAATGATTTTTATTATCATCAATTTGGCATTGCGATTTCCGCAATTATTAAGGGTTAACGAACCAAAAAAATATTAAGAAAGCAATAACTACCGTGTTTATCGGTATTCAGACTTTTCAAAAGAGCTCCCTTTATCACTGTACAATGATTTTCATCATCCATATTTCTGCATTGCGCATTTCGCAAGTGTTAAGAGGTAAATGAAAGAATGCATTTTAGAAAGTCAATAACTACAGTGTTCATCGAGATTCATACTTTTCAAAAGCGTTCACTTATCATTGCACCATGACTTTCATCATCAATAATTTGACATTGCGAGTTTCTAACGTATTGAAAGGTTATTGACAAAAGAAATATTGAAATATCAATAACTACCATGTTTATCAGTATTCAGACTTTTCGAGAGCGTTTACTTTACCACTGCACAATGATTTTTATTATCCTCAATTCGAATCTGTGATTTTCGCAGATTTGAGGGGGTTCTCGATCAAAAAAATATGGAAAAATCAATAACTACCATGCTTATCGGTATTCAGACTTTTCAAAAGCGTTTACTTTATGACTCTACGATGATTTTCATCAACCACATTTTTGTATTGCGATTTTTGCAATTATTAAGGGGTTATGGATAAATTTAATATTAGATAATCACTAATTACCGTGTTTATAGGGATTCAGGCTTTTTGAAAGCGTCCACTTTATCATTGCACAAAAATTATCACTATCCTAAATTTGGCATTTTCAATTTCGCAATCATTAAAGGGTTATCAAAAAAATAAATATCGAAAAATTAATAACTACAGTATTTATCGGTATTCAGACTTTTTAAAAAGGTCCACATTATCATTGCAAAATGATTTTTATCATTCTTAATTTGGCATTGCAATTTTCGTGATTTTTGAAGTGTTATGGACAAAAGTATTATTGAAAAATCAATAGCTACAATATTTTACGGTATTATAAAAATCATCGTACAATGAAAAGTAGACGCTTTTGAAAATCCTGAATACCGACAAACACGGTAGTTATTAATGTTTCAATATTTATATTTTCAATAACCCCGTAATAAATGTGAAAATTGCGATGCAAAAATATGAATTATGAAAATAATTGTACAGCGATAAAGTAGATTCTTTCAAAAAGTCTGAATATCGATAAGCACGGTAGTAAGTAATTTTTCAATACTTTTTTTTTCGATAACCCCTTAATAATTACGAAAATTGCAATGCCAATTCAAGGATGTGGAATTTATTGTGGAATGATAAAGTGGACGGTTTACAAAGTCTAAATACCGTAAACCATGGTAGTTATTGATTATTCAATATTTCTGTTCTCGATAACCCCTTACTAATTGCGAAAACTGCAATGCAAAAATATGGATGATGAAAATCATTATACAGTGATAAAGTGGATCCTTTTGAATACTCTGAATACCGATGAACACGGTAGTTATTGCTTTTGTAAAATTTCTTTCTCCGCTAACCCCTTGATAATTGCGAAAATCGCAATGCTAAATTAAGGATGATAAAAATCATTGTGCAATAGTAAAGCAGAAGCTTTTGAAAAGTCTGAATACCGTAACCCGCGATAGTTATTTATTTTTTAACATTTATTTTTTCGATAACCCCTTAACAATTACGGAAATCCCTTTGCAAAAATATGGATGATACCGTAAATCACGGTAGAAATTGATTTTTCAATGTTTCTTTTGTCGATTATCCCTCAATAATTGCGAAAATGTCAACGCAAGAATATGCATGATAAAAATCATTATATAATGATAAAGTGGACGCTTTTAAAAAATCTGAATACCGATAAACGAGGTGGTTACTGATTTTTCAATATTTTTTTTTCGATAACCCCTTAATAATTACAAACATTAGAATGCTAAATTAAGGATGACATAAATCATTCTGGAATTGTGAAGTGGAAAGTATTGAAAGTCTGAATACCGTAAATCACGGTAGTTATCGATTCGTCAATATTTCCGTTGTCGATGACCCCTTAGTAATTGCAAAAATCGCAATGCAAAAGTATGGATGATGAGAATCATTGTACAGCGATAAAGTAGACGTTTTTAAAAAGTCTGATTACCGATAAACACAGTATTTATTGACTTTTTTATATTTCTTTTGTCGATAGCCCCTCAATAATTGCGAAAATTGCAATGATAATTTAAGGATGACAAAAATCATTGTGCAATGGTAAAGTGTACATTTTCGAAAACTCTGAATACCGATAAACACGGTAGTGATTGATTTTTAAATATTTCTTTCGTCGATAACCCCTTGATAATTGCGAAAATCACAATGCTAATTTGAGGATGTTTAAAATCTTTGTGCAATGGTAAAGCGGACGCTTGTGAAAAGTCTAAATACCGTAAACCACGGTAGTTATTGACTTTTTACTATTTATTGTTGTGATAACTCTTCAACAGTTACGAAAATCGCGTTGCAAAAATATAAATGATAAGAATCATTGTACAGTGATGAAGTGGATCCTTTTGATCATTCTAAATACAGATAAACACGGTAGTTATTGATTTTTTAATATTTCTTTTGTCAATAACCTCTTAATAATTGTAAAAATTGCAAGGCTATTTCAAAAATGACAAAAAACATTGTGTAACGGTAAAGTAGACTTTTTTGAAATGTCTTAATACCGTAATCCACGGTAGTTATTGATTTTATACGGATGATGAAAATCATTGTACAGCGATAAAGTGGACGCTTTTAAAAAGTTTGATTACCAATAAATACAGTAGTTATTGATTTTTTTATATTTCTTTTGTCGATAGCCCCTCAATAATTGCGAAAATTGCAATGATTATTTAAGGATGATGAAAATCATTGTGCAATGGTAAAGTAGATGATTTCAAAAGTCTGAATACCTTAAACCATGGTAGTTATTCTTTTTTCAATAGTTCTGTTGTCGATAACCCCTTAATATCTGCGAAAATCGCAATGCAAAAATATGGATGATAAAAATCATTGGACAGTGATAAAGTGGATTCTTTTGAATAGTCTGAATACTGATAAACACGATAGGTATTGCTTTTCCAATATTTGTTTTGTCGATAACCCCTCAATAATTGCGAAAATCGCAATGCAAAAATATAAATGATGAAAATCGTTGTACAGTGATAATGTGGATTTTCTGAAAAGTCTGATTACCGATTAACACGGTGGTTATTGATTTTTTAACATTTTTTTCGTCGATGACCCCTTCATAATTGCGAGAATCGTAATGCCAATTTAACGATTATGAAAATCTTTGTGCAATGATAAAAGTGACGCTTTTGCAAAGTCCGAATACCGATGAACAAGGTAGTTATTAATTTTTCAATATTTATTTATTCGATAACCCCTTAATAATTAGGAAAATCGCGATGCGAAAATGCGGACGATGAAAGTCATTGTACAGTGATATAGTGGACTGTTTCAAAAAGTCTAAATACCGATAAACACGGTAGTTATTGATTTTTTAATATTTTTTTCGTCGATAACCCCTTAATAATTGCGAAAATTACTATGCTTATTTTAGGATGATAAAAATTATTATGCCATGATAAAGTTGACGCTTTTGCAAAGTGTGAATATCGATAAACACGGTAGTTATTGATTTTTTAATATTTATTTTTTCGATAACCCTTTATCAATTGTACCATTGTACAGTGCTAAAGTGGACATTGTTGAAAAGTCTACATACCGATAAACACGGTAGTTATCGATTTTTTAATATTTCGTTTGTCGATAACCCCTTAATAATTACGACAATCGCAATGACAATTTGTAGATAATAGAAATCATTGTGCAATGGTGAAGTGGACGCTTTTGGAAAGTCTGAATACCGTAAACCACGGTAGTTATAGATTTTTTAATGTTCCTTTTGTCCATAACCCTTTAAAAATTGCGAAATTTGCAATGAAAAAAGATGGATGATGAAAATCATTGTACAGTGATGAAGTGGACACTTTCAAAAAGTCTGATTACCGATAAACACGGTAGTTATTAATTTTTTACTATTTCTTTTGTCGATAACCCCTTAATAATTGCAAAAATTGTAATACAAAACCAAGGATAATTTAAAATCACTGTAAAATAAAAAAAGTGACCTTCATGAAAAGTCAGAATTTCGACAGACACGTCAGTTATTGATTTTTCAATTTTCATTCCTGCATACCCCCTCAATATTCGCAAAAGACGCAATGCACACATAAGTAACATAAAAAATACCGTAAAATGAAAAAAGTCCTGATTTTTTAAAGTTAGAACCTCGAAGGACACGGTAGTTATTATTTATTTTAATTTTCTTTCGTGCATACCCCCTTAACAATTGCAAAAATTGCAATACAAAAATACAGATAATAAAAAACACTGTTAAATAAAAAAAGTGCCGCTTTTAAATAGTCAGAATCTTGATAGGCACAGTAGTCATTAATTTTTTCAATTTTCCTTTGTGCATACTCCCTTAACAATTGCAAAAATTGCAATACAAAAATAAGGATGATCAGAAATACTGTAAAATAAAAAAAGCGTTGCTTCTGAAAAGTTATATCATAAAAAATACTGCGAAATAAAAAAATGACGCTTTTGAAAAATCAAAATCTCGATAGACACGGTGGTTATCAATTTTTTAAATTTCCTTTTGTGCTTACCCCCTTTAGGAATAGCGGACATAGAAGTGTTAAAAAAATCGTCAAGAAAACATCGATGAAAATATTGAAAAAAAAAATTGTTCAATATTGATTCATCCTAAAGTGTCCATCTCGCCCCAGTAGTCAAAAAACGCTCAGTCAGCTGGTGAGTGCAAAAACAATTGATCATCACCTTGCGACTCGGGACGCGATCTTCTTCGATTTCGGCATTTCCATGCCATTTTTCCACTGCTTCCCGTTGATGTGTACAGATCGATTCGCGTATTGCACGACCACACGTTTTCTTCGAACAAACTTCCCCTCAACAATGCACTCACTCGAATTTTCGTGACAAAACTCTTTCATTGCGAAAACTACAAATAATTAACACGGTGCGTTCGGGACAACCCTGGATCTCATCCCCGAGAAGTTTTTTTATACCACGACTCATATCGGGCCGTCGGCTATAGCGAAACACGACTCTTCGGTAAATTTTAGGTCAATCGATCAAGAAACTTGCATGTTTTCATCGAAAACTGTTTCAACTTCCTGGGGCTATATCATGCACTGGAGTTGACCGAGTCGATTTGTTTTCCAATCCTGTCTGTCATCAGCTGCTCTTTCGAATGGTTTCAGTTGGAAAGCCGTTTGACAATGACGTATACTTTTTTTCGGGGTGTCCCGGAAGTCGCGATTTGCACGCCCTGTCTCCAACGCCTCGCACTCGGCCGATTCTTAACCGATTGTATTCTAACTAGTCTCATTCGAAAGATAACAAAATTTACTCGAATGTTCTTTTTTGAATTTTTGAAATCGGTCAAAAATTCGCCAGAATCTATAAAAAACCGTCTGCCCCACTTCAAATGACGATGACGTATATCAAGGCGTGAAATTAACCCAATATTAAATTTCATATCAACTTGAAATAAAATTTCATTGATTATTTTTTTCACTCGATTTTCAACCAATAGGAGCTTGGAATTTGAAATCACGTGGTACAAGCAGGACGAAATTATATCGGTAATTTTTCGAAAATTTCCCGGCTGTTGCTCGGTAACAAGCGAAAATTTTTCAATAGCTTGTCACCCACGTACTGTGCTGGCCATAAATGCCTGTTTTGAGAGACAGGTTATCTGTCAAAATCTCCATAAGAAATCAACAGGCATTTATGGCCAGCACTGTACGTGTCAAAAACGTCAAATTCATCGAGATGAGCTAAAGAAAATCGACTATGTCAAATATAATTTTTAATAAAGCCATACGATTTTTCCCACGAAGATGTTAAATACGAAGCTCCTATTGATTGAAAATTGAGTGTAAAAACTAATCCGCCGAATACCCCTCGTGCTTGGAAATTAATTGGGTATTTCCCTCAAGCTTCGTTGCCTAGTGACATGCGTGTGAAGTTAGGCAGATCAAAATCCCGAGCGAAACTTCGCACGCATGTCACTAGGCAACGAAGCTTGAGGGAAATACCCGATAATTTCCAAGCACTCGGGGTATTATAACTGAAAATTTCTTCTCATTTGGAGATATTATTAAATTAGAAGAGAAGTTTTCTAATTTCTCTTCAAATTGATGAATATTTTAATAAGAAAGCATTTTTAAAGAAATAAAACAACAAGAATTTTCATGAAATTGATATCAAATTTGACATCAACTCAATAGTGGAATTTGTAGAGAAAGAAGCATGTTGATTAAATTGATATCAAATTTAATATCAAGTTGATGTTGAATTTGATAAAAATTATTTACTTCTTATTCTTATTTCTTTCTTTCTTCAAAAAACCGCTCAAATTAAAAATTTCTTTAATCAGAAGAAAAATTACAAAACTTCTCCTCCAATTAAATGATTTCTTGTAAGAAGAAGTCATCATTGCGGGAGTATGAACAATCAAAATTTCAGAAAATCGTTAGCTACCTTTCTTATCCGAATTCTAAGTTTTCAAAAGTGTTAATACTGTCATTCAGCAATATTTCTTATAATACATATTTTTACATTGCAATTTTAGCAATTATTAAGGCGTGTACACGAAAGAAATAAAAAAAAATGTACAGCCACCACGTCGATCGACATTCTCAATTTTCAAAAACGTTAATATATTTATTTTGCTCATTTTTTTATTACTCATACGGGAAAAGCGGTATCTTTACGCCCGCTGTTACGGTTGAAAAGTCGCTTTTTGCCCCTTTCATAATTTGCGTGCACAAAGTCAATTTCGGCACTGAATTTACGTGTGGAAAAGAATAAAAGAATAACGTTGGTGAAATTCAACAAAAACAAAAGCGCAACCGAAATATTGAAACTGAATTGAGGTTGACGTGACAGATCGTATACTATTTTATTACTCATGCGGTTCTTGTTCTTGTTCAAAATAAAATTGTTTTCATTGTTCCTTAACTAAAATTCCTGTATATTTCTTAACTTTTTAGTTCTTATTTTTGCTCTGTGGGGGGGCTTCGCCCCCCAAACCCATCACCGGGACTTCGCCCCCGCCCCCCCCGCCGGGGCAATTTTATATTGGGATTTATCCCGCATTCGCAATAAAAAAAAATAGTATGTGCAGCTCGTGCGGCGTTGTCGATTGTCCCCTCAAGCGACAACTTGCTGCACTAGTTGCACAATATACTATTAACATCCTTATTTTTGCATTGTGATTGAGAACTAAAAAAAGAAAATAATTATCCGTGTTTATCGGCATTTTGACTTTTCATAAGCGTAAATATTGTCATTTAGCAATATTTTTTATCGTGCATATTTTAATATTGCAATTTTCGCAATTATTAAGGGGTGTGCACGAAAGAAAAAAAAATCTATAACTACCGTTTCAATCGAGATTATGAATTTTCAAAAACGTTTATATAATTAATTTGCAATATTTTTTAACACCGTCATTTTTGCATTGTGATTGTTACATTCATGAAGGGGGTATGCACGAAAGAAGTAAAAAAAGAAAATAATAATTACCGTGTTTATCGGCATTTTGACTTTTCAAAAGCGTCAAGTTTATCACTTTACGATATTTTTATCATGATTTTCTAAAGCGTCAAGTTCATCAATTTACAGATCTTTTATCATGCGTATTTTTACATTGCGATTTTTGCAATGATGGAGGGAGTTTGTCCGAAAAAAAAATTCAAAATTCGACAACTACCGTTCCAACCGAGATTATTACTTTTCAGAAGCGTCAATATTTTTATTTTGCAATATTTTCAACCATTCTTATTTTTGCATTTTGATGTTTGCAATTATCAAGGGGGTATGCACGAAATAAATTAAAAAAAGCAATAACTATCGTGTTTATCGGCATTATAACTTTTCAAATTCGTCAATAATGTTATTTTGCAATGTTTCTAATTAAGCTTATTCTTGCATTGAAATTATCACAATTATCAATGGGGTATGCACCAAAGAAAAAAAAATTGTTAACTATCGTATCGATCGAGATTTTGAATTTTTAAAATCATCAACATCTCTAGTTTGCAATATTTCTTACCATCATTATTTTTATACTGGGATTTTTGCAATTATTAAGAGGGTATCAATAAAATTAATTTAAAATAATATAACTTCCGTGTTTATCGGGATTCTGACTTTTTAAAAGTTCATATTTCCATTTTCAAATATTTCTCATCATGCTTATTTTTGCATTGCGATTTGTGCAATTATGGAGGAGGTAGAAAGAAGGAAAGAGAAAAATTATTATAACTACCGTGTGGACCGAAAGACTGACTTTTCAGGAGCGTCAATTGCTTTTTTGTCAATACTTTTAACCATCCTTGTTTTTGCATTGCGATTTGCGCAATTATTAAGGGAGTGTGCACGGAAGAAATAAGTTTATCGGAATTCTGACATTTCATTTTATTTTCTTCTCCAGACAGGAATGCTCTGCGACATTCCTTACTCCTCGGGCAAACGAGGAATTTTTATTTTAATAATTGCACTGCTTAACTTGAAGTTGACTTTTCGTCCACTTTTTAGTTTCTTGAAGTTGACCCAAAGTCTATCTTCGGCTTCATTTTTTATTAACTCTACACCGACTTTCGGTTCAACTTGTCAATTGAGTATTAATAAAAATTTGACCAAACGTCGACTTGACGTTGACCAGTGCAGAGGACGAAAAAAACCCTGTTTTCCTGATGTGTAAGCAACTTCGAAAGTCATTTCTGACTGAAGAAATAGAAAATAAAAATTTAACCGTTGGACCTTGACAAGTTGAGTTGGAAGTCGACTGAAAGTTGACCTCAAGTTGACCAGAAGGTTTACTTTCGGCGAACTCTAGATCAACTTTCAGTCGACTTTTGGTTCAACTTGCCAAGGTTCAATAGTTCATTTCTTATTTTATTTCCTTCTTCAGATAGGAATGCTCTTCAACATTCGGTACTTCTCGGAGAAACGGGGAATGTTCATTTTGATTTTTGCTCTGGTCAACTTCAAGTCGACTTTTGGTCTACTTTTTATTTTTCTGAAGTTGACTAAAAGTTGACATTCTGCTCGATTTTTTATTAACTTCAGACCGACTTTCGGTTCAACCTGTCCAGTGAATTTAATAAAAACTTCACCAAAAGTTGACATGATGTAGATAAACGCAGAGGACGAAAAAAACCCTCCTTTTCCTGATGTGTAAGGAATTTTAAAAGGCATTTCCGAATGTAGAAATAGAAAATAAAAAATTAACCCTTGCACCTTGACAAGTTGAACTGAAAGTCTACAGAAAGTTGACTTCAAGTTGACCTCAAGTTGTCCAGAAGGTTGACTTTCGGCGAACTGTAGGTAAACTTTCAGCCGACTGTAGGTGGAACTTGTCAAGGTCAAAATGGTTAATTTTTTATTTTATTTTCTTTTTTAGGCAGGAATGCTCTTTGACCTTCCTTACTCCTCGGGGAAACGAGGAATTTTTATTTCAATCTTTGCACTGGTCAACTTCAAGTCAACTTTTGATCAACTTTTTATTTTTCTGAAGTTGACCAAAGGTCGACCTTCTGTTTGATTTCTTATTAACTTTGCACCAACTTTCGGTTTAAATTGTCAAGTGAATATTAATAAACAGTTGATTAAAAGTCGTCTTGATGTTGACCGGTGCAGAGGACCGATGCAAATGAACCCGGGTTTCAACTGACGAAGCCACCAATCAGATGAAACGTTTCCCCACCACTCGCACTCCAGCCAATATTGTTCATTTTAGCCGCGCTTGAGGGTATTTATAAACTGGTCCGAGCTCACATGACTCACAGTCTCCTGTTGACTATTGGACAGCTCACATTGATCCAAATACTACGTAGCAATGGCCCGTACCAAGCAAACAGCTCGCAAGTCCACCGGTGGCAAGGCTCCAAGGAAACAGCTGGCGACTAAAGCGGCTCGCAAAAGTGCGCCAGCGACCGGTGGGGTCAAAAAGCCCCATCGATATAGGCCGGGCACAGTTGCTCTCCGAGAAATTCGTCGTTACCAGAAAAGCACTGAACTCTTGATCCGAAAACTGCCATTTCAACGTCTTGTTCGTGAAATCGCTCAGGATTTCAAGACTGATCTTCGATTCCAAAGTTCCGCTGTAATGGCTCTGCAAGAGGCAAGCGAAGCTTACCTCGTCGGGCTGTTCGAGGATACCAACTTGTGTGCTATCCACGCTAAAAGAGTCACTATCATGCCCAAGGATATTCAATTGGCTCGTCGTATACGTGGAGAGCGTGCTTAAGACCCATCATTGTTCTAACAAACGGCCCTTTTAAGGGCCAACAAACTTGAACGGAGGATATTACGTTTGCACATTGCTAGTAACTGCCATTTTAAGACTCGAATGGAGAATTTTACGATTGCGAAATTCTACCAATTTTCTTGAATTCAAATCAGACAAAAAATTAATCCCATTCATCACTTCCTGTAGCGTTAGGTTGCATATACATATATACGAGGTATTCCCCCTCATCGGCACCCCCTTTCAGGCCGACATCTTTCGAATTCCTTGAAACTCGAGTATGTTTTAGTGTTGTCTGAAAGTATATTGTACACCAATTTTCAGATACTCTTTGGAATACACCAAAAGTAATATTTCGCACTTTTTGCGTATTCAGCTCTTCGGAGCTTAGGCACGGCGGGAAATGAAATTGGAAAAATTCTTTTCCAATAGTTTTCGATCAGAAATTTCCTGCGCTTTTCGAAAAAAATATCAGCGATTTCGAAAAAAAAAACGAATTCATTTAAATTTCGGCCAAAAACCGAAAAAAATTATTTACAAAAAAAGTGCATAATTTGATTCAGCGGAACAATTTTTTTTATGTTTTGTATATATCTAAGAAGTCACGATGTAAATTTCAAGTTCGAACTCGCATCCGTTTACTAATGCCAAGTCTTTTAGTAGGGTAAAAATTCTTAAATATCGTGTTTTTCGTATTCATCAGTCCTCTGATACATTAGATAGTTTTTTTTTAAGAATTTCAAATTTTACAAATTAATTAAATTTCAAATATAATAAATTTGATTTAATAAATTGAATTTAATTGATTTAAGCTAATATTTTGAATAAATTTGACTATTTAATAAATTTAATTTAATTAATTTAATAAATTTACTATATTCAAAAATTTGACGGGAGCTGAAACCGCTATTTGAATTTTTTTAATTAAAAAAAACAGAATTGATTTCCCATTGATAGAAGAATAAAATCGTTTAGAACTCATTCCAAAAAGTATTTATTTAATATAATAAATACTTGATTTGATCGATTTCTCGATCAAGTCAACATTTTTTTGTTGAACTAATTCTTAAATTAATTCCACGCTGCATCCTTATCTCCCCCAGATCTGCTAGGATGACTATGGCTGCAAATTATTACTGATCATTAATTAATGATGTATCAATTCTAAATTTTCTCTGATGAATGTCCAATATGCTAAAAAAATTCGACTGGTCCATTCACAACAAATGTAATACAAACAACAAAAGTGCACAAGTATGAAGATAATAGCGTGGTGGGTAGCACCGGCTCGGTATTAACGCCAGACTTAAAAATCCTTCAATAGGGAAATAATATTCCTTAGATCCGCATGAAGTTAAGGAACATAAATTGTTTTTTTCTTTATATATGCTTTTTTCAGAGGCGCTGAAGGAAAGAAGGACTACCCATTTACGAATTACTGATGTTGAAATAAAAAAAATCATAGCTTTTTCTTCGTGTACTTTGTGATAATCTTTTGTTAAAATGGAAATTTATATCGATTGTGAGTCAAACAATTCATTTGGCAAAAATTGACTGATCGTCAGATAAAAACTATGTGTAATGAAGGAAAGTGCTTTGAAAAAGACTTAAGGGGTTAGGGGCCACTCTACAGACAAAAAGTGGCATATTTCGTGATTTTTTTTAGCGAAACCATAAAATAAATCGGATTTTAAAAAAGGCGTTCATTATACATCTAATCGACGATACAAAATTATTTTTTCACGGCGATATTTGTCACAATGGCGACTGTGCAGCATTTTTTCGATGACGCCTTTTTTTGTGGAAGGTCGATGGCCGCCACAACAATTCCTATAATTTTTGAGTTGCGATAAGGCACCAAAGTTTTTTCGATTATATGTAAGAGTAGCTCTATAGCTACTCTTACATATAATCGAATAATCGAATAGAAGAACGTCGGATTTTTTTAATATGTTGTTTTTTGTAAAGACCGCACGTTTCTAAATGAAAAAGTATAAAATTCTATGAGAAAATCGTCAGGAAATTGTTTCTAAAAAAAGAACTATGCAATATATCGAGAAAATCCTACGTACTGCCTTAGAGAACGTAATGATAAATTTACAGTTAAAATTTCAACTGAACCAGTTAAAGATTGTTTGAATGATGAGTGCTCTCAACTTGAAATATGTAGTTTTGAGATAAACGCGTGAAAAGTTTGTAGAAAATTCGCTGCTGATTAAGAGGGGTTGCACTAGAATAGGAAAATCGAGTGCTTAAGGATTATTCTCGCACACAATCTTTTGGAATATAAATCTGTAGATACTAAGGTACCTTTTTGAACAAATATATTAATTTATCATGTATTTGTATATTAATGATGTTGTACATTCACATATTTTTCGCTTGATGCTCTGCGAACAAATGCTATACATTATTAACAAAAAGTTGCTGGATGGAAGTAATTTAAAGGGTAAAACTTGGCATCATTGCATAGCGTTATTCACAATCTCGATGTTATGGTAATTATCCAGTTTGTGATCATGGTCATTATAAACAATTACGCATTTTTTAGCAAAGAATGTACAAGATGAATAAGCAGATCTCACTTGGTTGTTTTCGATTTTTTCTTCTGTTGAACCTCTTATCAGACGTTTCAAGGCTTCGCCGTTTGCTTGAAATGTCACTTCATTTATTTTCATTCATGCTGATCGAGTTGAGTACATGAAAATTGTTTAAATATTGTGTTTAAAACTGGAGTTTGATACCACAGTGTCGTGTAAACTCCGTACTCCCTATACGCAAGATCGACCGGGCCTCTCTCCATGGTACGCGCTGTGCTATCCTGTTGAGCGCTGGTGGGCCATCTCAGTACAGTCGCAGTTATAACTTTCGACGCTCTAAGCTCCACAAGGTGCTCCACAAAAGACTCCAGTTCTTCGATCATCATGGCGGATAAAACTTCTTCGTCGCCCGTCGTTGTGGCGTCATCCGGAGGCACCACAGCTACACCAAGTGGAACACCAAAAAAGGCCATAATATCTAAATCAACAAAGTCCCGTGTAAAGCCAGCCCATCCTAAAACATCGGAGATGGTAAACGCTGCTATAGAAAAACTCCAGGAACGCGGTGGTTCGTCCCTCCAGGAAGTACTTGAAGGCTGCTGTCGCATCCGGGGTTCTTGTTCAAACGAAGGGTAAGGGCGCTGCTGGGTCTTTCAAGCTAGCATCGACGAAAGTAGTTGCACCGAAACCAAAAGCCAAGTCTGCTGCAAAGTCTAAAACTACCAAGAAGACCTCAGCTGCCGTGCCTCAGCACGGGTTTACACACTTGAGCTGTAATGCATCATATTTTTTTATTTTTTTTAAATGAAAGTTAGGGAAAGGATAGTGACAAATAAATGTACGAGTTTAAAAGAAAAAGCGATGTTTTTATTCTCTTTTCATTGGTCATCACTACCGTAAGAATTAGGGTGTTACTCATCATAAGAATACGGAAAACAATTATTATTTTGGCATCGGGCACACGTAATAAATGCCGAGTTTCCGCATCCACACTTTTTTTTAGAACGTCAACCACGAAGAATACCTCGCACGAACTGTGTACTCTTTTCATTGCTTACTTATTTATTTATTATTTATTTGTTATTGATTTAATATTCATTTATTACTTATTGATTATTTATTTATTATTCATTTATTATTTAATTATTATTTACTTTTTATTTGTTTATTATTTAATATTTATTAAAAATAAATGAATGAACGATGAAAAACGTACACAGATCGAGCGAGGTTTACTTCGCGGTTGACGTTTTGAAAAAATCGTGCAGATGCAGAAACTCGGCGTTTATTACGTATGCCCGATGCCAAAATAATTATTGTTTTCGGTGTATTTATGATCAGCACCACCCTAATTCTTGCGGTGGTGATAACCAACGCCAAGAGAATAAAAAGATTATCGGTTCTTTGAAACTCATGTATTCATTTGTCACAATTATTTCCCAACCTTTCCTCAAAAAAATGGAATTAAAAACAAAATATTTATTCATAAATTTATAAAAACATTAATTAATCGCATGCCGTTGAAATGATAATATTAAAAAAATAATAATAGTCCGTGCTGGGATTCGATCAAGCAATCCAGCGATGACAAAGCGACGACGTTGCCCACTACTCCGGTGCTCTCGTTTAATTAGATTTAACACAAAAATTATATCGACGGTCCGAAAATATTCATTATTTTTTGACTCGAAAACAGCTGAGAAAAGCATTCTAATATTTGCACCCGTTACACCCCTGGATGCAGCCTACCTGTACAAAAAATTAGATCGTAATCGTTGTTCCACGTATCCTAAGGTCCCCTTGACAGCGGCTACATGAATGGAAATCGGACCACTGATCACGAATATGCGTTAAGAAAAATCAAATTCCTACGATAAATATAAGAAATCGCTGTTTTTATGAATTTTGAGGTTCACAATAAGAAAATGAAATTTCCGACAGGGCTAAATAAAACGGCATTTTCTTGAGTATATTGTCAAGATTCAATCCGATTTATGTTCGCAACAGAAACGACGGCAATGTCATTTTTACCCAATTCTTTTAATTTTCAAACCTCCAAAAAAATTATTTGGCACTTCAAAGGTCATTCAAAGGTTCATAGTGGGTTTTATGGATCGGAAATTTCCTGGGGAATACGAATGAGCTATTTCCAGAACATAATTTTCGTACGGGTCATGCTTAAGAGTACATAAAAAAATGTTGGAGACCATTTTTGGTTCTCTAGAACCAAAACAATATTTAGTTGGTTCCAGAAATATTTGCTTGAACCAAACAAATATTTTCTGGCAAATAATGAAAGAAACGATTTTTTGGTCCTAGTTATTCTTCTCTCAGTGTAGTAGGCAATAAAAAAATCACGAATTGAAAAGAAAAAATAGGAAATACAAAATAGAAAAAACACGGATCACGAATCAGCCAAATGACCTTGGCTGATTCCTGATCCGCCTTGATGCTCGTATTTTTTCCCGCTATTTACAGGTTCACAGCTTGTATTCTAGATAGGAACTTTCCTCGATAACACGAATGAGCCATTTCCGATAAATAAATTCCTTACGGGTCATGCTTGAAAATGGGTGGGGGTGGACAATCCGGAAATAGTCTTGGATGAGCCTGTACCGAAAAAGTCTGCAGAGCATACAGTGACGAGATTGGGATCGAAAATTCAAAAATAATATCTCACTCGGTGTACCCAACGAGATAAATGCTGCAAAAATTTGGATTGTAGGGGGTGAAGTAGTCTTGGTTGAGCCTGCATAGAAAAACTCTTCCTAGCATACCATGACGAAATCAGGATTGAAAATTCAAAAATATTATCTTACACTGTGTACCCAACGAGATAAAATTTGCAAGAATTGCGATTTTTTCCCCATAAGAGGGGGGGGGGGGGGGGGGGGGGGTTGACGATCCGGAAGCAGTCTTGGTCGAGCCTGTATCGAAAAATTCTGCAGAGCATACCGCGACGAAATGAGGATTGAAAATTCGAAAATATAATCTCACACGGTGTACCCAACGAGATAAAATTTGCAAGAATTTCGATGTCATCCCCATAAAGGGGCGTGAACGATCCGGAAGTAGTCTTGATCGAACCTGTACCGAGAAATTCTGCAGAAAATACAGTGACGAAATCGAGATCAAAAATCCAAAAATCATATCCCACACGATATACCCAATGAGATAAAATTTGCAAGACTTTCTATTCAATCCCCCATGAAAGAGGGGGGCGGGGCGATCCGGAAAGAGTCTTGGTCGAGCCTCTATCGGAAAAATCTGGAGAGCATACCGAGTCGAAATCGGAATTGAAAATTTGAACATATTATCTCACATGGTGTACCCAAAGAGATAAAATTTGCAAGAATTTTGATTGCATCCCCATAAGGAGGAGGGGGGAGGGGGCTGAAGCAGTCTTGGTTGAGCCTGCATCGAAAAATTCTGCAGAGCATTCCGTGACGAAATCAGGATAAAAAAATTCGAAAATATTATCTCACACGGTGTACCCAACGAAATAAAATTTGCGGGAATTTCTATTCCATCCTTATGAGGGGGAGGGCGGAGGGTGAACGATCCGGAAGTAATATTGATCGAGTCTGTACCCAAAATTTCTGCATAAAATACAGTTACGAAATCGGGATTGAAAATTCGACAATCATATCTCACACGGTATACCCAATGAGAAAAAATTTGCAAGACTTTCAATTGTATCCCCATGAAGTGAGGGGGGATGATCCGGGAGTAGTCTTGATGAAGCCTGTATTGAAAAATTCTGCAGAGCATACAGTGATTAAATTGGGATTGAAAATTCAAAAATATTGTTTCACACAGTGTGCCTACCGATAAAACATTTGTACAAACTTTGATTTCAACCTTATAAGACGGAGGGAGAGGTGGACGATCCGAAAGCAGTCTTGGTCGAGCCTGTATCGAAAAAATCTGTAGAGCATACCATGATGAAATCGGGATTGAAAATTTGAAAATATTATCCCACACGGTTTACCGATCGAAATCAAATTTGCGAGGATTTCGATTTCGTCTTCATAAGGAGGTGGTCGACGATCCGGAAATCGTCTTGGTCGATTACCATAGACGTACCTGTATCGAAAATTTCTGCAGAGCATACAGTGATGAAATCAGGATCGAAAATTCGAAAATAATATTTCACACGGTGTACCCAACGAGATAAAGTTCGCAAGAATTTTAATTTAATCTCAAAAAGGGTTGGGGGGGGGGGGGTGAAGTAGTCATAGTTAAGCCTGGATCGATAAATTCTGCGTAGCATACCGTGACGAAATCGGGATTAAAAATTCGAAAGAATCATCTCACACGGTGTACCCAACAAGATTAAATTTGCAATAATTTCGATTTCATCCCAATAAGGGGGAAGGGGGGTACACGATCCGGAAGTAGTCCTGGTCGAGCCTGTGCCGACAAATTTTGCATAAAATATAGTGACAAAATCGGGATCGAAAATTCGAAAATCATATAATGAGATAAAATTTGCAAGACTTTACATTTCATCCTCATGACGGGGGGGAGGGGCGATCCGGAAGTAGTCTTGATGAAGCCTGTATTGAAAAATTCTGCATAGCATACAGTGATGAAATCGAGACTGAAAATTAGAAAATATTGTCTCACACAGTGTTCCCAACGATGAGAAATTTGTAGAAATCTCGATCTTATTCTTACAAGGGGAGTGGAGGGGTGGACGATCCGGAAGCAGTCTTGGTCAAGCCTGTATTGAAAAAATCTGTAGAGCATACCATGACGAAATCGTGATTGAAAATTTCAACATATTATCTCACACGGTGTACTCAAAGAGATAAAATTTGCAAGAACTTTGATGTTATCCCCATAAGGAGGGGGGCTAAAGTAGTCTTGGTTGAGACTGCATCGAAAACTTCTGCAAAGCATACCTTGACAAAATCGGGATTTCCAATTCAAAAATTATATCTCACACGGTATACCCAACGAGATAAAATTTGCAATAATTCCGATTTATCCCCATAAGCGGGAGAGGGGGGGTAAGCGATCTGAAAGTAGTCTTAGTCGAGCCTGTACCGGTAAATTCTTCACAAAATACATTGAGGAAATCGGGATTGAAAATTCGAAAATCATATCGCACACGGTATACCCAATGAGATACAATTTGCACGACTTTCAATTTCATCGCCATAAAGTGAGGGGGGGGAGTGAAGTAGTCTTGGTTGAGCCTGCATCGAAAAATTGTGCAGAGCATACTGTAACGAAATCGGGATAGAAAATTCGCAAATATTATCTCACACAGTGTACTCAACGAGATAAAATTGGCAAGAATTTTGATTTCATCCCTATTCAATAGGGGGGGTGAACGATCCGGAACTAGTCTTGATGTAGCCTGTATTAAAAAATTCTGCAGAGCATACAGTGATGAAATTGGGATTGAAAATTCGAAAATATTGTTTCACACAGTGTGTCCACCGATAAAAAATTTATAGAAATTTCGATTTCATCCCTACAAGGCGGGGGTTGGGGTGGACGATCCGGAAGGAGTCTTGGTTGAGCCTGTATCGAAAAAATCTGTAGAGCATACCTTGACGAAATCGGGATTGAAAATTTGAATATATTATCTCACACGGTTTACCGAACGAGATAAAATTTGCGAGCATTTCGATTTCGTCTCTATAAGGGGGTGGTGGACGATCCGGAAATCTTCTTGGTCGATTACCATATACACTGTATCGAAAATTTCTGCAGAGCATTCAGTGACGAAATCGGGATCGCAAATTCGAAAATAATATCTCACACGGTGTTAGTGATGTCGCCGAGACGAGAAATTTCTCGTCTCGTCTCAAAATGACGCGAAACGAGGCGAGAATCTCGTCGAGATTTCCGAGAAAAATCTCGTCTCGCGATGTTTGAGACGAGACGAGAATCTCGTCCAGATTAAAAAAAAATTCCCATAGTCGTAAGAATGGAATGAGAATTGTTGTATGAGTGAATGATGGTACTCTAATAAATGTGATCTTTATATTTGAATTGTCGCGCTCAATCTTTTTTTTTTTTTTTTTTTTTTTTAGTTTAATTCCCCCATTGGGTGGCCCCGGGTACTAGCCCATGTAGCCGCTTTTTTTCCTCACTTCAAGGTTGGTCTGCAGTCCCGCACCTTTTTGATTTAATCGAAACTCAAAGCTGTATCGCAATTTTGCCGTGGGTGGAGGGAAACTGCAGAAGACCTCCACCGATACAGCCGGTAACTTACCTAATTCCCCCGATAGTAGCGCGAGAGGACTCTCGCACGACTATCAACGGATGGTTAGGCAGTTACCTCCTCCATTGCGATTCAGTGAGTCGTTCACCCGGTTAAGAGATACACATTAGCGCGATAAGGACCGCGCGAATGCCACCCCCGAAACCGTGTGACGACTCCCACCCATCGCAATGAGGTATTGGGACAAACTTATTTAAGGTGGTGTCCAAACCACCGGGGATTACAGCCGAAAACACTTGAAAAAACCCGATACATTTTTTCAGCGGTGTCGCCGGGATCGAACCCGGGTCCGCAACTTGCGAACCCGCGCTCGACCCACACGGCTACTGCTCTCCCTGCGCTCAATCTATTGTAAGTAGGCGACGTCCTGCCATCTATCGTTTCTCATGGGAACGGGCTGGAGGACGACTACATCGCCCAGGGCATGACGTATCTAGAAATAACCTCGTTGTTCAATCGGACAGCAAGGAGCGCACGTAAACCCCGTGTCTCGCCCCAGTCGTCAGAGATCCGTAGTGGAGATAACTCCGAAAATCTCGAAATTATTAACACGTGTTCCCCATATTATCTATGTAATTATAACGTGTTCTTCGTGATCGCCAATATTGTGCGAAATTTATTTAAAATTGGATAAAAAAAACGTGAGTCGCGACAAAATGTGCTCATGACGACTGCACTTCGAGACAAACATCGAAATTGTACAAGCGGCGTGACGAATTCGCCCGGAAATTCGTGTCAGGTATGCCGAGTGTAAATTTAATTGATATTGAATAGCAATCGCCACGTGGTCCGCCATTTTCAATAGCGTTCGCACGATTTTCGTCCATTAGGAAAGGACGACTGGGCCCTTTATCCGAGCTATAATATTCGATCCAATGGATGTATATGGGTGAGGAATATTCTTTTTAATGAGATATCAAAGCTCGGCCATCGAAGATATAATCATATACACTCAGAGACGTCGCCCGGACATCTTATTCAACTACGTGGGGTGGTTTCGTCTCGTCTATCGCGATATCGTATTGCTATTCAACGACATTGTATGTATTGTTTGCTTATGAGCGTATGGTGTGAATCACCACCGGATTTATCTGCGGAACGGATCATTATTATATTTTGTCTGAGGTATGTGTGTGTGTCTATCGCGCGCGTCAAATGATTGGATGAGTATTGATCTCGTGAGCGCGGTTTCTTTTTTTTTTGGTTTGTGGATTTAATGCCCGAGTCAGATCTTGGGAGATCATTTATTTTCTCTACGCTGCGAGACGGGTTCGCGTATATTATATGTTAATATCATGCAGCGTGGTTAAATCTATGTATAATTTTGTTGATGAAAGAACTATTGGTGGAATAGTGTGAAGATTCGATACACTCGTGTCAATCCCAGTAAATAAAATATTTTTCAAAATACCGAAAGTTTCGTCGTCTCACAAAATTTCGTTACAGTACTATATCTAAACGAAATAGCATATTTTGTAGAGATACTTTAAATGCTGTGTAATTCTTGTTTTATTCCGCTAAAATACTTCTCGATTCTTTACGTTAAGGGTAACAGACGAAAAAATAAATGATTTGTGAGAATTTTTTTAACAAGGATAACTAATTAATAAAGGGATCGGGTATTGTTATTAGAATTCGATTGAAAATACGAATTGCTTTTTACAGCTAAATTCATTTAGTTTAAATATACTAGAAATCAACAAAATATTTCTGTACAGCAACTCAGTACCGTGTAAATTGGACTAAACTGTATCTGGAAATTGACCGAATAATTTCGTTCACCTCATATCTTATGGTTAACCAAATATATTTGTTGAATTAATTATAGTTGCATTATTTCAAACAAATTAATATTGAATCAACTGAATTTTTTTGTAACTGAATCGATTTAGTTGTTTTAACTGAACTTTTTTCTCAGTGCATGACAAATATTGTAAAATAAAACAGTGACGCTTTTATAAATTCAGAATCTCGATAAACACGGTAATTCTTGTTTCGTTTAATTTTTTTACATGCGTACGTACCCCCTCCATAATTGGAAATAAAGCAATACAATGAGAATGGTCATGAAAAATATCGTAAAATAAAAAAGTGACGCTGTAGAAAAATCAAAGTCTCGATAAGCACTGCGTTTATTTATTATTTCAATTTTTTTTGTACATACCCCCTTAATACATGAAAATATCGCAATACAATAATGGAGATGTTAAAGAATATTATAAAACAAAAAAAGTTGCTCGATACTTTTTTTTTAAATTCGAGATCAACTTGATATCAACTCAAGATAAACTTCTGATCAACTTGTGAATTTGATATCAACTTGATATCAAGTTTATATCAAGTTGATACCAAGTTGATACCAAGTTGATATCAAGTTAATACTAAGTTGATACCAAGTTAATATCAAGTTGATATCTATTTGATACCGAGTTCTATCGAGTAGATATCAAGTTGATGTAAACTTGATATGAACTTGATATCTACTCGATATCTACTCGAGACAACTTGGTATCAACTTGATATCTACTCGAGACAAGTTGATATGAACTCGATATCTACTCCAGACAACTTGATATTCACTTGATATGTACTCGAGACAACTTGATATCAACTTGATATCTACTCGAGACAACTTTATATCAACTCGATATCATTTGTTTCTTTTCGTCCTTTTTTTCATAACCTTCTTTGTTCATTTCCATTTCCTCCAATCTGAAGGGGGGTTTGAAGGAATTAAATTTTTCAAAATCATTAACTACTGTGTTTGTCGAGTTTGTCGAAATTTGAACAAATCAATAACTGCCGTGTTATTGTGATGATGACTGTTAAGAAGCGTCACTTTTTTTATTTTACAATATTCTTTCAGATCCCTATTATTGCATCGCGATTTTTTTAGTTATTAAAGTGGTATGCACGGAAGAAATTTAAGAGAACCAAAAAATATCGTGTTCATACAGATTGTTACTATTGAAAAGTGGCACTTCTATCATTTTACAATATTCTCCAACATCCCTATCATTATGTTGCTATTTTTGCATTTATTGAGAGGGTATTCACAAAAGAATCTTAAAAAAACCAATAACTACTGTGTTTATCGAAATTCCTAATTTCGAAATGTGTTACTTTCTTTATATTTTACATTTTTCGTGATTATTGTAATTGCATTGAGATTTTTGCAATTATGAAGAGGGTATGCTCAAAAGAAATGGAAAAAAATAAAAAATCCCGTGTTTACAGAGATTCTGACTTTTAAGAAGCGAAATTTCTGAATTACTGAAAATTCGTCGAAAACAATTCGTCGAATCACTATTCGTCGAGAACAATTCGTCGACAAAACAATTCGTCGAGAGCATAATTCGTCGAAACACAATTCGTCGAATCGTAATTCATCGAAACACAATTCGTCGAATCACAATTCGTCGAATGGCAATTCGTCGAATCACAATTCGTCGAATCACAATTCGTCGAATCACAATTCGTCGAATCACAATTCGTCGAATCAAAATTCATCGAATCACAATTCGTCGAATCACAATTCGTCGAATCACAATTCGTCGAATCACAATTCGTTGAATCACAATTCGTCGAATCACAGTTCATCGAATCACAATTCGTCGAATTACAATTCGTCGAATCACAGTTCGTCGAATCACAATTCGTCTAAACACCATTAATCGAAGATTGCGGAAAATTGGTCAAAAGTACTGTCGTGAAACTATAGCGTGAAAGATTTATGGAGATGTTCAACCATAGCGGAAAATAGTCATACAGATTTTTCATACATAAATAGTCATACAGTCATACAGAAAATGGTTCAGACATTTTCAACTATAGCGGGAAATACTCTAATTTTAAATTGTAACGTTAAATATTTTTAGTGATGTTTAAATTACAGGGGGGAAAATTCGGTTTCACCGAATTGTGATTCGATGAATTGTTTTTCGATGAATTAGGATTCGACGAATTCGCAATTCGATGAATTGTGATTGGACGAATTGTGATTGGACGAATTGTGATTCGACGAATTGTGATTCGACGAATTGTGATTCGACGAATTGTAATTCGACGAATTGTGATTCGACGAATTGCGATTCGACGAATTGTGTTTCGAGGAATTGCGATTCGACGAATTGTGCTCTCGACGAATTGTGTTTTCGACGATTTGTTCGATACGAATTGTGATTCTACGAATTGTTTTCGACGAATTTTCCACAGACGGGGTATGGTATGTACAAAAGAAATTTAAAAAAATCAAAAACTACACTGAGAAAAAAAATCATTTGAATGAACTTGATATTTAGTTAGTACAATTCAACATTTTTTTGCCTGAACAATATTTTAGTCAACCAAAGCGCAGAATTATTTAAAAAACTAATTATTGAGTTAGACCAAATAAATATCAAGTCGAAAGTATTTGACTGCAGATTTGGTTCATTCAAACTTTTTTTTCTCAGTGTACTGTGTCTATCAAGATTCTGACTTTTCGAAAGCGTAACTTTCTTGACTTTACAGTATTTTTTATCATCCATATTTTTGCATTGCAATTGTTGCAATTATTGAGGAGGTATGCACAAAACAAATTCAAAAAAAATAAATAACAACCGTGTCTATTGAGATTATAACTTTTCAAAAGGGTCAATTTTTTTATTCAACAGTATTTTTCATCATCCTTATTTTTGCATAACAATTTTTACAACTATTAAAGAGATATGCAAAATAGAATTTCAAAAAAGTCAATAACTACAGTTCCTAGAGAGAGTGAGACTTTTCAAAACCGTAACGTCGTTTATTTTATTATATTTTTCATGATCATTCCTTTCGCATTGCTATTGTTGCAATTATTAAGGGGGTATGCACAAAAGCAATTGTGAAAAATCATTAACTACCATGCCTATCGAGACTGCGATGTTTCAAAAACCTCACTTTTTTTATTTCACAGTATTTTTTATCATCCTTATTTTTGCACTGCGAGTTTCGTAATTATTAAGGGGTTATGCACAAAAGAAATTTAAAAAAATTAATAACTATCGTGTCTATTGAGATTATGACTTTTCAAAAGCGTCACTTTTTTTATTTTACACTTTTTTTGATGAGAATGCTTTTCGCAATTCTATTTTTGTGGTTATTAAGGGGTTTTGTATATGAAAAGTCAGAATCTTGATTCACACGGCAGTTTTTCAAAATTTATTGGCAGCTAAACCCCTTAATAAGACTAAAAATAGGATTGCAAAAAAAATGTTCATGAAAAATATTGTAAAATTAAAATGACACTGTTGAAATGTCATAATCTCGATTCAAACGGTAGTTATCAAGTTTTTGAAATTCGTTATGTGCACACCCCCTTAATAATTGCAAAAATTGCAAAGCAAAAATGAGGATTATGAACGATATTGTGAAATAAGAAAGTGACGCTTTCGAAAAGTAAGAAACTCGATAGACACGGTAAAAAAAAATTAATTTCCATATTGTACATTATCCCACACGGAACACTAGGGCCATGGGACGTCCAATATCCATACATGGTGGATGAATGCTCCATCCCAGGGACGTCTATGAGTATCCCTATCACTGCTAAAAGAAGTGCGAAACGGCACCTGTTCTATGTACTGGGAACATCCCTTATACGTACCTTGAGACGGTTTTTAGACGGACTAGACCCCGAAAAATGACGTCTGATTTACGTATTTAAGACGAATAAACCAGTGATCCGAAAGATGTCCAATGATCATCCATTATACGTCCCTTTATTTAAATAATTTAATCGTTATTAACTACACATTATTAATTGATTATATGCTTTGTTACTGATTATATAATATTCGGGGCCTACGAGATATCCATATTTTACAGGAAAAATGAAAAAAAAAATAGTTTTCGATTTTTCGCACTGCGGTCACCCATCCAAGTATTGGATTCAAGGGGTGCCGCTTAACTTTTCTAATCTCCTACCTACCTACCTACCTACCTACACTAACTTGACTTATGAGAAACTTATGCATGTAAAAACCTTATACGATGTAGTTTGCTGATATACTTATATATCTTTGTTTCACAGGCCTTGAATAATGTATAATCGTAATGAAATTTATAATCAATGGATAATGTGTAATCAATAGCGTTTAAATTAAGGGACGTATAATAGATGATCATTAGATATCTTTTGCAATATTGGCATTCGTCTTAAATACGTACATTAAATGTCACTTTATGTGGTCTATAGGCACCTCTAAAAAATATCTAAGGGTACGTATACGAAACGTTTTCAGCACATAGAATCGCTGTCGTTTCGCATCTCCGATAGTGGTTTAAGGAATGTCCCATGGACTTCCCCAGAATGAAATTTTCATCCAACTTAAATGATTATTGGATGTCCCCTGGCTGTTAAGTTACGCGCGGAATATATTTATGGCTCCAAAAATATATGTCGTGGACGTCGAATAAACTTCCGCGTTATCCTTCGATAGACGTAATTTGTACGTACATACGACGGTCACTCGGCGTACCCATATCAAAGCTGCCCGAAATACTTAAATGTACATCTAAAGGACGAATGCTTTTGATTGGACAACACGCGATGGATCACACAGGACGTATATTGTATGTTCACACACGTACTATTTCTTAAGCTACAAATATACATAACACGGCCATCTATGGTATGCCCATAGGTAGACATTCAATAGCTCTTAATTCAGTATAGTAATTGGACATCTATTGGACGTTCCAGGTTCACGTCTATATGAAATCCTACATGGAACATCCGATAGACGTTCAATTGACGTCCTCCGAATGTGATTTTCGTTTACGAACCTGGAACGTCCAATGGATGTTCAATTACTATCCTGAATTAAAAGCTATTTAATGTCTACCTATGGACATACCATGGATGGCCGTGTTGTGTATATTTGTAGCTCAAGAAATAGTACGTGTCGTGGACATACAATATACGTCCTGTGTGATCCATTGCGTTTTGTCCAATCAAAAGTATACCATGGATGTTCAATGGATGTCCGCATTACGTCCATCGTGGATGTAGACGTGTTAAGGATCTATGGATAATAGATGGACGTCCAATGGACACTCGGTTCCGTGTGGGATAGTCAATGATTTTTTACAATTTTTTTGGTGCATATCCCCTTCATAATTGCAGAAATTGCAATGCAATAGAAATGATTATGAAAAACAATGTGGAATAAAAAAAGTGACGCTTTTAAAAAGATAGAATCTCAATAGATACGGCAGTCATTGATTTTTCAAAATATTTTTTGTCCATACCTCCTTAATAATTGTACAAATTGCAATGCAAACATAAAGATAAAAAAATTGGAAATCTGCGCATCGCTTCCTTATTATTTTTTCTCATGTACAAATCCTTTTCTATGAGCAAATGTTAGCAAGTGTTAGAGAATGTTAGCTTATATAGTTTTGTCTTTCTCATAGAGGAGGCTTTGTAAATACGAAAAAATACTCTGGAGGCGATGTGCAAATTTGCAATTTGCAATTTTTTTTTAGTACCTCTGGTTACCGGAGTAGTGAAACTGCAGCTTTGTATCGTAAAATATCCATACAAGTTTTCTTTTTTATTTCAAAATCGCATTAAATTGAAACGGCTCAATCGATTTTTGCAAAATTGAATACCAAGTAACTTCTTCCATTAAACCATCATTATAGAAATTTCCAGCCTGATATCACGAAATATGTAGAAGCTGGGGAGATCGCGCGCATTAAAAAAAAAATTTAATTCAATCAATCACGAACTTCTTGAGCTATATTTGCGAAATTCAATACCAACAATTTTTGCACTCGAACTATAGGTATATTTTTTTTTTTAACCCGATATCGCGAAATTTGCGGACGCTGGAGCAGCGACGCCCTTTTTTTTGGAAATTGGAAAATCGCATAAAATTTACACAGCTAAAGCGATTTTCGCAAAATTGAATACCAAGTTACTTATTTCATTAAACTATCATTGTACAAATGTAGAGCCTGATGTCACGAAATATGTGCAAGCTAGAGCGATCACGCGCTATTTGCAAAAACTTAAAAATTGTATACATCACGAACCGTTTCGGCGATTTTCGCCAAATTCAATACCAACAAACTTTATCACTCACACTTTCGGTATAATATTTTTTGACTGGATATTGCAAAATTTGCGGACGTTAGAGCAACCACTCCCTTTTTTGAAAAATTTAAAAGTTGCTTAAAATTCGCACTCGTCCAAGAATTTTCGCAAAATTGATATAAAATCAAAAGGCTATTGGCCTCAGCTTATGTGCAAAATTTCAGCTCCCTACTCTAATGTGGTGATGAGATATAGCTGTTCAAATTTTTCGATCCAGGCACACACACACATACACATACATCCGGACATTAAAAAAAAAAATGATTTCTCAATGTTTTAGGACATTATTATTATTATTATTATTATTATTATTATTATTATTATTATTATTATTATTATTATTATTATTATTATTATTATTATTATTATTATTCCCGTGTGGGGTTTTCCGACCCCCATCGGGCGCGTCCCCAGGTGGCGGATAGGGGAATGCTCGGCAGATATGTCGGGTAGGTGGGAAATACTATCCACCCGCGGACCAAAACGGAAACTTGCATGCAGAAGATTACGCGTCTGTTCCCGTATCGGGCGGCGTAATCGCCAGCGTCTGTCATCATGTAGATGCGGCTGGGAGCCATGCATTGATCGGTACACATCGCAGCACACTGGGAGTGCCTCCAACTGACGTAGGCGTTTCCTCTGCGTCAGGGAAAAGGCTGCGTGAGCTTGCTCTACCGAGGTGGCAACTGTGGTGTGTATCTGGGACCAGCCCCTTCGGGCCTTGATCAGGAAGTGTGCACTGAATGCAGCTGTCGGAGGCTGCATTGCGTCGGGCGAGCGCTGATCCGTCCGTGTATTCCGGGATCGGCTAAGCGTAGGTCAGGCCTCAGGGAACTGGGGTAGGAGCCTAAGCGCTCCGAGGGTATACCCGTTCCTGACTATTACGGCCCGCCCCTTTGCACACGAAGCGCTGGTTCAACCCAAAGAGAAAAATGCCGAACTTAACAGGAAACATCGTAGATGGAGTGAGCGATGAGTTATCTTCCCTCGTGAAGCTGCTCATTGAAAGTGACAAAAAGGTGGAGTCGAGCCTCGCGGAAATGCGCAGGCTCATAAAAACAATGTGCGATGCACTAAAGAAGCAGCCAAACGTCAACAAGACGATCAAGGATGGACTGCCCGCCTTGGAAGAGCACTTGGAGGGACTCGAGGACAGTCGCCGCCCAATTAAGCAGGCTCATAGCCTTCTGAGTGGACCGGCGGCCCCGAGAGCCAGACTCCATAGTGCTCCTGATGCGGAAGCGAGTTGCTCATGGGCGCCACCTATCACCGTCGTGCCCGCGAGGGCCGAACGAAAGAAGAGGCCGGCGTCGAGCCCGCCTGTATCCTCAGCGACGGAGGTACAAACAAAAAAAAAAGAAAAAGAGGCCTCGCCGAAGAATGCCTGGACAGAAGTCCAGCGCAAGAAGGCGAGGAAAAAAAAGGAAAAAAAAGGCGACAATGAAAAGGCTTCGCCGGCCTCCAAAGCAAGCAGGCCCGCAAATATGCCCAAGAAGACGGCAGCTGCGGCTAAGAAATCGCGCCCGAGAAAACCGGAGGCGATCGTACTAAAACCGGCAGAAGGTAAAACCTATGCGGAGATCCTTAATGATGTCCGCAAAAAGGTGAATCCCAAAGCCCACGGGGTTGACGTACGGTCGATCCGGCGCACACGAGCAGGAGAGGTCCTGCTTGAGCTGCGAAACTCATCGGCCGATTCGAGAGCGGCTTTTTCAGCAGCTCTCATAGCCGCAGCTGGAAGTGAGAGCAGCGTTAGGGAATTGGTCCCGAAGACACGTCTCGAGATCCGAGACCTCGATAGCTGCTCCACGAAGGCAGAGGTCAAGGAGGCTGTAAAGTTAGCCCTTGGACAGTACGAGGGCCCCCTGCAGGTCGTGTTGATTCGGCCAAACGCGCGGGAACAGGTCACCGCCATCGTCAGCCTTGACGAAGCAGGCGCGAGGACCTTGTTGCAAACCGCTCGCGTCAGAATCGGCTGGGTTAACTGCCGTGTCCGGAGGAGAGTGGAAGTGCCGAGATGCTTCAAGTGCCTCGCGTACGGACACCAGAGTACCCGGTGCAGAGGCGTTGACCGGGGAAATCTGTGCTATCGGTGCGGCAAAGAGGGACATAGGGCAGCTGGCTGCAAGGCTGAGCCCTTTTGTTTTCTCTGCCGCGCTGTCGAAGGAAAGCCAGACTCTCAACGGCACATAGCGGGATCAGGGCAATGCGGGGCATTCCGCAAGGCCCTCGGCGAAGCCAAGGGCAATGGCAGTCGTCCTGCAGGGGAACATGAATAGGAGCCGAATAGCCGACGAACTTCTGGCCCAGATATGTTTCGAGAAAGCTGCGGATATAGTTCTTATCAGCGAGCAATATCGAAACAGGGAAGGGCCAGGTTGGTATTCGGACCTCCTGGGCACGGCGGCAATTTGGATTCCGAACCGACGCCGCTTTTGCGTCGTCGACCATGGCTCCGGCAGCGGTTTCGTTTGGGTGAGGTCCAGCGGCGTTATCTACGTCAGCTGTTACCTCACTCCAAACGAGCGCATTGCAGACTTCCAGGCCAAACTCGATGGCCTGGAAGACGCTATCCGGGACATGGAGGGTGAGCTGTTAGTGGCCGGAGACTTTAATGCGAAGGCTCTGGAATGGGGTGAACCTCGGCCAGATTCGCGGGGTGGACGAGTGCTGGACATGGCGGCCAGACTTGGGCTAGCTGTATTGAACACTGGCTCAACGTCCACCTTCCGAAGGCCGGGGTACAGAGAAACGATTATTGATGTTTCCATGGCGACGGAAAGCCTGGTGTCGCGAGTCCAGGACTGGAGGGTGATCGAGGACTTTACAGCCAGCGATCACCAATACATTACGTTCTGTGTACGTGATGTAACTCCAGTCCAAGTCAGAACACCACGAGGACCTGCCAGGTGGAACGTGGATAAGATGGACCCCCAAAAGCTGTCTCCGGCGCTATTACGTGGCCAGCGAGCCCTTGAGGAGCTTCCACGCTCCACAGCCGCTGAACAGACGGTGGATCTAGTAATGACCCACCTTCATCAGGCCTGCAGCGATGCCGTGCCAAAAAGAAATGCACGGGATGATAGACGTCCCGTGTACTGGTGGACAAACGAGATCGCGGAGCTGAGGCGGGAGTGTCTCCGTCTGAGGAGACTATCCCTGAGAGCCCGGCGCCGTGACACCGACGCAGCCCCCAGCACTGACGCCTATAAGGCGGCAAGGAAAGTGCTGAGACGGACCATTAAGCAGAGTAAGCACCGCTGCTGGAAGAAGCTTGGGGAGGATCTTAACGAGGATCCTTGGGGATTAGGGTATAAACTGGTCCTCCGCAAATTGGGGGCGTTCTCTGAAAACGCTCCCACAGATGCGGGGATCATCGGCGGTATCGTCGATGCCCTTTTCCCCAGCCACCCCAAGCAACCGCGCCGACCTCGAACACCCGAGGACGCGCCACTTCCCCTCTTCACGGAGGAGGAACTTAAGGCCGCGGCGCGGTCTTTCAAAAACAAGAAGGCACCAGGCCCTGACGGTTTACCAGCAGAGGTGCTGAAAGCCGCAGTTGAGAGGCATCCTACGATCTTTCTCACGATGTACAACGCCTGCCTGCAAGCGGGAATCTTTCCACGCCGCTGGAAACTCGCGCGGCTGGCGTTGATCGGGAAGGGCAAAGGGGGACCAGTAGACAATCCATCGTCCTACAGGCCCCTGTGCATGCTAGACACGGCTGGCAAACTTCTGGAGAAGCTTCTTCGACCTCGCCTCCATGCGGCTATCCAAGCCTCTGGAGACCTTTCCGATAGACAATATGGCTTTCGGAAAGGGAGGTCGACGATACATGCAATCCAGGAGGTTGTGAGAGCAGCCAGGGGTACGGAGCAGGGGAACCATTTCTCCCGCCCCGTCTGTCTACTGGTCACACTGGATGTGAAGAACGCTTTCAACTCGGTTCGGTGGTGTGACGCGCTACGGGCGCTAGAACGGGACTTCAGGGTCCCTGGATATCTCTACTGGATGTTCGAGGATTACCTGAACGATCGCTCCCTCGTTTACACCACTGCAGATGGTCCGATTAGCCGAGAGTTAACGGCAGGGGCAGCCCAAGGGTCCATACTAGGTCCCGACATTTGGAATGCCACATATGACGGGATTCTCCGAATGGAGATGCCTGAGGGTTCTTTTCTGGTTGGGTATGCGGACGACGTAGCCGCCATCATCATTGCGCGTACCGTAGAGGCAGCGCAGATGAGACTCAACCAGGTAATGCGTCGGGTCCACTCCTGGATGGAAGACCACGGCTTGGAGCTAGCGCTAGCGAAAACTGAGATCGTGCTCCTAACCAAAAAGCATATCCCGCTTATAAGGGATATGCAGGTGGGAGAGACGACGGTCCAGACGAAGACGTCTGTAAAGTACCTGGGGTTGAAGCTCGATTCTCGGCTCAGCTTCGGGGAAGAAATAATATCGAGAGCGGACAAAGCTGCAGCAGTGACGACGCTGCTGAGCAGGGTAATGGCCAACATTGGCGGCCCTGTGCCTTGCAAGCGTCGCCTTCTGCTACGCACAGCCGAGTCTATAATGCTCTACGGCGCCGAAGTCTGGGCCGATGCGCTCCGGTTTGAAAAATACCGGAAGCGTATGGCTGGAGTGCAGCGGAGAGGGGCCCTCCGCATCGCCTGCTCTTACCGCACGGTCTCAGAGCCAGCGGCGTTAGTGATAGCCGGGGTCATCCCAATTGACCTCCTTGCCCAGGAGCGGAAGTTTGTCCACCAAGGCCTTCCCGAAGAGGAAGAAAGAGAGAGACGGAGAACGCTTGCCAGGTCCCGCAGCTTGCAGACCTGGCAAGAAAGATGGAACGAGGATCTGCGGGCCAGGTGGACAGCGAGACTCATCCCTCGCTTGGACACCTGGATAAACCGTCAGCATGGTGAGGTGAATTATTACCTCACTCAATTGCTGACGGGGCACGGGTATTTCCGGTCTTACCTGTGCAGAATGGGTAAAGTACCGGACCCTGGTTGCATATCCTGCGGATCCCCCAGGGACGATGCCTTCCACACATTCTTCGAATGCGAAGAATGGGACGTGTGGAGGGCACCATTGGAGGAGAGGTTTGGCAGCATAACTCCGGAAAATATTATCGAAGTTATGCTCCTGGACGATGAAACGTGGACGGAGGTCACTTCCCTTACGGAAGTTGTCCTCCGTCGGAAGAAGAGAGTTCTGGAGGAGTGGACGCCGTGAGAGGCGTCCCAAAAGATAATGACGCCACCCCGAAGTAATGCGAAAGCGGTTCCAGGGTGGTCGTCTGGAGTTACAGGGGGGGTTTTAGTCGGTAGTCTCGTAAGAGGAGTCCGACACGTGGGGAGCCATACCAACGCTCCCGACAGTGCGTAAAAGCATTTCCCCCCCTGTAAAAAAAAAAAAAAAAAATATTATTATTATTATTATTATTATTATTATTATTATTATTATTATTATTATTATTATTATTATTATTATTATTATTATTATTATTATTATTACTGCTGATGTTGTTGTTGTTATTGTTGTTGTTGTTGTTCTTGTTGCTGGTATGTACTTCTTTTATCACCCGGTACGAAATTACTAGACGAAATACACATCGAATTTGTCTGAAGCGATGGAAAAAAAACGTCTACCGACGACAGAGAGAGAGGGAAACAAAAATAGTAGTGGTGAGCGTGGAGGCGCAAGCAGGGCAGAAAAGAAATGAACGACGTTTCTATAGACTCATTGTCAACATCAAACCTCACCTTGTCGTTACGTATCAGTGCTGCAACAATCCCATGATAATTTTTTATTGATTCAATTCCTTAATTCACTATCAATTTGTATTTATTTCGCGTATTGCTATCAAGTACTGTTTCAAATTATTTCCCGTTTTATTTCTGTGTATATTGTCAATTTATCTTGTCGTTAATTTTATTAATTTTCGTTAATTCGTGGTTTTTTCGTGTTTGCATTTTTCTTTTTGTTTTTCGCGTGCTTGGAGCGTGTTTTTTTTTTTTTTTTTTTAAATGGACCACGTGGGACGTGTGCGGATGCACGCTGCGCTAGTCAGGGCGGAATTTAACTTTTCGCGCGCCGTGCGTATATTCCGGGCTACCCACGGCGAACCAACCCCGTCCCGTCAAAGTTTTCGCAGGTAAGATGTGCATAGAAAACCAACTCATATTCCTCATCTCCTTTATCTTCATCGTCACAATTTCCTACAATCCCGCCAATCCCTTCCCGACAGGTTGGCTGGAACCATCCACGAGTTTGGCGGTTTAGTGAAGCCAGCGGGGCCTCGGGCCAGACCGGTATATGGCCCGAGAGAGGAAGAAGTCCTCCAGCGGTTCCGTGATGAGCCCGTGCAGCGTGCAAGGGCCCTTGCAAGGACTATTGGTAATGATAAATTCAATTATACATAAAAACGCGTGCGTGCATGTGTATGCGTGTGTATCTGTGTCCGTGTGTACTAGGGTCGCCGTTATTTTGCCTTCAATACGAATTTTTCAAAATCTAGCAAAAAAACTAATCACGATATTAAAAAAAAAATCTGTGTGAAATTTAGACACGCTGGGATAAGGACAACACGTACCACCGAGCAGTTCAATTTTCAAAAATACATGCATTTTTTTAATGGCCACACTAAAATATTCATTTGTCTAATAATATTAATTAAAAAATATGGAATTGGGTATATTGAGTATACATATGAAAAGTAACAAAATGTATAGGTCATTCCATGTGAAATCGACCAAGAGTTGGAATCGACTCCTCTCAATTTCGATAAAATTTTGTCAGAAATCTTCGTTTTCAATAAAATGGAGTTTTACCAGAAAAAAAAAATAATTTTCGTTCAAAAGTTATTAAAAATAAAAAATTTCACAATTTTTCAAATCTTTTAAGTTTATTTTTGAAATATATCGAAAACTATTGTTGTTACGGAAAATCGTTCAAAATACGTTTTAAAGAGTATATTTGGGGCTACAAAAAAAAATATTATAAAAAAAAATTTGAAATATTATGAATTTTCACAATTTTGAATTTTTGAGAATCGTGAAAATCCAAATACTGCATTTAATTTTTGGTTTGATTTTTTTTATATAATACCTTGTCCTGATACAAAAAAATCCTGAAAGGGCATAGGGGGATAAACATGGTGAAATGGCCCCGGGCGAATATTTAATCGCTACTTCGAGGATATGTAGGTACTAATGAAAGACGAAAACCCTCCAAAAATCAGACGTCTAACTCAACGCGATTTCGAGTAAATAAAAAAATACTGAAAAATCGAAAAACTTTTTTTTCTCAGGAACGGCTAAATCAATTCTAATGAAATTTTATTACGTTACAGGAATATATAAAGACTTTTTCGAGATAAAGTAACAGCCATATAGAGTTTAATTATCTTGTAAAAAAAAATGTTTTTTTGAAAAAATCTTTTTTTTAAGCTTGAGATGATTTTTGCAAAATTATGAAATATTTTTTTTTAGAATCTTCATACACTTTTATATGACATATATTTTTTTCGATTGACTCGGATTGGTGCGCCGTATTGAAAAAAAATAAAAACTGTTTTTTAATATGAATTTTTCGTTGCTTTGACAATTATTGGTCGTTATTTTATCATAACAATCAATAAATTATAAATTAAAAAGAAAAAAATCAAAATTATTTTGATAATTGATTGATTAATTTTTATTAGTTAAAAAAAAAACAAAAAAAATGACGGTGAGCGAGAGGGTAATATTTCGTACCGACTGTAATCACTTTTTAAAAATAAAGAATGCATTTGTGAATGAAGATGAATAATTAAATATATATTTTTGTTCAACCTCTCATCTTGGCGCAATATGGATCCATTATCGTAAAGTCTCTCACGGTTAAGATTTTCCAGCGGGGCTATGTTTATACATTCATGCAATATGTTATTGATATATTAATACAATACGTATTCATTGTTGGAATGTATTGGACTAAGATCGGACTTTTGGCAGCGGAGCTGTATATTTGCTATTAGTGGAAATGTTTTTCAATGTCTTCCTCATAGTGTCTTCCTTACGTTGCACACCCAGTAAAAATTTCAATTTCGTGATTAGGCGTAAAAAATATATTCCTACACCCATACGCTATGCTATTTGAGCCGGCCCTGAGTAGGCGCCATAACGCGCGACCCAATGCGCCGCCTCTGTCAAATACGAGGAGGTCAATTTCGCGGAGGTCAAATACAAAAACACTGAACTTCCGGTCTGCTGCTCTTCGCGCATAAGACCGCGAGGCATAGATGGCGCTCTGAACTCGGTACGCTTGGATGTACTCTTGTGAGTTTTTTGTCAACACGGCGTGCGTCGAGCCAAGGCCGCGAGAATTTGAAATAAGATCAAGTGCCGGGAGACCGGGAGTTCAGTGTACAAAGGAGTCTAGTGTGCAAAGACATCTGATAAAATTTGTGCTGCAACTAATGCAATAAAGTTTTCAATTGCTCTTGCTTTTAACTGCCTCAAAAATGTCGTCGTCTAAAACTAATACCGCTCAGTGTTATATATGCTTTACTTATATAAGAAAAGCCGTGCGTAATCACAAACTTATATTATCAGAAGAAGACGTAGATGAATTCGCGCCATATTTTGACACTGAAATCTACATTGGTGATGTTATATGTGCTGGTTGCCGAATGGTAAAATATAAAAAACGAAAAGTCGACGAAGCAGTAATTCAAAATTCTGCGACAGTGCGTCTGAAGTAATTATCAGTCACGAATTGGAGAACTCAGAGTCCAGTTTATCTCAATTGAGTCTCTCTCAATCAAGTTCTGAAGATCGAACCCTTAAAATGAGCTTGAAACCTCTCGAAAATGAAGAGTACCTTACAACATTTATGAAAAGAACAGTTGCTACTTACAAATATTGTCGTGTTTGTTGTGTTGTTGACAAAGATCTGATTGTTGTCCCGCAAAATGCTAGGATGCAATCTTTTGTGAAGAACCGAATTTTTATTCCAAAACGGAATCGTTGCTGTGAAAAACATCTCGTTCACAAATGTTTCTACGAAGATGATCTGAATATGATCAAGGCTTCTTCGAATTGGACTGTGATATCGGCATCAGAATTATCCGAGACCATGGACAACTTTGCTGTCGAATGCGATTCTACCCTACTTGATCGAATGGGTGACTTCCGTTTGTCAGACCAGCAACTCCGGATTTTCACTGGTATCACTTGGGAAAACTTGATTGAATTACGAGGTCTTCTCAAATCCATGCGTAATACCGATACTCGCAGTGTCACTCAAGCGCTAATCGTATTTTTATTCAAACTGAGAACTGGAAATTCTAATAAGTTGATATCATCTATTTTACAACTTGAAGAAGAGCAGCTAGTGTCTCATTATTCAGCTCAAATAATTCAATCTTTTGAAAATGACATACTTCCTTCATATTTTGGTTTTCCGGCGGCTTCGAGAAATGACCTTAAACATAATCAGACATCTTTGACTGCAAAGAAACTTCACAATGATGTAGATAATAAACTCATTTTGATTTGTGATGGGACTTACGCACGCCATCAAAAAAGTTCCAACAACGATTATCAGCGTAAATCTTATTCTGGTCAAAAAAAAACCTCACTGTGCAAACCGTTTACTATTTGTACAACAAACGGATATATAATTAATATGATGGGACCCTATTACGCAAATCAAAATGACGCTGAAATAATGAAACACATTATTGACGATCCTGAAGGTTTAAGCTCATTAATGATGCCTGGAGATGTTTTTGTTGTTGATCGTGGTTTCCGCGACGTGAAAGCACATTTGGAAAATAAAGGCTATGGCGTTCTAATGCCGGCATTAAAAGGAAGACGTAACCAATTGACCACAGTAGAATCAAATGAGTCGCGATATGTAACCAAGATTCGTTGGGTGGTTGAAGCAACCCATGGGATGACAAAAGAAAAATTTCAATTGCTAGATCACACGTTTGACAATAAAATGATTCAAAAAATTGGTAATTACTATAAAATTGCCTCATTTCTTCACAACAAGTTTAACAAGCGACTCGATTCTGACTTAGAATTTTCGGATGAAGTCATTGAAAGGATGAATTAACAAAAATTGATGGAAAATACCCTGGCTGATGAAGTAGAAAAAAAAATTGGCAACGTAAGAAGCTTCCTTTTCAAACGATAAAATCAAGTGATTTGACAGACTTCCCTGAGATGACTGAGAAAGAATTAAAGATTTTATTCACTGGTTCTTATCAATTTAAGCAGGCAATTTCATACCTCGCAGAAATGATTGACGAATCAGGGAATTTAAGTATTCAATACGTCAAAGATAAAACTAATATCTTGAAAATATTAGTTCAGTCACGTCACATGAGCAGGAAGCAATATAGATGTTTCGTAGAATACAAACCGAATTGTATAGGATGTATTGGTATATCCAGGTATAGCTGCGAATGTGCAAATGGACGAGGGACTGTTGGTTGCTGTTCGCACATTGCAGCAGTTATTTATTATTTAGCATATGGTAGATATTTATCGCGAATTCCAATACCAGCTGAATATTTGAACAAGCTTTTTGATTACGATCAGACGAATGTAGTAATAGAAGAAGACAGTGATGAAGACTAAAAATCAGTGTACAATTGTCGTATACGCTTTATTGTTTGTTTTTTTTTCATTGTATCGCAGATTAATTGTTTTTGTAAATAATGTAAATAATGTGAAAAGCGTTAAGTTTTTGTGTTCATTATAATATTCAATTTGATCTAAGTTAATTGATAAATGGTCAATTATAATTTTTTTTTTTTTTCATTGTATCGCAGATTAATTATTTTTGTCAATAATGTAAATAATGTAAAAATCGTAAAATATCTGTGTTCATTATAATGTTCAATTCGATCTGAGCTAATTAATAAATAGTCAATTATAAAAAACCGTCATTGTTTGTTTTTTTAATTAATAAAAATTAATCAACTAATCTAAAATTCATTTTACAGATTTTACCAAAATAATTTTAATTTTTTATTCGTTTAAATTTAGAATATATCGATTGTTATTATAAAATAGTGACTAATAATTGCCAAAGAAACGGAAAATTAACATTAAAAAACAGTTTTTATTTTTTTTCAATACGGCGCACCAATCCGAGTCAATCGAAAAAAATATATGTCATATCAAAGTGTATGAAGATTCTGAAAAAAAATATTTCATAATTTTGCAATAATCATATCATGCTTAAAAAAAAAGACTTTTTCAAAAAAACATTTTTTTTCACAAGATAATAAAACTCTATATGGCTGTTACTTTGTCTCGAGAAAGTCTTTATATATTCCTGTAACGTACGAAAATTTCATTGGAATTGATTGAGCCGTTCCTGAGAAAAAAAAGTTTTTCGATTTTTCAGTATTTTTTTATTTACTCGAAATCGCGTTGAGTTAGACGTCTGATTTTTGGAGGGTTATCGTCTTTCATTAGTACCTACATATCCTTGAAGTAGCGATTAAATATTCGCCCGGGGCCATTTCACCATGCTTATCCCCCTATGCCCTTTCCAGGATGGTGTGTTTTTGTTTAAAAAATAAATTTTTTCACTTTTGGTAAAAATTTTTTTTTTTGTTTTTCCTCTAAGTTGAGTGAAGTTAGGCAATTATGTAATCCTGTAATTTTGAGTAGTAAACATTACGATTAATTACGATTTTGGAAAAAAAATTTTTTTACCAAAATTAAAAAATTTACATTTTTCAAACAAAAACACACCGTCCTGAAAATTTCAGGACCTTTTAAAATCAGAACAAGGTATTATATAAAAAAAATTAACCAAATATTTAATGTTCCTCGTTTTTTGAATTTTTGAATTTTTGAATTTTTTAAAATTCAAAAATTTATATTTATGAAAAAAAAACACCTGTCTGACGCGTTAACGCGCGGATGCGTTTCTGCACGCACAGGCACATACATAAGCGCACGCACGCACACGCACGCACGCGCACACACACACACACACACACACACACACACATCGATACATTAACATACGAACACACGCTCGTACCCATATACACACGTTTACGCGCGCGTGAGTGCACACACGCGCACTTACACACACACGCGCACGCACACATAAACACACACATACGCACACACGCACCCTCACACCTATGTTAACGCGCGAGTGCGTGCACGCTCGCGCACAGACACACTGATATACGAACACCTACGCTCGCACGCAAGAACCCACTCACATACACACGCTTGCACATGCGGGCGTGCACCCACGCACACTGGCACACACATATGAACTTGCGCACACAATTTGTTTTTTGATTGGACTCAATTGTGAAAACAACTTTTTTTGCCTTTTATCCCCCTCTCTTCAGGTGCCCGCATTTTCTAGAGGAAATTTTTTAAATATATTTTTAGGATCTGATTAATAAAGAGGAGACTTTGAAATTCAATTTGCTATTTTAGAAACTTTGAGAAATTTATTTCTAAAGTTATTCCGTTTTTCATGAAAAAAAAGGAAATTTGAAAAATCCCGTATAACTCGAAAACAAAGAGGGTTCATGAAAAACTTCAAAATAGCAAAAAGTTACGTCTAGCTTTGATGAGTTCAGAGGAATTTTTTCAGTTTTTTTTTCTTATTTCTTAGGTCGAAACTCAGATTATTCTTTTACCTTATCTCGACAACTATGGAATTATTGACAAAATTTTAAGAGAGGACAATACTTGATTTTACCATTTTCAACACGTTGGAATTTTTTTTCAAATTTTTGTCCCAAATTTTTTTCATCCCACTTTCTTTCGGAACTCAGATCATTTAAAAAAAAATGTGTAATAGAAATTTGAAAAAAAATGCCAATGTGTTGAAAATGGTAAAATGAAGTATTTTTCCCTCTTGAAGATGTATCAATAATCTCATCCCACACGGAACCGAGTGTCCATTGGACGTCCATCTATCATCCATAGATCCTTAACACGTCTACATCCGCGATGGATGTAATGCGGACATCCATTGAACATCCATGGTATACTTTTGATTGGACAAAATGCAATGGATCACACAGGACGTATATTGTATGTCCACGACACGTACTATTTCTTGAGCTACAAATATACACAACACGGCCATCCATGGTATGTCCATAGGTAGACATTAAATAGCTTTTAATTCAGGATAGTAATTGAACATCCATTGGACGTTCCAGGTTCGTAAACGAAAATCACATTCGGAGGACGTCAATTGAACGTCTATCGGATGTTCCATGTAGGATTTCCTATAGACGTGAACCTGGAACGTCCAATAGATGTCCAATTACTATACTGAATTAAGAGCTATTGAATGTCTACCTATGGACATACCATAGATGGCCGTGTTGTGTATACTTGTAGCTTAAGAAATAGTACGTGTGTGAACATACAATATACGTCCTGTGTGATCCATCGCGTGTTGTCCAATCAAAAGCATTCGTCCTTTAGATGTACATTTAAGTATTTCGGGCAGCTGTGATATGGGTACGCCGATTGACCGTCGTATGTACGTACAAATTACGTCTATCGAAGGATAACGCGGAAGTTTATTCGACGTCCACGACACATATTTTTGGAGCTATAAATATATTTCGCGCGTAACTTAACAGCCAGGGGACGTCCAATAATCATTTAAGTTGGATGAAAATTTCATTCCGGGGAAGTCCATGGGACATTCCTTAAATCACTATCGGAGATGCGAAACGACGCGATTCTATGTGCTGAAAACGTTTCGTATACGTACCCTTAGATATTTTTTAGAGGTACCTATAGACCACATAAAGTGACATTTAATGTACGTATTTAAGACGAATGCCAATATTCCAAAAGATATCTAATGATCATCTATTATACGTCCCTTAATTTAAACGCTATTGATTACACATTATCCATTAATTATAAATTTCATTACGATTATACATTATTCAAGGTTTGTGAGACAAAGATATATAAGTATATCAGCAAACTACATTGTATAAGGTTTTTACATGCATAAGTTTCTCATAAGTCAAGTTAGTGTAGGTAGGTAGGTAGGTAGGTAGGAGATTAGAAAAGTTAAGCAGCACCCCTTGAATCCAATACTTGGATGGGTGACCGCAGTGTGAAAAATCGAAAACTATTTTTTTTTCTTTTTTTCTGTAAAATATGGATATCTCGTAGGCCCCGAATATTATATAATCAGTAACAAAGTTTATAATTAATTAATAATGTGTAGTTAATAACGATTAAATTATTTAAATAAAGGGACGTATAATGGATGATCATTGGACATCTTTCGGATCACTGGTTTATTCGTCTTAAATACGTAAATCAGACGTCATTTTTTGGGGTCTAGTCCGTCTAAAAACCGTCTCAAGGTACGTATAAGGGATGTTCCCAGTACATAGAACAGGTGCCGTTTCGCACTTCTTTTAGCAGTGATAGGGATACTCATAGACGTCCCATGGCCCTAATGTTCCGTGTGGGATAGTTCTCGAGTTGTAGTAATTGAATGATCTGAGCTCCGACCCAGGAAATGAGAAAAAAATATGTTGAGAAAAAAAATCTGAAAACGATCCTCTCAACTCAATCAAGACAGACGCAACTTTTTGCTATTCTAAAGTTTTTCATGAATCCTCTTTGTTGTCGAGTTATACGGCATTTTTCAAATTTCCTCTTTTTTCACAAAAAACGGAATTACTTTGGAAAAAAAATCGCTCAAAGTTTCTGAAAAAAGCCAATTGAAGCTGAAACTTTCCCCTTTATGAATCCGAGCCTAAAAATATATTTAAAAAATTTCCTCTAGAAAATGCGGGCACCTGAAGACAGGGAGAAAAACGCCAAAAAAGTTTTTTTCAAAATTGAGTTCAAATCGAATGACAAATTGTGAAAATAATTAAAAATACAGAAAATGAAGCCGAATTGGTCCCCTTTGAAATGCCATTTGTTAAATTAGTTAACGTTGACTTCCGGCGAATTAGCATCAACAAACGTTCGAGACCGTTTTTGAAGTTTTGTCCGGAAACTTTCCGCCGGTAGTGTACACAATGGGGTCACCGTTATTTTGGCGCCAGTAAAAATTTTTTGACGTCCAGCAAAAAAAAACTAATCAAAACATGAACAAAAAAATCGGTGTAAAATTTGAACGCACTGGGATAAGAAGAACACGTGCCACCAAGCAGTTTCATTTTCAAAAACACATGCATTTCATTAATGGCCACACTAAAATATTCATTAGTCTCATAATATTAATTACAAAATCTGGAATTGGGTACATTGATTATACATTTTAAGAGTTTCAAAATATATGGGTCTTTGTATGTGAAATCGACCAAGATATGTAATCGACCCTTCTCTATTTCGATGAAATTTGGTCAGAAGTTTTCGTTTTCAATAAAACGGAGTTCTACCAAAGGAAAAAAAATCAAAAATGTTTTATCAAAAGTCATTGAAAATAAAAAAATTTATAATTTATTAAATCTTTCAAGTTTATTTTTGAAATATCTCGAAAACTATTGTAATTACGAAAAATCGTTCTCAATACGTTTTGAAACGTATATTCGGAGTTGCAAAACAAATATTCTGAAAAAAGAAATTTTTAAATGATGCATTTGGAGAATTTTGATTTTTCAAAAATCGCGAAAATCCAAATACCGCATTTTATTTTTGGTCGAATTTTTTTATATAATACCTTATGATGACCTTAAGGGGGTTCATCTGTTACACGATTGTCAATACAGATGTTGATAAAAAAAATCAGAATATAGTTATTAGTATCTAAAAAGTCATCTGTTGAAAGTTCAAGACCCGAGGATACCTTGTTCGTGAGAAATGAATAGAAATGTAATTCTTAAATAACGTGGGCTCTTATGGGATTCCGTATATAAATATTAAATTCACAATCATTACAATACAGATTTTAACGAAAATTGAAGAAATTATGAAAAAGTATCTAAGGAATATTTTTAGAGCATCATAAAATCGATTAGGTACTTGTGCGATTAATAATAAATTAATTATCCTCGTAAATGCTGATTATTTTGAGGTTAAACATTGTCAATAACTACGCTAGTCACCGCTTCTTTTGAGGTTAAGCATTGCCATTTTTCTTTTGACTCACTCGGTACCAGATGAACCTCCTTAAAAGATCCTGAAATCTTCAGACAGGTATTTTTTTTGTCATAAATATAAATTTTTGAATTTTTAAACATCGTGCAAATCCACGAGGAACATTAAATTTTTGGTCAATTTTTTTTTATATAATACCTCGTACTGATCTTAAAAGGTCCTAAAATTTACAGGATGGTGTGTTTTTATTTCAAAAATGTAAATTTTCGAATTTTGGTGAAAATTTTTTTTTTTAATTCGTCATTAATTGTAATTTTTACTACTCAAAATTACAGGATTACATGATTACTCGACTTTACTAACTTTGAGGAAAAACAAAAAAAAAAATTTTTACCAAAAGTAAACAATTTTATCCCATAAACAAAAACACACTATCCTGGACATTTCAGGACCTTTTAAGATCAGTACAAGGTATTATATAAACAAAATTAACTAAAAATTTAATGTTCCTCGTGGATTTGCACGACTTTTAGAAATTCAAAAATTTATATTTATGACAAAAAAATACCTGTCTGAAAATTTCAGGATCTTTTGAGGTCATCATAAGGTATTTTATAAAAAAAATTGGACCAAAAATAAAATGCGGTATATTTGGATTTTCGCGATTTTAGAAAATTCAAACTTCTCTAAATTCATCGTTTAAAAATTTTTTTTTCAGGATATTCGTTTTCGTAGCTCCGAATATACTTTTCAAAACGTATCCAGAACGATTTTTCGTAATTACAATAGTTTTCGAGATATTTCAAAAATAAACTTGATAGATTTAAAAAATTGGCAAAATTTTTTATTTTGAATGACTTTTGAAAAAACATTTTTGAATTTTTTTCCCTTGGTAGAACTCCGTTTTATTGGAAACGAAAACTTCTGACCAAATTTCATCGAAATAGAGAGGGGTCGATTACAACTCTTGGTCGATTTCACATTCAAAGACCCATATATTTTGTAACTCTTAATGCGTGTAATCAATATACCCAATTCCAGATTTTCTAATTAATATTATGAGACTAATAAATATATTAGTATGGCCATTAATGAAATGCATGCGTTTTTGAAAATGAAACTGCTCGGTGGCACGTGTTCTTCTTATCCCAGCGCGTTCAAATTTTACACAGATTTTTTTTTTCATATCTTGATTGGTTTTTTTTTGCTAGACGTTAAAATTTTTTTACTTGAGCCAAAATAACGGCCACCCAAGTGTGTACACTACCGGCGGAAAGTTTCCGGACAAAACTTCAAAAACGGTCTCGAACGTTTGTTGATGCTATTTCGCCGGAAGTCAACGTTAACTAATTTAACAAACGGCATTTTGAAGGGGACTAATTCAGCTTCATTTCCTGTATTTTTAATTATTTTTACAATTTGTCATTCGATTTGAACTCAATTTTGAAAAAAAACTTTTTTTCGCGTTTTTGTCCCTGTCTTCAGGTGTCTGCATTTTCTAGAGAAAATGTTTCAAACATATTTTTGGGATTGGATTCATAAAGGAGAAAGTTTCAGCTTCAATTTGCTTTTTTGAGAAACTTTGAGCGATTTTTTTTCCAAAGTTATTCCGTTCTTTGTGAAAAAAGAGGAAATTTGAAATATCCCGTATAACTCGAAAACAAAGAGGATTCATGAAACACTTTAGAATAGCAAAAAGTTGCGTCTGTCTTTATTGAGTTCAGAGAAATTTTTTCAGATTTTTTTTCTCAACTTTTTTTTTCTCATTTCCTGGGTCGGAGCTCAGATCATTCAATTACTACAACTCGAGAACTATGGGATTATTGATAAAACTTCGAAAGAGAAAAATACTTTATTTTACCATTTTCAACACATTGGCATTTTTTTCAAATTTTTATCCCACATTTTTTTTTAAATGATCTGAGTTCCGAACGAGCGTAGGATGAAAAAAATTAGGGACAAAAATTTGAAAAAAAATTCCAATGTGTTGAAAATAGTCAAATAAAGTATTATCCCCTCTTAAAATTTTGTCAATAATTCCATAGTTGTCGAGATAAGGTAATTGAATAATCTGAGTTTCGACCCAAAAAATAAGAATTAAAAAAAAAACCGAAAAAATTCCTCTGAACTCATCAAAGCTAGACGCAACTTTTTGCTATCTTGAAGTTTTTCATGAACCCTCTTTGTTTTCGCGTTATACGGGATTTTTCAAATTTCCTTTTTGTCACAAAAAACGGAATAACTTTAGAAAGAAAATCTCTCAAAGTTTTCTAAAATAGAAAATTGAACCTCAAAGTCTCCTCTCTATGAACCGGTTCCTAAAAATATATTTTAAAAATGTCCTCTAGAAAATGCGGGCACCTGAAGAGAGGGGGAAAAAAGGCGAAAAAAAGTTGTTTTCAAAATTGAGTTCAAATCGAAAAACAAATTGCCTGCGCGAGTTCATATGTGTATGCCGGTGTGCGTGTGTGCACGCCCGCATGTGCAAGCGTGTGTATGTGAGTGGGTTCGTGCGTGCGAGCGTAGGTGTTCATATATCGGTGTGTCTGTGCGCGAGCGTTCACGCACTCGCGCGTTAACATAGGTGTGAGGGTGCGGGTGTGCGTACGTCTGTGTTTATGCGTGCGTGCGTGTGTGTGTGTAAATGCGCGTGTGTGCACTCACGCGCGCGTAAACATGTGTATATGGGTGCGTGCGTACGAGCGTGTGTTCGTATGTCAGTGTATCGGTGTGTGTGTGTGTGCGCGCGCACGTATGTATGTGCCTGTGTGTGCGGAAACGCATCCGCGCGTTCACGCGTGTATGAGGGTGCGTGTGTGCGTGAGCGTTCACTTATGTGTCTCTGCGTGCGTGCTTGAGCGCGAGAATGCATGCGTATGTGTGTGTCGGTGTGCGTGTGTGCACACACGCGCGTGGAGAGGTGTGTATGTGGATGCGTGCGTGCGAGGGTATGCGTGTGCATCTATGTGCATGAGTGCACGCATGCGCGCGTTAACGTGTGTATAAGGCTGTGTGTTTGCATCCGTGTGTGCGTATGCTTGTGTGCGTACGTCCTCGCTCGCGTGTGTGAACATTTGTATGAGGGTTAATGAATATGCGTGCATACACTCCAGGCTTAAAGTTTTGGTACACCCTACGAAATTCCGACCCGTACTCAAAGTTCAATAACTTAGTATAAGAAATAAGATAATCGAATTTCTAAAGCGGCATTTGGAAAAAGATGTAACAGTCTTCATTTTGCTTTTTTAGCAAAATTTTTGCGATATTGATTTAAGCCCGGTGCACTGATTTGAAAATGTCTCTTTGTAGACTTTTTTGCATTTTTCAATTGGTTGCACAGGTTCTAAATTTTTTTTCCTGCATTGTTCTTGACATATTCTTGAAACGGTTAACAATGGCTTCAATTCGATTTTTCAGGAAATTGCGCGCAATTTTTTTTGTGAGAGTTGCGATTGATTTTACCTCAAAACAACCTTTTTCAAAGAAGACAGCGCAACTAAAAAACTTTGAGGTTTGAAAAAAATTGTCGAGACAGGAAACAGTTGCCTATAATCATGCTGAATCGGCTATAATTTTTTCGAAAATTTCCTTTGTAATTTTTTTTCACTATTTTGGGTCGTGCCTCTACTATTTGAAGTGGCTCAAACTTTTAGATGATTAAGTTTGGGCTCAATTATCACGCGAGAAAATCTTCTTACTTAAATACTTTGAGCCTTTTATAATGTTGTCAAAATTTTGTTGCCACATTTAATTTGGTCTAATGTACAATAATTCAAACTTCGACCAAAAAAAATGAGGCAACAAAATTTTAAAAACATTATAAAAGGCTGAGAATGTTTTCTCGCGTAATAATTCAGGCCAAACTCAATAATCTACGAGTTTGAGCCACTCGAATTATTATCGATCCAAAATAGTAAGAACAAAAATTGGAAGGAAATTTTTGAACAAATTCTGGTGGATTCACGATAATTGTACGCAACTGCTTGTCCTCCGAATAATTTAAATTAAACCTCAAAGTTTTTAAGTAGCGCTGCCTCTTTTGAGAATGGTTGTTTTTAGGTGAAAACAAACATAACTCTCAACAAAAAAAAATCGCAAGTGATTTTCTAAAAAATGAAATTGAAGGTATTGGTTACTGTTTCAAGGATATTCCGAAAAAACCTGACGAAAAAAATTGTTAGAAACTGCAAAACCAATTGGAAATAGCCACAAAAAGTCTAAAACGGCTATTTTCAAACCAGTGCGACGGGCTCAAAGAAAATTGCAACAATTTTTCAAAGAAATAAAAATAAAGCCCGATATGTCCTTTTTAAAATGCCGCTTTAGAAATTTGGTTATCTTTATTTTTTTACTAAGTTATCGAAATTGAGTTAGTTTTAGTAACTAAGTAAACTTAGTAAACTAAGTTAGTTTTAGTAGGGTTCGTAATTTCGTGGGGTATACCCAAACTTTTGGTCTGGAGTGTATGGACGTATCGTAAGAAGTATTACGTGGATGTGCTATTTAAAGCATTTTATAGAGGTTGGCTCGATTTTTCATTAAGTCTTTTTCAAAAATGCAGGGATGAATCGGGAAACACTGCGAAGAATTGTACGGAAAGGAAACTTTCCGTACAAAATTCAAAAACGCCAAAAATTGTACGCAGCGGACCTGGAGAAGAGAATGGATTTTTCCACGTGGGGGGATCGGGAAACTCGTCGAGAACCCCAACTTCTTCAAAACAGTTCTTTTTACCGACGAGGCGGGATTCACCAATCTGGGTGTAATGAACAGGCAGAATGTTCGGCAATGGGCGCCCGAGAATCCGCACTGGAATATTGAAATACCGATGCAGTATAGATAGAGGATAAACGTGTGGGCCGGGATTCTAAACGGACGGCTTGTTGGGCCGTATTTCTTCGACGGCCCGTTAAATGCTCAAATGTACGCTGCATTTTTAAAAGACGTGTTGCCGGAACTTTAAACAGGCTTCCCTGCAGATGTGATTCAAAATATGTGGTACCAACAAGACGGTGGACCGGCCCACACGTCTCGAACCGTACGAGCCATTCTCGATCGGAAGTTTCCCGGAAGGTGGATAGCACTGCGTGGCCCAGTGCCGTGGCCACCACGGTCCCCGGACCTGACACCAATGGACTTTTTCCTGTGGGGGTACATAAAGAACATCGTGTACAAGGACCCCCCAACAACGGGAGAATAAATGAAAGAGCGGATACGAGCTGCGTTCTAAAGAATAGGGCCCAGAATGCTTAGAAAAGTCCAGCAAAATATTCGGAAAAGACTACAGACTTGTATTGATAGAGAAGGGATGCTGGTGCACAAATGCGAAGTTTAAGTACATTCCGAAATAAAGAGTGCAGTTCTAGTACTCTTACATTGTTTACATTGTTGTTACATTGTAATTTGAATTAATTAACAACAATTTTTATTAGCATCTCACTTGAACAATGGTGAGATGTAGGTGCATAAAGGAGCATCTGAGTACTTAACTAGCTTCTGAGTAGAGTTACAATGCTCTTCGAATGTTTCGAAAAGAGTTCTGACCTCTAAATGTTTTTCAATTGATGAACAACAATATTAATCAGCATCTCACCTAAACAATGGTTAGATGCTGGTGCATAAAAAGGAAAGCTGAGTCCTTTACTAGATTCTGAGTAAAGTTCTAGTACTCTTCGATTGTTCCGAAAAGAATTCTGGCCTCTAAATATTTTTCAATTATTTAAAAACAATTTTTATCAGCATCGCACCCAAAAAATAAAGAGATGTTGGTGCAGAAAGGCGAAATCCGAACCCTTCACTAGCTTCTGAGTAAAGTTCTAATACTCTTTAATTGTTTCGGAAAAAGTTCTGGCTTCTAAATATTTTTCAATTAACTTACAACAATGTATATCGGCATCTCATCTGAAGAATAGGGAGATGCTTGTGCAAGAAAGCAAAATCTGAGCACTTTACTAGCTTTTGAGTAAAGTTCTAGTGCTCTCCGAGTCATTCGAAAAGAGTTCTGACCTCTAAATATACTTTAATTAATGAACAACAATTTTTATCAGCATATAAACTATAGAATAGTAAGATGGTGGCGCAAAGAAGCGAAATCTGAGCCCTTTACTACCTTCTGAATAACGTTCTATCTTTTCGATTGTTTTGAAAAGAGTTCTGACCTCTAAATATTTTCCAATTAATTAACAACAATTTTTATCAGCATCTCACCTGAACAATGGTGAGATTCTGATGCACAAATGCGAAATCTAATCCGTTTACTATGTCCTGAGTGAAGTTCTGGTGTTCTTTAATTTTTTTGGAAGACGTTTTAACTTCTTCATATTTTGTAATTAATTATCAACAACTCTTATCAGCATCTCACCTTAACAATCGTGAGATGCTGGTGCATAAAAGAGAAATCTGAGTTCTTTACTAGCTTCTAAGTGAAGGTCTACTGCTCTTCAATTGTTTCGGAGTGACTTCTGGCTTTGAGATATTTTGCAATTAATTAACAACAATTTTCATCAGCATTTCACCTATAGAATAGTGAGATCCTTGTGCATAAAATCGAGATCTGAGCCCGTTAGTAGCTTCTGAGTTCATGCCTAGTGTTCCTTCGATTATTTCGAAACAAGTTCTGACTTCTAAATATTTTTTTAATTAATTAACAACAATTTTTATCTGCATCACACCTAAAGAATAGTAAGATGCTGGTGCATGAAAGTGAAACCTGAGTCCTTTACTAGGTTCTTAGTGATGTTGTAGTCCTCTTTGATTGTTTCAAAAATGGTTATGACCTCTGAATATTTTCTAATTAATTAAAAACAATTTGTATTATTATCTCACCTAAAGAATAGTGAGATGCTGGTGCGAAAAATCTAAATCTGATTCCTTTACTAGCATCTGAGTGAAAATTTGGTGCTCTTCGATTGTTTCAAGAAGAGTTCTGACCTGTAAATATTTTTTAATTAATTAACAACAATTTTCATCAGCATCTCACCTAAACGATGGTCAGCTGCTGGTGCATAAAAGGGGAATTTAAGTCCTTTACTAGTTTCTGAGTGCAGTTGTAGTGCTTTTCGATTTTTCGAAAAGAGTTCAAAACTCTAAATATTTTTCAATCAATTAACAACAATTTCTATCAGAATCCTACCTAAGGAATAGTAACATGCTGGTGCAAAAGAGCGATATTTAAGCCCTTCACTAGCTTCTGAGTGAAGTTCTAGTGTCCTTTGATTGTGTCGGAAAGAGTTGTGACGTCTAAATATTTTATAATTAGTTATTAACGATTTTTATCAGCATCTCACCGAAATAATAGTTAGATGCTGGTGCAAAAAAGCTAATGCTGAGCCCTTTATTGGCTTCTCAGAAAATTTATAGTGCTTTTCGATTGTTTCGAAAACAGTTCTGACCTCTAAATATTTTTCAAATAATTAACAACAATTTTTATCAGCATCTTACCTGTAAAATAGTGAGATGCTGGTGCCTAAAAGTGAAATCTGAGTCCTTTGGTAGCTTTTGAGTGATGTTATGGTGCTTTTTGAATGTTTCAAAAAGAGTTCTCACTTTTGAATATTTTTTAATCAATTAACAATTTTCATCGGCATCTCACCTAAAGAATAGTGAGATGCTGGTGTATTATACCGAAATCTGAGCCCTTTACTAGCTTCTGAGTAAAGTTCTAGTACTTTTTGATCGTTTCGAAAAGAGTTCTGACCTCTAAATACCTTTTAATTAATTAAAGAAGTTCTATCGGTACGTAACTAGTCAAGCTCAAGTGATGAACTGAACGTGAATAGTTTGACCACCTCGGTACTTTGATCTGGCAACGGCGTACTGCGGCACATGTGTCTGTGAGCGTCTTTTGTATATGTGAGAGTCAGTGAGAGTGTATATGTGAGAGTCGGTGCGTTGTGCGTGAGAGGTTAGCAGGAATAGTAGGATGGCGTCGAGTGAAAAAGAAAAAAAGGATAGTGCACTTCCTAAAAGATTTTATTGGAAAGGAAAAATGGTGAACGAAAAAGTTTACAAGAAGAGGCTCCAGCAGGCTGAATTTGCGGCGAGTGTCCTGCGAAAAGGCGGAAAATTTAGCACAAATGAAGATGTCACCCCTAACCTCAAAATTGCTGCAAATAACGTGACACGTAAACGCCCGCTTGAAAGTGATAGAGATGATATTGAATTAGAGGGACGAAGAATAGTTCACGTAAAAACATTAGGTGAACAACTATTCTGCAGGAAGTGCAACTCCATGCTTTCGCTGGTGGATATCGAAGAAGAAAAACGAACTGGCTTAGCGTCAACATTTTACATAAATTGTCGGAAGTGCCTACAAATTACTGGCGTGTGTACCGACAAACAGCACAATGTACAGAATCAAAAATCCCATTTTGACGTGAACACGAAAGCTGTTATTGGTAAGAACATTTTCATTAAAAGAATATTTTGAATATTATGAAAATCGTAGATTCATAAAGATGTATTCCTTGTATCCGAGTAGGTACCTTGAATGCAGGCATGGGAAACACGCACTTGAATAAACTACTGGCTGGTTTAAACATTCCTCAATTTAACTGGAATACGTACAAAACCCATGAGAGAGAAGTTGGGAAAGCAACGGAGTCTACGGCACGAGATAGCTGTTTGACCGCTGCGCTTGAGGAGAGACAATTAACAATGCAAAATGCAGATGAATTAAAGCAGCTGTTGTAAGTATACTATACTTTCATTCAAGCAATGAATTATAATCATTTGAAAATAATCGAACAAATACTGAAATGTAAAATGAAATTGTATAATGAGATTGTCGATGTTTCACTTCAAAGTGTTAACATTTTATGATATTGACTTATCATTTCTTTTTAAAGGTAATAACAGGGTGGCCACAGTTGGGGAAAACCTGGAAAACCTGGAAATGTCAGAGAATTTTTGGAGTGTCAGGGAAATCAGGAAAAATACGAAAAATTAAATGGAGAAAAAAAGTTTATAGCCGAAAATTTTTTTCTGCGCTCCGTGGAAAAAAAAATTATGGTTGAATATTTTTTTTTACCATAGAAAATCCAATGTTCCTACCGTGTTATTTTTTTCGCAAATCCGTCAGGGACATTTGTGAAAATCTAAGGGAAGTTTCAGGGAAATGTCATGGAATTTTTTTCGTTTCATTTACTGGCCACCCTGAATAATCTATGTACATTAAATAATAATCATATTTACACAATTTATAATGAAATCATGCAGACATTTTTATGCATGACATGTGGAATTGATTTTTTCAAAATTATGTTTTATTACAAGAATTATAAAAAAATTTACTGACGTATATCGAGTTCTTAAATTGTATATTAATAATGTACACGAAGCAATGTCATGTATCGACGAATTAAAAAATCGATTAATTAAAAATCGATTAATTAAAAATTGAATCACCTAAAATCGTCTCTATTCCTCTTCATTTCTTGTTTTTTCCAGACCTCCTCACCTGCACGATGGTTTCATTTTTCCTAATTTGGATCATAATGGAAACGCAACAGCTACTAGTGTAGTTCGTATAGCAGTATCGTTTGATATGGGTTGGTTTACCAGAGGCACGGGTCGGACTTACGACAGTCTTTCTGGCTCTGCGGCTCTGATTGGATATTTTTCCAAGAAAGTTGTCAGTTACGTTACACTCAACAGAAAATGTAAAATGTGTGATCTCGGGCATCCGGTTGAAGACCATGATTGCAGATTAAATTTCATCGGCAGTGCCAAAGCTATGGAGCCTCAGGCTGCCATTTTACTCACGAAAGACAACCCTATTTTCCGAGAGTGCCACATAGAAGTAGGCATTGTCATCGCAGACAACGACAGCAGCTCTATATGTGCTATACGGAATTCCATCGATCATGAGGTTGTGAAACAGTCCGACAAAAATCACACCAGTAAAGGCGTTGTTAACGAGTTGTATAAAATCAAGAAGAGTTATAAAGAACTGACTGGTGCCGCCATTAAGTACGTGCAAAAAAATTTCAACTATTGCGTATCTCAAAATATCGGAAACGCTGTTGAAATGGCTAAGGCAATTGAAAACATTCCTTATCACTGTTTTAATATGCACAACAAGTGTGGGAATTGGTGCGGTTACCACAAAAACCCAGAAACTTATCGACACAAAACAATCGGGGATGGCTTTACAGATGAAAAGTTATTCGAAGCTTTAAAAAGTCTATTTAATGTGTTGGCTAGTAAAACGAATAATTTTGTTGCTGGGGCTTCTAGCAACCCTAACGAAAGTCTGAACGCTACGATTGTCAGCAAAGCTCCAAAAAGCCGGCTGTACGGTATATCACCAGCTGGTGATACGCGAGTAGCTTGCGCTATAAATAAAAAAAATCGTGGAGAGAGTTATATAACAGATGTAACAAAGAAATTAACGTTATCTCCTGGTAAGCACACAATCAAATATAACGACAGAACGGATTCACTTGCCAAAAAAAGATACGCTAAGTCTGTGAAATGCGATTTCAAATTAAGACGCTTACATTTGAAACAAAGAAAGGCTCAGTTAAAAAATAAAAATGAACAAGTTGAAGGAAAAACGTACGAAACCGATGTGGCACTTCTTTAAACATTGGATATATCCATGCCAATTGCAATCATCGATGAAAAAATTGAACCGGTTTTCGTACTCTTCGATTTAGAAACCGGTGGTTTTGCTAAAACTGCAGATGTGTTACAAATTGCAGCAAAATACGAGAATTATGAATTTTCCGTCTACATCGAGCCAACACAGAAAATTTCAGAAGAAGCGAGTATTGTTAACGGGCTGCGAATCATGAATGGGGGTTTGCGACTTCATAACAATCCCGTAACAACAGTTCCACTTTCAGAAGCGCTAATTGCACTCTATGAATTTTTATGTTCTTTTGGACGTAAATGTATCCTAACTGCCCACAATTGCAATTTCGATTCCCGAAAATTGCTTCATGCAATCGGAAAAGTTTTCATGGATGAACATTTTAAATCAGTAGTCGCAGGATTTTGCGATACATTATCAGTGATTAAAAAATGTGCAAACAGAAATGGGAAGGGAGAAAATAAATTGGAATCCTTAGCAAGATACTGTGGAATTGACGCAGAGAAAGCTCACGATGCAATTTACGACGTCATAATGTTGGAAAGGGTATTGAAAAAATTAAATATATCTGATGAGGAGCTGAAAAAAAGTTGCACAACCCGGTCTGAGATGAAGAAGAAAATCACTTTTTCCCAAGAATTGCCAAAGGCATTGAAGAGATTAAATGCATTGAATGGATGTACTTCATACGCAATCCGAGCAAAGATTGTCGCCGCAAACATTTCATATCAGATTATTGTTGATGCATATAAGCAAGATAAATTAACGGGACTCGTCAATCTATTCGGGAAAGATGAAAATGGCATTGTCCAAGTAACAAAGGACAAGAGGGTACTCAAAAGGCTCAGCGATTATCTTTAAAACATTACCAAATAAAACCAAAAAATTACCTTACAAAACTTGCATAACTTGCAAACCAAATATTTCATATGAGATGGAACCAAAAAATTATTATATAAAATTTACATGATTACTTTTTAAAATACGTTACATTATTTGTAAGTTGAGTATATCTGAGTATATCTCAAAGATTTTATAACTAAGCTCAAAAATAGTAGATTTAAAAGTAATGAGTGTACCACCTGTGATGAAAAAAGCTGTGCTTTATATACAGTGGATCAAAAAAGTATTCGTACACTGCGTTTTTTGCCAATAACTTCATAGGTATACATGATATCGAATCCAAACCTATTTCGTTTAATACTCCATCAAGTATTGAGATAATCTGCAAATGAAGAATTTTTTCCTAGGAATGATAAAAGAATTATGCAAAAAAAACGAAAATTTTCGGGCAAAAAAAGTATTCGTACATTTACAATTGAGCTGCTGAACCTCGATACTGACTCACGCATGGTATGAACTCTGCGTAAAATGTGAAAAAGTCTTTGTTTACACATTGGCCTTGATCTATTGTATGCGATAGTGGATCTTCAAGCTCTGGACAGACATGACGGCAAAGAAAAGCAAAATATCAATATCCATGCGAGATAGAGTGATTTTTCTTCGGAAATGCGGTGAAAGTTGCCGAAAAATTAGTAAAGAACTAAATCTAAGTTTTACAACAGTGCAATATATAATACAAAAATTCGAAACAACAAACAGCACCGAAAATAAGCCACGAACCGGTCGACCGAGAATGAGAGCGTCGGAGTATTGTTAAAGAGGTTAGAAAAAAACCGTTCACAAGTGCTCGCAGTTTAGCGAATGATCTCGCGTCAACATTAGGGAAGGTCGTCTGTCCCCAGACTATTCGAAACGTTTTGCATTCTGCCCAAATATACGGCAGAACTGCCCGGAAAAAACCATTAATTGATCATACAAATTAAGAAAAACGTTTAGGTTTCGCAAAAACCTGCAGAAATAAATCTATAGAATTTTGGAAACGTGTCGTATTCTCGGATGAATCGAAATTTAACATCTGCGGGTCCTATAGATTTATTTCTGTAGGTTTTTGCGAAACCCAAACGTTTTTCTCGATTTGTATTATTAATTGATGGTTTTTTCCGGGCAGTTCTGCCGTATATTTGGGCAGAATGCAAAACATTTCCAATAGTCTGGGGACAGACGATCTTCTTTGATGTTGACGCGAGATCATTCGCTAAACTGCAAGCACTTATGAACGGTTTTTTTGTAGCCTCTTTAACGATACTCCGACGTTCTCGTTCTCGGTCGATCGGTTCGTGGCGTATTTTCGGTGCTGTTTGTTGTGTCGAATTTTTTTATTATATATTGCACTGTTGTAAAACTTAGATTTAGTTCTTTACTAATTTTTCGGCAACTTTCACCGCATTTCCGAAGAAAAATCACTCTATCTCGCATGGATATTGATATTTCGCTTTTCTTTGCCGCCATGTCTGTCCAGAGCTTGAAGATCCACTATCGCATAGAATAGATCAAGGCCAATGTGTAAACAAAGACTTGTACACATTTTACGCAGAGTTCATACCAGGCGTGAGTCAGTATCGAGGTTCAGCAGCTCAATTGTAAATGTACGAATACTTTTTTTGCCCGAAAATTTTCGTTTTTTTTGCATAATTCTTTTATTATTCCTGGGACAAAATTCTTCATTTGCAGATTATCTCTATACTTAATGGAGTATTAAACGAAATAGGTTTGGATTCGATATCATGTATACGTATGAAGTTATTGCCAAAAAACGCGGTGTACGAATACTTTTTTGACCCACTGTACGTTAAATTATTTGTAAGTTGAGTATATCTCATAGATTTCATAAGTCAGCTTAAAAATCGAATATTGAAAAATAATGAGTCTACCACCTGTGATTTAAAAAACTGTCGATTATACGCGTTACATTATTTGTAATGTTAGGTACGTTATATGTTAATGCGTAATAAATACTACGCAACGTTTTTGTAAAAAATTTAATTTATTGTAATGTTACGGAAATAATAAATAGCTTTTAAAAAGTGCTTCTATTGAAATTTAAACAATTTTTTCGAAATTTATTCAAGCTAAAAATAATATTTTGGATCTAAAAATAATATTATTGATCATATTCCATAATTAATTATTTTCTCTCAAATTCACAAAGAATAATTGCATTGAGACGTCGAGAAATCCTCGGGCATGTATGATCTATCGAGCGCGTCATATTTTGAATTGCGCGCCATAACCTAACCTAACCTAACCTTCTTTAGGGCGTTGCCACATCTCCTACAATTCGTCTTTGGTGAAGAAAATTCGACATTATTTTATTTATTTATGCACTTATAGCCCATGAATCAATATTTTAAAAAATGCAAAATATTTTTAAAACATTGCACTTATATCCTATAAAATTTAATCTATATCTGAATGGTAGTTATTTTTAATTTGGATTTAAACGTGGATTCCCATAAGACTGCATGTTAAATTTATGAAAATATAAACTGTAATAACTTTTTTCCTGTCCCACCTAGCTTCATAAAAATTTAACTGAGTCATTTTTCGATCACAATCGACGTGTACACCAATTTTTATCAAAATCTGAATGGTAAATCGCTATACGATAGAACTCCCTTAAAAACAATTTTTATCAGCATCTTACCTATAGAATAGTGAGATGCTGTTGCAAAAAAGCGAAATCAAAGCGCTTTACTAGCTTCTAAGTAAAGTTCTAGAGCTCTTCTTTTGTTTCGAAAAGAGTTCTGACCTCTAAATATTTTTTAATCAATTAACAATAATTTTTACCTGCATCTCACTTAAAGAATAGTGAGATGCTGGTGCATAAAAGCGAAATTCGCGCCCTTTACCACCTTTAGAGTTAAGTGATAGTGCTCTGTGATTGATTCAAAAAGAGTTTCGATCTCTGAATATTTTTAAATATATTAACAACAATTTTTGTCAGCATCTCACCTAAAAAATAGTGAGATGCTGGTGCATAAAAGCGAAATCTGAGCCCTTTGCTAGCTTCTGAGTAAAGTTCTAGCACTTTTTGGTTGTTCAGAAAAGAGTTCTGACGTTTCAATATCTTTTAATTAATTAACAACAATTTTTATCAGCATCTCATCTATAGAATAGTGAGATGCTGGTGCAAATAAGCGAAATTTGAGCCCTTCACTTGCTTCTAAGTAAAGTTGTAGTTCTCTTGAATTGTTTAGAAAAGAGTTCTGACCTTCACATATTTTTGAAATAATTAACAACAATTTTTATCAGCATCTCACCTATAGGATAGTAAGATGCTGGTGCAAAAAAGCGCAATCTAAGCTTGTTACTAGCTTCCGAGTAAAGTTTCGGTGCTTTCCGATTGTTTGGAAAAGAGTTCTGACGTTGAAATATTTTTCAATTAATTAGAAACAATCCCCATCAGCATCTCACCTGAAAAATGGTGACATGCTGATGCATACATGCAAACAGTGACCCCTTTACTCACTTCTTAGTGAAGTCGTAGTGCTCTTTGATTGTTTCGGAAAGAGTTCTGGCTTCTAAATATTTTTCAATTAATTAACAACAAATTTCATCAGCATCTCACCTAAAGAATAGTGAAGTAATAGTGAAGTAAAGTTCTAGTGCTCTTTGATTGTTTCGAAAAAAGTGTTGGCTTCTAAATATTTTTCAATTAAATGACAACAATATTTATCAGCATCTCACCTAAACAATGGTGAGCTGCTAGTGCATATCTATTTTTCAATCGATTAACAACAATTTTCATCAGCATCCCACCTGAAGAATAGTGAGATGGTGGTGCAAAAAATTTAAAGCTCACTCCTTCACTAGCTTCTGAGTGAAGTTCTAGTGCTCTTTGATTGTTTTGAAAAAGATCTGGCACCTTAATATTTTTTAATTCATTGATAACAATATTTATCAGCATCTCATCTAAAGAATGGTGAGATGCTGGTGCATGAAAGGGAAATCTGAGTCCTTCACTAGTTTCATAGTAAAGTTGTAGTGCTTTTTGATTGTTTTAAAAAGAGTGGTGAATTCTAAATATTTTTCAATTAATTTACAACAATTGCAAAAAAGTAGAACCTAAACCCTTTACTAGGTTCCGAGTAAAGTTCTAGTTTTCTCCGATTGTTTCGAAAAGATTTATTACCTCTAAATAATTTTCATTTGATTAACAACAATTTTTAGGAGCATCTCACTTAAAGAATAGTGAGTTGCTGGTGCATAAAAGCAAAATCTGAGCCCTTCACTAGTTTCTGAGTAAAGTTCTAGTACTTTTCGATTGTTTCGAAAAGAGTTCTGGCCTCTTAATATTTTTTAATTAATGAAGAACAATATTTTTTAGCATCTCACCTTAACAATGGTGAGATGCTGGTGCATAAAAAAGGAATTTACCCCTCTATTAGTTCCTGAGTGAAGTTCTAGTGCTTATCGATTGTTTCAATAAGATTTCTGACTTCCAAATATTTTTGAAATAATTATCAACAATTCTTATAAGCATCATATAACCTACAGAATAGTGAGATGCTGGTACAAAAAAGCAAAATCTGAGCCCTTTACTGGCTTCCCAGTAAAGTTCTAGTACTCTTCGATTGTTTCGAAAAGAGTTCTGGCTTCTAAATATTTTTCCATTAATTAACACCATTTTTTCCAGCATCTCACCTAAAAAAGAAAAGAGAGTTGCTGGCGCGAAAAGCGGAATCTAAGTCTTTTACTAGTTTTTTAGTGAAGTTCTAGTGCTCTTCGATTGTTTCGAAAAGAGTTCTGACTTCTAAATACGTTTTAATTAGTTAACAACAATTTTCATCAATATCTTACCCATGGAATAGTGAGATGCTGATGCATAGATGCTTCTAAGTGAAGTTCCAGTGCTCTTTGATCGTTCCGGAAAGAGTTCTAGCTTCTAAAAGTTTTTCAATTGATTGACAACATATTTTATTCGCATCTTACCTCAAAACTAGTGAGATGCTGGTTCAAAGAAGAAAAATCTGAGCCCTTCGATAGCTTTTGAGTAATGTTCTAGTGCTCTTTGATTGTTTCAAAAAGAGTTTCAACTTGTAAATATTTTCCAATCATTTAACAACAATTTTTATCGGCATTTCACCTGAAGAATAGTGAGATGCTGGTGCAAACAATTTAAAGCTGACCTCTTTACCCGCATCTGAGCAAAGTTCTTGTGCTTTTCGATTGTTTCGAAAAGAGTTCTTACCTCTTCATATTTTTCAGCTAATTAACAACAATTTTCATCAGCCTCTCACCTAAAGGATAGTGAGATGCTGGTGCAAAAAAGCAAAATCTAAGCTTTTTATTAGCTTCTATGTAAAGTTCTAGTGCTCTTCGATTGTTTCGAAAAAATTTCTGACTACTTATTATTTTATATAATTAATTATCAACGATTTTTATCAGCATCTTGCCTAAAGAGTAGTGAATTGCTGGTGCAAAAAAACAAAATCTGAGCCCTTCACTAGCTTCTGAGTATGGTTCTAGTGCTCTTCGATTGTGTCGGAAAGTGTTCTGACCTATAAATATTTTATAATTAATTATCAACAATTTTTATCAGCATCTCACCTAAAGAATAGTGAGATGCTGGTGCAAAAATGCAGAATTTGAGCCTTTTACTAGTTTCTGAGTAAATTTCTAGTGTTCTTCGACTGTTTCGAAAACAGTTCTGACCTCTAAATATTTTTTCGTTGATTAACAACAATTTTCGTTAGCATCTCACCTACAAAATAGTGAGATGCTGGTGCATAAAAGTAAAATCTGAGTCCTTTACTAGCTTCTGAGTGATGTTCTAGTGCTCTTCGATCGTTTCGGATAGAGTTCTGGCTCGTAAATATTTTTTATTTAATTAACAACAATTTTCATCAGCATCTCACCCATAGAATAGTGAGATGCTGGTGCATAAAATCGAAATCTGAGCCCATTAGTAGCTTCTGAATCAATGTCTAGTGCTCTTCAATTATTTTGAAATGAGTTCTGACCCCTAAATATTTTTTAATTAATTAACATTAATTTTTATCAGCATCTCACCTAAAGAATAGTGAGATGCTTGTGCAAAAAGGCGAAATCTATGCCCTTCACTAGCTTCTGAGTAGAGTTCTAGTGCTCTTCGATTGTTTCGAAAAGATTTCTGACATTTAAATATTTTTTAATTAATTATCAACAATTTTTATCAGCATCTCGCCTAAAGGATAAAGAGATACTTGTACAAAAAAGCAAAATCCGAGCCCTTCACTAGCTTCTGAGTAAAGTTCTAGTTCTCTTGGATTGTTTCGAAAAGAGTTCTGACCTCTCAATATTTTTGAATTAATTAACAACTATTTTCGTCAGTATCTTACCTAAAGAATAGTGAGATGCTGGTGCGAAAAAACATAATCTGAGCCAGTTACTAGCTTCTGAGTAAAGTTCCAGTGTTCTTAGATTGTTCCGAAAAGAGTTCTGACCTCTAAATATTTTTCAATCAATTAACAACAATTTTCATTAGCATCTTATTGATAGAATATTGAGATGCTGTTGCATAAAAGCGAAATCTGAGCTATTTACTAGCTTTTAAGTAAAGTTCTAGTGCTTTTCGATTGTTTCGGGAAAAGTTCTGGCTTCTACATATTTTGTAATCAATTAACAGTAATTTCCATCAGCATCTCACGTAAACAATGGTGAGATGCTGGTGCATAAAAAAGAAATCTGAGTCTTTCACTAGATTCTGAGTAAAGTTCTTGTGCTTTTTGATTGTTTCGGAAAGATTTACGGCTTCGAAATAATTTTTCATCAATTAACAACAATTTTTTCCGGCATCTCAACTAAAGATCAGAGAGTTGCTGGCACGGAAAGCGAAATCTGAGCTTCTTACTACCTTCTCAGTAAAGATCTAGTGGTCTTCGATTGTTTCGAAAAGATTTCCGACCTTTAAATATTTTTTAATTATTTATCAACATTACTTATCAGCAGCTCACCTATAGAATAGTGAGTTGCTGGTAAAAAAAAGGAAAATCTGAGCCTTCTACTAGCTTCTGAGTAAAGTTCTAATGCTCTCTGATTTTTTCGAAAAGAGTTCCGACCTCTAAATATTTTTAAATTGTTTAACAACAATTCTCGTCAGCATCTCACTCAAAGATTAGTGAGATGCTGGTGCATCAAAGTGAAATATGTGTCCTTCACTAGCTTTTTAGTAATGTTCTGGTGCTTTTTGAATGTTTCAAATGAGTTTTCACCTTTGAATATTTTTAAATCAATTAACAACAATTTTTATCAGCATCTCACGTAAAGAATAGTGAGATGCTGTTGCAAAAAAAGCGAAATCTGAGTCCTTTACTAGGTTCTAAGTAAAGTTCTAGAGCTCTTTGATTTTTTTTGAAGCGATCCGATCGCTAAATATTTTTCAATCAATTAACAAAAATTTTTATCAGCATCTCACTCAAAGAATAGTGAGATGCTGGTGCATAAAAGTGAAATCCGAGCCCCTTCCTAGCTTTTGATTACAGTTCTGTTGCTCTGTGATTGTTTCGAAAAGGGTTCTAATCTCTGAATATTTTTCATTTAATTAACAACAATTTTTATCAGCATCTCACCTAAAGAATATTGAGATGCTGGTGCATTTAAGCAAAATCTGAGCCCTTTGCTAGCTTCCGAGTAAAGTTTTAGCGCTTTTTCATTTCTCAGAAAAGAGTTCTGACCTCTTTATATTTGTCAATTAATTAACAACAATTTTAATCAACATCTCACCTATAGAATAGTGAGATGCTGGTGCAAAGAAGCGAAATTTGAGCCCTTTACTGGCTTCTAAGTGAAGTTCTATTTCTCTTTAATTGTTTAGAAAAGAGTTCTGACCTTAAATTGTTTTTTAATTAATCAACAACAATTTTTATCAGCATCTTACCTATAGATCAGTGAGATATTGGGGCAAAGAAGCGAAATTCGAGCCCTTTTCCAGCTTCTGAGTAAAGTTCTAGTACTCTCTGATTGTTTTGAAAAGAGTTCTGGCCTCTAAATATTGTTGTAATTAATTAACAACAATATTGATTAGCATCTCACTCAAACAATGGTGAGATGCCGGTGCACAAAAGAGAATTGTGAGTCTTCCACTAGTTTCTGAGTAAAATTTCAATTTTACTTCGATTGTTTTGAAAAGTCTTCTGACCTGTTAATATGTTTGAATTCATTAACAACAATTTTTTCCAGCATTTCACCTAAAGAATAGAGAGTGCCTGGTGCGAAAAGCGAAATCTGAGCCTTTTACTAGCTTCTCAGTAATGTTCTAGTACTCTTTAATTATTTCGAAAAGAGTTCTGGTTTCTAATTAATTTTGAATTTATTAACAACAATTTTTATCAGCATCTCACCTGAAAAATGGTGAGATGCTGGTGCATAAAAGGGAATCCAAGTCCTTTACTAGCTTCTGAGTAGAGTTCTAGTTCTCTTCGATTGTTTCGAAAAGAGTTCTTGCCTTTAAATATTTTTTATTCAATTAACCATAATTTTCATCAGCATCTCACCTATAAAATAGTGAGATGGTGGTGCATAAAAGTGAAATCTGAGCCCTTTACTAGCTTCTGAGTAAGGTTCTAGTGCTCTTCGATTGTTTCGAAAACAGTTCTGGCCTCTAAATATTTTTAAATTAATTAACAACAATATTTATTAGTGTCTCACCCACGTAATGTGGAGATAGTGATGCTCAAAAGCAAAATTCGAGCTCATTATGAGTTCAACAGTATAGTTCTATTACTTTTCTATGATTTCGTAAAGAGTTCTGGCCTCGAAATACTTTTAAATTTATTATCAACAATTTTCGTCAGCTTCTTATCTAATCAGTGATGAGATGCTGGCGCTTCAACGCGAATTTCGAGTTTTTAAGGCTCTTGCTAGATTTTCAGTAAAGTTCTAATCCTTTTCTAGGGTTTCGAGAAGATTTCTGACCTCTATGTATGTTTAATCAATGAACAGCAATTTTTATCAACATCTCACCCGAGCAATGGCGAGATGCTGGTGCAGAAAAGCGAAATCCAAGTCCTTTATTAGCTTCTGAGTACAATGATTCTGATAAAAATTGTAGTTATCCAATCATGAAATATTGAGACGCCAGAACTCTTGACGAAACAATAGAAAAGTCGTAAACATATACCTTCAAACTCGTAATGAGCGCTCATTTCGCATTCATGCAACAGCATCGCATAACTGCTTAAGTTAGATGCTGATAAAAATTGTTGTTAATTAATTCGGACATATTCAATGATTGGAACTCTTCACGAAATCATAGAAGATTACTAAAAAAATATACTGTTATACTAGTAAAAAGCTGGAATTTCGCTTCTATGTACCAGCATCTCACCATTGTTTTGGTGAGATGCTGAAAAATTTTGTTGTTTCTTAATTAAAAATCATTTCGAGGTCAGAACTCTTTTCGAAACAATCGAAGAGCACTAAAATCCTTACTCAGAAGATAGTAAGGTGCTCAGATTTCTCTTTTTTGCACCAGCATCTCACTGCTTTATGCACCAGCATCTCACCATTGATCAAGTGAGATGCTGATAAAAATCGTTGTTAATTAATTCAAATATGTTAAGAAGCCAGAAACAATGAAAGAGAACTAGAACTTCACGCTCATTTTCGGTATGTACCCAAATTTCGCATTTGTGCACCAGCATTTGTGCACCAGCATCTCACGGTCGTTTAGATAAGATGCTGATAAAAATTGTTATTGATAATTTCAAAAATAGTTAGAAACTACAATTCTTTGTAATACTTCACTGATTATTAATCTGGACAGTCTTCTCAGCCGTAAAAGCTTGAGAACAGGCAAAAAAACTATTTTTTTTCATACATTTTTTTTTCAACGTACAGAATCATTTACGGAGTACGCTTTGGTGGCAGAACAGAATGTTTCTTTACTTCTCCTTTATCACACATTCGAAATCCGATGAGATGCTATTATGACTTACGCGAAGTTAGCATCTCACTTATACTAATTACGATTTGGGAGGTTTAAATAATAGAACTATTGCTAAAGACTATCAAGAACTGTAGACTTATGTTGGATGCTAATGAATCTGAAATTTATTTTTGAGATGCTAACATTCGAGATGCTAGGCTCACACACGTGACCAAAAGTCGACTCGAAGTTGACCAGAGCAAAAATTGAAATTAAAATTCCCCGTTTCCCCGAGAAGTACCGAATGTCGAAGAGCATTCCTGTCTGAAAAAGGAAATAAAATAAGAAATGAACTTTTGGACCTTGACAAGTTGAACCGAAAGTCGACTGAAAGTTGATCTAGAGTTTGCCGAAAGTATACCTGGTGAACTTGAGGTCAACTTTCGGTTGACTTTCAACTCAACTTGTCAAGGCCTAAGGGTTCAGTTTTTATTTTCTATTTCTTCAGTCAGGAATGCCTTTCGAAGTTTCTTACACATAAGAAAAACGGATGTTGTTTTTTCGTCCTCTGCACTGGTCAACGTCAAGTCGACTTTTGGTCAACTTTTTATTAATACTCAATTGACAAGTTGAACCGAAAGTCGGTGTGAAGTTAATAAAAAATGAAGCCTAAGATAGACTTTGGGTCAACTTCAAAAAACTAAAAAGTGGACGAAAAGTCAACTGCAAGTTGAGCAGTGCAATGATTAAATTGAAAATTCCTCGTTTGCCCGAGGAGTAGGGAATCTCGCAGAGCATTTCTGTCTGAAGAAGAAAATGAAATGAGAGGTCAGAATTCGGATAAACTTATTTCTTTCCTGCACACCCCCTTAATAATTGTACAAATCGTAATGCAAAAACAAGGATGGTTAAAAGTATTGAAAAAAAAGTAATTGACGCTTCTGAAAAGTCAGTCTTTCGGTTCACACGGTAGTTATAATAATTTTTTTCTTTCCCTCGCGTATACCCCCTCAATAATTGCAAAAATCGCAATGCAAGAATAAGCATGATGAGAAATATTTGAAAACGAAAATATGAACACTTTTAAAAAGTCAGAATCCCAAAAATCACGGAAGTTATATTATTTTTAATTAATTTTATTCATACCCTCTTGATAATTGCAAAAGTCCCAGTATAAAAATAAGGATGGTAAGAAATATTGCAAACTAAAGATATTGATGATTTTAAAAATTCAAAATCTCGATCGATACGGTAGTTAACAATTTTTATTTCTTTGGTGTATACTCCATTGATAATTGTAATAATTTCAATGCAAAAATAAGCTTCATTAGAGACATTACAAAATAACATTATTGACGATTTTGAAAAGTCATAATCCCGATAAACACGATAGTTATTGCTTTTTTAAATTTATTTCGTGCATAGCCCCTTGATAATTGCAAACATCAAAATGCAAAAATAAGAATGATTAAAAATACTGCAAAATAAAAATATTGACGCTTCTGAAAAGTAAGAATCTCGGTTGAAACGGTAGTTGTCGAATTTTGAATTTTTTTTTTCGTACATACTCCCTCAATCATTGCAAAAATCGCATTGTAAAAATACGCACGATGAAGGATGTTGTAAATTGATGAACTTGACGCTTTCAAAATTCATGATAAAAAATATCGTAAAGTGATAAACTTGACGCTTTTGAAAAGTCAAAATACCGATAAACACGGTAATTTTTTTTTTGTTTTACTTCTTTCGTGGATACCCCCTTCATGAATGTAACAATCACAATGCAAAAATGAGGGTGTTAAAAAATATTGCAAATTAATTATAAAGCGTTTTTGAAAATTCATAATCGCGATTGGAACGGTAGTTGAAGTTTTTTTTTTCTTTCGTGCACACCCCTTAAGAATTGCGAAATTTGCAATGTTAAAATATGCACGATAAAAAATATTGCTCCATGAAAAAATTTACGCTTATGGAAAGTTAAAATGCCGATAAACACGGTATAAATTATTTTCTTTTTTCAGTTCTTTCGTGCAGGGAGCTTCATGATTGTAATAATCACAATGCAAAAATAATCATGTTTCAAAATATTGTAAAATAAATATATTAATGTTTTTGAAAATTGAGAATCTCGATCGACACGGTGGCTATAGGTTTTTTTTATTTCTTTCGTGCACACCCTTTAATAATTACGAAAATTGCAATGTAAAAATATGCATTATAAGAAATATTGTTAAATGCCAGTATTTACACTTTTGAAAAGTTAGAATTCGGATAAGCAAGGTAGCTATCGATTTTCTACAACTTCGATTGTTTATACTCCCGCAATGATGATTTATTCTTACGAGAAATCATTTATGTAATTAAAAAAGAAGTTTTTTAATTTCTCTTCTGATTAAAGAAGTTTGTAATTTCAGCGGTTTTTTGAAGAAAGAAAGAAAGAAGAATGATAAATGAAGAATTTTTATCAAATTCAACATCAACTTGATATTAAATTTGATATCAATTCAATCAACATGCTTCTATCTCTACAAATTCCACTATTAAATTGATGTAAAATTTGATATCAATTTCATGAAAATTCTTGTTCCTTTATTTCTTTCAAAATGCTTTCTTATTAAAAATTTCATCTATATGAAGAGAAATTAAAAACTTTCTCTTCTAATTTAATAACATCTCCAAATAAAAAGAAATTTTCAATGAAATTTTATATCAAGTTGATATGAAATTTAATATTGGGTTAATTTCACGTCTTGATATACAGTCATCGTCATTTGAAGTGGGGCAGAGTGTTTTTTCTCGATTTTGGCGAAAATTCGAGCGGTTTTAAAAATTCAAAAAAGAAAGTTGGAGTAAATTTCGTTATTTTTCGAATGAGATTAGGTGGAATGCAATCTGTTCTAAATTGGCCGAGTGCGAGGCGATGGAGTCAGGACGTGCAAATCGCGGATTCGCGGACACCCCGAAGAAGGGTATACGCCGTTGCCAAATGGCTTTTTAACTGGAACCATTCGAAAGAGCAGCTCATGACAATCAGAATTGAAAAAAAAAATTGAAATCGGTCAACTTCAGTGGATGTTATTGGCCCAAGAAGTTGAAACGGTTTTTCGACGATAACTTGCAAGTTTCTTGATCCATTGACCTGAAATTTATCGCGGAGTCTTGTTTTGTCATGGCCGACGAACCAGTATAGGTCGTGTTGTAAGAATACTCCTTGGGGATGAGATCCAGGGTTGTCCCGAATACACTGTGTCAATAATTCGCATTTTCCGCAATGAAAGCGTTTTATGCCAAAAATGTTAATTGGTGCATTATTAAGGGGAAGTTTCAACGAGCAAAACGTGTAGTCGTGCAATAGCCGAATCGATCTGTGTCACCAGTGGGAAGAAACGGAAAAATGGCATGGAAATGCCGAAATAAAAAAAGATCGAGTCCGGAGTCGCAGGGCGACGCTCAATTGTTTTTGCACTCGTCGGCTGACTAAACGTCTTGTCACTACTAGGGCAAGATGGATCGAATTAAAAATAATAAATGTTGGGAAAAAAATATTTTTATCATTTTGAGATTTTTTTCGAGACCGTTTGTTTGGCATTGCGATTTTCGCAATTATTAAGGGGTTATGGCCAAAAGAAATATTGAAAAATCAATAAATACCGTGTTTTACGGTATTCGGACTTTTCAAAAGCGCCCACTTCATCATTGCACAATGATTTTCATCATCCTTGATTCAGAAATGCGATTTTCGCAATTATTAAGGGGTTATGGACAAAAGAAATATTGAAAAATCAATAACTATCGTGTTTTACGGTAGTGAGACTTTTCAAAAGCGTCCACTTTACCATTGCACAATAAATTTCATCATCCTCAATTCGGCATTGCAACTTTCGCAATGATTGAGGGGTTATCAACAAAAGAAATATTGAAAAATCAATCACTGCCGTGTTTTACGGTAGTCAGACTTTTCGAAAGCATCCACTTTATCATTGCACAATGATTTTCATCATCCATATTTTTAAATGGCGATTTTTGCAATTTTTAAGGGGTTATCGACAAAAGAAATATTGAAAAACCAATAACGAGGGTGTTTTACGGTATTCAGACTTTTCAAAAGCCTCTATTTTATTATTGCATAATGAATTTCATCATCCGTATTTTTGCCTTGCGATTTTCGCAATTATTGAGGGATTATGGACAAAAGAAATGTCGAAAAATCAATAACTACCGTGGTTTACGGTATTCAGACTTTTTACAAGCGTCCAATTTACCATTGCACAATCATTTTCATCATCCTTACTTTGGCATTGCGATTGTTTCAATTATTAAGAGGTTATGAACCAAACAAATATTGAAAAATCAATAACCACCGCGGTTTACGGTGTTCAGACTTTTCAAAAGGGTCCATTTTATCAATGCACAATGTTTTTCATCACATTCAATTTGGCATTGTGATTTTCGCCATTATTAAGGGTTTATCGACAAAAGAAATATTGAAAAATCAATCACTACCGTGGTTTACGGTGTTCAGACTTTTCGAAAGCGTCCACTTTATCATTGCACACTGATTTTCATCATCCATATTTTTGAATTGCGATGTTTGCAATTTTGAAGGGGTTATCGACAAAAGAAATATTGAAAAACCAATAATAAGCGTGTTTTACGGTATTCAGACTTTTAAAAAGCGTCGACTATACCATTGCACAATGATTTTCATCATTCTCAATTTGACATTGCGATTTTCGCAATTATTAAGGGGTCATGGACAAAAAACACATTCAAAAATTAATAACTACCGTGGTTTACGGTATTCAGACTTTTCAAGAGCGTCCACTTTATCATTGCACGATGATTTGTATCATCCATATTTTTGAATTGCCATGTTTGTAATTATTAAGGGGTTATGGACAGAAAACATATTGAAAAATCAATAACTACCGTGGTTTACGGTATTCAGACTTTTCAAGAGCGTCCACTTTATCATTGCACAATGATTTGTATTATTCATATTTTCGATTTGCCATTTTGCTTCCTCATAAAGGAAGCTTTGTTTTCTCGAAAAAAAATTTTTTCGCAATTTTCATGTCAGTATGTTCAAAATGTCCCAAAACGTCGAGAAATCACATTTAGAAAAAATGTCCGGACGTATGTATGTGTGTATGTGTGTGTGTGTGTGTGTGTGTGTGTGTGTGTGTGTGTGTGTGTGTGTGTGTGTACGCTTTGTGCTATTATTGAAATCAATATATCTAGAGAACGGTTTAAGTTATCGAAATGAAATTTGGTATGCAAGTAGACCATCTATGTCCCTCTACTCAGTTTTTCAAAATTGCAAAATAATTGTCAATTTGGCGAGACTTTTAATTTTTTGTAAAATTTTTGTGGGTCGTCTAACTTTCGTAATTTTGAAGTCATCGCTCTGAATTTTTTTTTGTAAATACACTTCATAATAAGGACGGCTGGGATTGAATTTGAGAAAAATCGCTCAAGAGATTATGTTTGAAAAAAAATTGTAATTTTTCTCAAAAAATTTGTAAGTTCTCTAACTTTTGTAATTTTGCATCTATGGAGCTGATTTTTTTTGTGATGATACATTTAATGACAACAAAAAATAGTACCAAATTTCAAAAAAATCGCTTCAGGGGTTTGGTAAAAGAAAAATTTTCAATTTTTCAAAAAATTTTGTAAACGCTCCAACTTTCGCATTTTTAGAAGTATTAAGCGGAAATTTTTTGCACGAATGCACTAGATAATGAGAATGGTTAGTGTTAAATTTGGTAAAAAACGCTCGAAAGGTTTTCGGTCAAAATTTTTTTGAAGTTTTCGAAAAGTACTTATGAACACTAACGAGCAAGTTTCCTAATTTGGCAGCTCTCAAGTTAAATTTTTTAGCACTAATACTGATGACCAAAAAAATCAATAATATAATTGTGTGTGTGTGTGTGTACGCTTTGTGTTTTCATTAAAATGACTATATCTGGAGAACGCTTCTGGCGATCAACTTGAAATTTGGTATATAAGTAGACCATCTATGTCCTTGTACTCATTACAAAATTTTTCGAAATAGCAAAATAATTGTCAATTTGGCGTAATTTTGATTTTTTTTTGTAAAATGTTTGTGGGTCGCGTAACTTTCGTAATTTTGCAGTTACGACCCTGAAATTTTATCTGCAGATATACTTTATAATAATGACGGCTGGGATTAAATTTGAGAAAAAGCGCTTGGGAGGTTCAGTTTCAAAAAAAAAAATTTATTTTTCGCAAAAAATTTGTAAGTTCTATAAATTTTGTAATTTTGCATCTATGGAGCCGAATTTTTTTGTGATGATACATTTAATGACAACGAAAAGTAATTCTGAATTTTAGAAAAATCGTTTGAAAGGTTCGAGTAAAAAATTTTTTGAAATATTTAGACAAATTTTGTTAACGCTCCAACATTCGTATTTTCAGAAGCATGGAGCTAAAATGTTTTGCAATAATACGTTAAATGACAAAAATGGTTAGAAAATGGAAATTACTCGAGAGGTTCATTAAAAAAAAAATTTAGGAATTCCCAAATAGTACATTACGATACGCGTGCGATGAAACTTTTTCTGATGAGTGTGAGTTTGCAGCATGAGCCGAAGGCTCACGCTGCAATCACACGAGGCTTGATCTCAATTGAATTCGACAAAGGTGTTGAAATTTCAACAAATTTTCAATTTGTTTAATTTATTATTTTGGTCCTTTATAATTTTGCTTGTGTTCAATCTTCATTATTTGCTTCATATCTTTCTTCATGCTTTTCTTATTTTTTTAATTTTTTTATCATCGTCGTCATTCTTCCGTTGCTTTTTATTACTCTTGCTTGATTCTCCTTTTTCGAAGTTATTCTTCCTTTCTTCACCCTTTTCCATTTTCACTTCGAATTCCAATAGTGCTTTGAGCAATATCTCATTGAGACCATCATCGAGCACTTGAAATTCGGAATGATACATGTTACTAGTTTTTCTAATTTATGAATTAAAAGACACAGCAAAATTTTTTTTACCAGTTCGAGTTTGGGTTATAAAAGCTTTTAAATATATTTCAAATAATCAGTAAATTTATTTGTGTTTTTACTTACAATGTGCAAACTCATCCATGCTTTTTAGAGCGATATATTTGACTTTTTTTTGAAGTTGCACCCGTGAAATGCTGCGAAATTTTTTTTATTGATTTTTCGATATTCAGATTTTTAACATTTAATTTTTTTATATTATGCACATCACTGACAGTTCGCTGTATGTTCGAGATCGCGAGTGATCAAGACACAGACACACGAAAAATTGAGAAAAAAAAGAAATATATATTTTTAAAAAGGAAAAAAAGGTATGTGCATAAACTTGTCAATAAATAGTCAATATGACTCAATAAAAATTTTAACCTTAGTTTCATAATTTATTAATAACGTTCTTGTATTTATTGTATAAAGGATTTCTATCATGGAATAAAAATGAAGACAAAAAGAGAAGAAAATAGAAGAGAAGGAGTGGAAAAGAGAAGGGGAGAAGAAAAAGATTGTACGGCGAGAGAACGAGAGAGGCTAATAGAGCGTAAGAGGGAATACAAGAGAAAGAAAGAAGAAGAAGAAAAACGCGAAGCAGCAAACGAGATAGGATTTATAAATGATTGTAAACTAAAAAGACAACGAGACAACAGAGAGATGCAATACGAAACAGAGGCACCGAGAAATGAAGAACGCATAGAAGGAGATAGTAAAGACCTAGAGGGACACATTCAGCAAAAGATGAGCAATAAAAATATTGAAAAAAATGTTAATGGAAAAAAGTTTTATGAACGTGAATGCGACAGAAGAGTAAGGAAGGTCGAAAGAGACGAATATGATTGGAAGAGATGTGAGCACGATAGAGAAATAAGAGACGTTAAATATCAGGGCAACTTGCGGCAAAAAAGAAAAGCGATGGATTATGAGTATATAACAAGAAGAGATAGATACGGCGAAAGAACAGAGTACGAGGAAAGAAGAGGATACGACGAAAGAAGTGGGTACGACGAAAGAAGAAAACACGACGGAAGAAGAGGATACGTCGAAAGAAGAGGATACGACGAAAGAAAAGGATACGACGAAAGAAAAGGATACGACGAAAGAAAAGGATACGACGAAAGAAAACACGGAAAAATAATCGAGAAAAGAGAATATATTAAAGATGTCGAAGAAATCGAAAAAGAATTCGGAAAAACAGTATTACGGAAATTTGTTTCAACCATAGAACAAAATTTCACAAACATTTTGGAGCGAATTAATTTTGAAACAGATAGCCAAAACAAAAATTATGGATATACACAAAGCCAAGGACAAGAAGGAGATAATACACAGGTACAGGACAAAAAATATGGTAAACGATACGGACAAGAACTGGGACAAAAGAAACAATATGGTCAAGGACATAGACAAGACGAACAGTATGTAGAAGTAGGACGAACAGTAGGAGTAGGGTATGGACAAGGACAGAGACAATATTTCGGAAGAGGACAATGGCAAATCCAACAATATGGACAACAACAGGAACGAGATAAAGTATTTTCAGAACGGCGCGCAATGAGGAATGAAAACAAATTTGGACGAGGACATTGCAAAAAATTTGGAAGGCGACAAGAATTTTGGCGAGGACAAGCACATCCATTTAGACATGTGCAAAATCAAGTATACAACGCAGAATATTACCATGGGCAAAAGCTTGGACAGGAGCATTCATACGAACAGCAAAATTTCCAGTACAAAAAGGGACAGATACAGGAACAAGGACAAGGATATTGGCACGAACAGGGACAGGCGCAGGGACAAGAGCACGGGTATTGGCACGAACATAGACAGGGAAAGGGACAAGGACATGGATATTGGTACGGATAGAGACGGAGATATTGGAATGGATAGCGAGGAAGACATTGGCACTGACTGAAAAAAATTATGAAAAATGTAAAGATTAAGTTTTTGTTTTCACTTTATAAAATTAATAATCGAAATTCAATATTGATATCGTCAAAAATTTGTACGCATTACGGCTATGTTATGTGATATCAATAAAAATTCAGCAAAATATATGTCACGTTACAGCAATTATGCGGGAATGATTGTGCGCCTATTTTTCTTTTTTTCTATAGATTTGTACATATGTTGAAGACATCAAGAAAAGCTGTGACATAAATTTTTAGACCCATATCGCTATTGGGACCTGAGATAACTGATGTCCTATTTTTCACCTCGTCAAAATTTATCCAATTTCACGCATCATTTACGCTTTCAATTTCGTTCCTAGGACATTTTTGATAGAGGTATTTTTTGAAATAAACTGTAATGTTTTTAATAATGTAATATTTTTACGGATTGAAACAGATATAGTCAAATGAAGAATTGAAAGTAATTTAAAAAAGTATGGGCTCGATAAAATTTTTTTCAGTTCAATTAATATATTGGTCAGCTGCTTTGATTATTAAATTCAATTTTGTTATGTTATTTCGATAATTTTTTTTGCCGAGTATTAAATGCATCATATGTGCGATATATTCACGTAGCTCAAAATAATTTAGCATCGCGTTACTAAAGCAGGAAGTTGTTTGAAAAAAAGTGATGCATCTGTCATTACACAGCTTGTGATTGTACGCGATTATAAACTGTCAGAAATAAAGTCGACGAGCTAACTACGGTTCAAGCGCAAATAATTTGAAAAAATATTTTTATTTTAGGAAAAAAAGGAAATATATATTTTTGAAAAGGATAAAAAGGTATGTTTCATAAACTTGTTAATAAATAGTCAATATGAAGTAATAAAATTTTTAACCTTAGTTCCATTTATCAATAACTTTATTGTATTATGGCAATAGCTTTATCGTGATAATAAATAATCCTCATTGTAATAATATTTTCTGTATTCTTAATTATTGGTTCGATCGTGAACTGAATATAAATGAAGGAATTTTTAAAATTCAACGTGATATTTGTCAAGTCATTGGAATACACTGAGATACGATTAAGACGAAGAAAAAAGGTACATTGAATAGAAGAGAATACAAAGGTAAAGTAAACATTTCATTTCAGCATTGTACAAAATCAATTTTTATGCCAGGTTCAATTACAGGGGCACATATAAACGTGTGTGTGTATGCATTTACGCATGCACGGACCCTGCCGCACAAAAGTTTGGAAACACTCGCCCCTATTCCGCGCCGCAAAAGAAGTTTTACTGCTCTCTAAATAAGATATTTTAATTCAACAAGCGGCGTTTCAAACAGGTAGGCTTCATTTCGTTTTTTCGAAAAATTAAAAAAAAAAAATTCTCAACCCGGTACGATTTTCGAAACGGTCGTATTTTGTTTTTTTTTTTGGCGTCGAAATTTTAGCGCCCGGCCCATTAAATTTTTTTAAACTATTTTTTGCATGAAAAACTTGCGGCGGGGAGTATAAGCTTCAAATTTTTGAAGTGAATACTTCTTATGCGACGCCGGATAAATTCTCTCTCTCTCTCTCTCCCTTTTTGGATTTACCGACAATTTTTCGAACAAGTCTTTCTCGTAAACGTTGAAGAAATAAAAAAAAAATTCAGGCCCCGCGTAATATATTGATGCAGAGCCCAAAACTTTTATTTTGCTCAAATATTGCTAATCTATGCGAAAGATTGTTCGAAAATTTCAGCTATCTCTCTTGCAATCATGTATCAACTTATCAACTTTCATATCCTCTCAATTCATCGGCAAAACTAATTTGTCGCGTCAGCGAAATGCATATAACTATTCACTTCTGTGGCGTGTAATTGCAAACACCCCGATTTTGTTTTCAGTTGAGTGCAATTTTTTGCCACAAAAATATTGAATTTTTCAAAAAAGACCATATTTTCAAAATGTAGCGTAACTTGAAAATGATTGAAAAATTTTACATATATTTTTTTCAAACCTCACATGGATGTACTTTGCCCCCCTGAACACGAATCTACCAATAGTTTTCTTAAAAAATCGAAGCTTTCATGAATTTTCAACGAAAACATTTTTGTTCAGTTCTGGCCCCATTTTAAAAAACCTCAAAACAGCGAAATTTAAAGTGCTTATAACTTGACTTCAGTTTGACCGATTCAAAAATTTATTTTTCGTACTCAAAGGCTAAACTTACTACACTACGTCACTAAACTTAGAAAATGGCGTTTGGTTCATTCCGATAACTTAATTTTTGTAGAAATGAGAGCTGAGAGCACTTTGAAAATCGCCGAAATAAATGGAAAGGAAAAATTAGCGAAAATCGATGGTCGAACTTTAAAAATCTGTCAAAAACCGAAAAATTATCCGAATAAAATGAATCAAGCGGCATTTTAAAGCTTTAACGATAAAAAAAAATGAGCGCTGAATCAATCCAAAATTTTGGATAGAAAAAAAAATACAGTTATTTTAGTAAACAGATTTAATTTTGGTCAAAAGGAAAAAAAAATTTAATTAATTTTTTTCAAACCTTAGATCGATGTATTTTGCCCACCTGAACACAAATCTACCAATGATTTCCTTAAAAAATCAAAATTTTTATGAATTTTCATCAAAATCATTTTTGTTCATTTTTTCACCGTTTTAAAAAACCTCAAAAAAGCGA